>CM028353.1:63450246-63873720 GCA_016618105.1 Dendrobium huoshanense
GTGAAAGAGGAAAACCTAGATCGCCTTGAATTCGCCTTTGGAGCCATAGCACAAAGACGTGATCAATAGATATTCCTTACACTCCTTCCTCCAACAATATGGTTTATTACCCAAGATAGTCTAAGATCCCTAATTGATAGTATATTACACTTTCTTATCCTTCCTTAGACTTTACCCTAAGAGGGATCTAGAGAAAGACAATATAAAGTATAAGTCTCAATTGAAATTATAGAAATCCTTTAACAAAATAATAAAAAAATATATATTTTTGCATGTGTAAAAAGGACTTAGGAATTATAGTTCTTGACAAGGTTGCAACATGTGCTTTGGCGCTATATTGTTTTCTCTGCTTTTGCACTAGACTGACCTGGCAAGATTACTAGTCAAAGTGGTGCATCTTTTAACTAATTTGGCATGGCTTATTATTTGGGAAACTACTTCACCATTGCATTACAAAATTTGAGTGAGCCCAGTGCCATAACAGCGCAAATATTATAGCACTTCAACACTTAAAAGTGCAATTTAGTAGTATAGTGTTTTGATGATGAACACTCTAACGCTCATTTCCATAGGTTCTAGCACTACAGTGTTGATTTCAGGCACAATGGCACTGACCTTAGCTCCACGACATCACTAATCTTTCCAAAATTTCAAAGCGATTGGCACTGCAATGTTCGAATTAGGAATTAAGGTGTTGTAGATGTAAACATTGTGGCACTATATATGGGCCTGCTGTACTCATTCATTACTTGTGAATTTTAGCTTTTTCACAAACAATTTTTACATAAATATAACTAAAACAAAATATTTTCTCTATATTTTAATAGAATAAATAATACATAATTTACATTTACTAAATTCCCCCCATCTTGAGCTCTTTTTTGTCCTCAAGGAATGGTGAAAACTCTTAATCATTAACATAATAACCAAAGTGAAAAATTGATAATTTTAAATTACTAAAATGAAATATAACACATCATAGTTTATAAGTAAATTGGAATGATCAAAGTTATAAGTCTAATTTGAAAGGCCATCATAGTAACCATTATGATTGTATATTTAGATTAAATTTTGATTTTAAAATTTTTTTAATTTATTATTTAGGAAATAGTTGTGTTTGTAAAAAAATTAGAATTTCATAAGTGCATAATCATAAGTATTAATGCAATTCCCTTATCATATTAGATTTATGTATTAGAATGCTTTTGGATTTGAGCTTTAATAAATAGAAATTTTTGAATTTAATCATCCTTTTCTATTTCATATTTTCTTTTCTTTTTTTTCATTTTTCTCAATTTTTCATACTTATGAAGTACATATTTTATGGTTTGGAATATTAGTTTAACTTTCATTTTCTTGAAATCCTAATTAATGTAATGTAAGACTTTAATAAGTTCAATGATTTCTAATGATCAAATCGTCGAAGGGAAACAAACTTTGGTTACTGGTTTTGATGTTATACTCTTTTCTGGGTGCTTGTTCTTAAGCATCGTAGAATATTCCTAGGATATTTTTTATTGATTGTTAGTAGAGAACTCGAGCTTGTAGTTTTTTTTTTTTTAGTTTTTTTTTGTGCTCTTTTGAGAAGTTGGGAGCTTGAGGACCTTCTATGGATCTTGTAATCAATTTTCTAATCAACCCGTAGGCCACTCCGTGGGTTTCCCCTAAAAAAAAAAAAGGTCCCTGAATTCATATTTAAGTTTACTAAGATCTTCCCAATTTATGCTCTCCACTTATTTTCACTAAACTCAATTACTTATTCTTCAATTCAGTAGTCAATGTATTAGTGTATATTTTCTAAATGAAAAACAAGTTAATAACTTAAGTGAAATGTATAAAGTTATGAATTATTATACACTGTTCATTAAAACTATCATCAAGAGTTTAATTATTATCTTAATTTTACATAATTTTTTACTATCAATTTTATTCTGTCTAAATAAGTAATTAAGGTGCAAGTGCTATATATTTAATATGATAAAATAGTCCAATAAATTAAGTAAAAATTGAATATAAAATAAACATGTCCTTAATTTGAATGATAATAAGCTTAAAGGCATTTGATACAAATGCTAAAAATCAAACAAGGTAACTAGTGCATGTAGTCCAATTTAAATAATCTTTCTTCACACATGATTGTAGTCATTATTCTTATCAAAGTAACAACTAACAGCCACATTCAAAACTCAACATTACAATAAAAAATCATATCATAAAATCATGGGACCCCCAAGCCCCTCAAGCAATAGAAATGAAGAATAAATAAAAGAAAAAAAACTAGTAATAAAAGTAGCAACATGCACCTCTCTCTCTCTCTCTCTCTCTCTCTCTCTCTCTCTCTCTCTCTCTCTCTCTCTCTCTCTCTCTCTCTCTCTCTCTCTCTCTCTCTCTCTCTCTCTCTCTCAAATGCATGTCAAGATTAACCGAAGAAAATTAATGACTCCCATGACACATATTTATGATCCTCCTCCTCATCATCATCATGAGGCTGAGTCAAAATAAAGATTTGTATTATGGAGTACTTGAGAAAAGCAGCTGGTTTGGATTTTCCAAAAAGGGATTCCTCCTATAAATAACCCCTAAAGCCTCACAAAATTTTGTTGTACAGTGGTAATATTATCCTTGCATACCCAAATAATGTTCATGTTATTCCCTTCCATACTATACTCACATAAATCTAGCACCTCCTCCGTATGCTTCCTCAAATCAGCCACTTGCTCAACTAAGAGTCCTAGAACTCATAATATTATTACCATTTGGCCTACTAGGCAACCTGCGTTGGATAGTTCCTTCCTCCTATACACCTAACTTTTTAAGGCCTTATAATTTTCTTTGGTGAGGGCGAAAATAGATAAAATGTTATTCCTTAATTGGATCTACCCTCAAACCAACATTAACACACAAGGTATCAATAAGAGAAATATGAAAAAATACATAAAAGTAGTGCCCCTAAAGATTTAGTTTAAATAAGAATAAATATACTTCACCATATTGATAGTTTAACCAACCTAAATAAAATAATTGAGCATATATTGGTATTTGGTTACAACACTGATATTCTTGCTTCGTAATAAGTTAGCAAAGTTAAAATAATGGTAAGCTTTAAAAAATTGGATTAGAAAAGATGCAAAAAATTAATAATTTTCTCCTCTCTTTATTATAATTTTGGACTTAAGTACTAGTTTTTTGGTAATAACAAATATTATTATTTCCTTAATTCAATCTCCTAACAATTGGGTTATTGCATATCTATTTGCCCTATTCACTGACTTTTTAGGTCCACCATTCACTTCTAACTTTGATTAACTTAAGGTTGTGTAAACTAGGGTTAAAATCTATATTTTTAGTTATTTATTTATTTTTTATCTTTCTTGAGATAAAGAATGTAATATGTTGGATACTATTGCTGAGTAACCATGCACACACACAAGGGGAGAGAGAAAAACATAACGTTAGATTTTATATTTTTTTACTATATGATTTTTAATCATATTGTATGACATCTCTCTACTCTAGCATCCAAGGCAATTTCTAGGTGATTTAGGGTTTTCTCTCTCGTTAGTTTGGTTTTTCCCTCCTAGAATGGATTGTTTGTGTTTTTCATTTAGTTTTTTTTTTTACTTTGATTCCTTCATGGTCCTTCCTTCACCGATTTTGATATTTTCTTTTTGATTTTGGGTTCTAGGAGATGATGACTCTGTCGTCATCTAACACTCCGACATCTTTTCTTTTTGAGGGAAATCTCATTATTTCAAAGATGTGTTAGCTGGTTCTTCGTTATCTTATTCTAAGTTGCATTGCATTCAATCTTCATTTAAGGGTTTTCTAACCTTGTTGTTTGAGGACTCTAGGTGGCGTAGTTGGTTGTGCCATATGCTTTAATACTGGTGGGTAAATTCCTCCTTAAGTGTTTGAACGTTGATGTTATACAAATTTTTTTTCTTAACCTAAAATTGTAGGGTTCATTTCATATTGCCTTACTGGATCAAAGGAAAGTTTCTATCCAAATTTTTTTCTGATCTTGATTACAGTCATATATTTACTAGCAGATCCTACTATATCCAAGTGTGTCAAATGCGTTTGCCCAAATGGACTCCGAATTTTGATGTTAGAGAGGAATCTTCTATTTCTCCAATGTGGATTTCCTTCCCAAAATTGAGACTTCATTTCTTTAACCCTAAAATTTTATTTTGTTCGGCTTTGATCTTTGGAAGGCTGTTGCAAATGGACCAAGCCACTACTTCTATTTTCAAGCCATCTGTTGCTCGAGCTTCAGGTCAGTTGGATGTTTCAAAGAAACATCTAAATGAGATATGGATTCGGTCAGAGGTAAAGGATTATTTCCAAAAAGTGAAATTTAAAAATTTACCAATCTTTTGTTCTCATTACAAAATACATGGTCGTGGTAATAATGAATGTTTTTGGAAGAATCATCACCTTCATAAAGAGAAGGATTCATCAAAACAATAGCATGGGGTTGAGCCCAACTTAATTTGTCATGAAGTTTCTACCCAAAATCCTATGAACTTAGAGGATAATACCTCTAAACTTTCTCAAATTATTGAAGAACCTATTGCAATAGCCGGAGATGATCTTGAACTAACTGTTACAAATGTTATCTTTTCGGCTCATGATCAGGTGTAAATGTTAAAAAAACTTTTATTCCACTTTCTAATTATGAGAATAGGGTTGAGAAAACTTTGCCTAATACTAATATCCAAAATAAAGCTATTACTAATTCCATTAATCCATGAATGATTAATAAAAATTTGTTGGATTTGAATGGCAATCTGCTTTCGAACACTCTCTCCAATCCTTTGATCTTGAATGAGTAGGAGAATGCTATATAAGTTAATGCAGCCATTGAATTACCCTTTAAAGTAAGTGATGGGAATGTTAATCTGTTGGAGGAGGGGGAATTAGCTTTGGTGGAGGATAGCTCTCCTCTTGGGGAATGCTTTGATGGCCATGCTGTAAAAAATACAAGTGTTGACCTCATTTTTGTATGAGGTCACTAAGGCCCTTCCAAACTCCAGATTAATTTTAGATCCTAGGATCCACTCTAGACCTTAGGATTCTTTCCTAGAGCCAGACCTTAGGGCCTACTCTAGAGCCTAGGATTCCCTTAGATCCTAGATCTTAGAACTCTTCTAGATCTTAGGACCACTCCAACTTCAAATCAATCCCCATCCTTGATCAACCTCAACCTCAAACCAATTCCTACATTTGATCAATTCCAACTTCAATTTGATTCCTACCTTTGATTAATTTAAATCTCAAATTTCATTCAACTCAAATTCAAATTAATTCAAGTTTCAAACATGTCCAAGCCTTGATCCAATCAATTTGACAATCCAACTTTCAACTTAGACTTTGATCCAAGCTTCAATCTAGATTTGACCTCATCCATTCATTAACAATCACCACATGATTGTAAATGATTTGGATACTTCAATACTAATCATTCAAACTTAAAATTCATTCCAAATCCAAAAGTCTAAACTCAAATTCAAAGTCTTAAGATCTTGTCCTGAAGACCCTTTTCAAAGAATTTTTAAACATTTCAAAACCCAGTCAAATGGTCTCTGATTCAGGATCTATCACTTGCAAAGTGATAAGACATTTCTCTAGAGGTTACCCTCCAAATTTGAGCTCATTTGGAGGATTCTAACCCTTTGAACTTAATCCAACTCCAAATGTTGCAAAACCTTTAAATATTTACAATCCATGCCACTAGGCCTTTCACCTAGTGGAATTTGACTTTGGATCCCCCTCCAAATCTTTTGATCCCTCTTAATACCTTGATATTACCTTATTAAGCAATGATCTATATTTTTTTAGATTCAATTTGACCCAGAATTGACTTGAGTCCAAAATGACCAAAATGCCCTTAAATGGAGATTTTTTGACTTTTGGCCTAAACTCAACTTGATTTGACTTATCAACCTTTGAAATCTTCTTCAAATATCATTCCAATGGATCCTAAATGACTTTAGGAACACATTGAACCCAAACTTACTCTTTGGTTTGACTTGGTTGACCAAGTCAACCATGATTGATCAAATCAACCCTTTAACCCAACACTTGTTAATTTTAACCATTCTAGTGATTTTGAATCAATTCAACTCATCAAGATTGGTTAATTATACACTCTTGACTTCAAATTCCTTGGCATGATGTCTTTTAGCACTCTTGACCTCCCTCATGCACATCCTAGTCACCATTGACTAGTCAACAAGTCAATGGGTCAAAAACAACCCTTGAAATGAGACCATAGCTTGGCCACCTCATCATCCCATAAAGCAAACCCTTTCTCCAAGCCAAAATCTCCTTTTGGCTAATGGGAATATGCTTTTTCCCTCCCTAATTGATCATTAAACAAGCTCTATTAACCAAGACAAGCATTGGTTCATCCAAATGGGGGAAAAGGTGTGGTCCCTCTTCCCATGGACCAAGAGATGTCACTCTCAACCACCAACCCTATTCCATAGCTTTGGGCAGCATAGGGGACACTTGGCACTCATCCAAAACCACTCCAAATCAAATCTCAACCATCCAATCCAAAAGCCAAAGGTAAAGTGAGGGAAAACTTGACCTAAAGGTGGCTTCTTCATCATTCCCTTTTGATATGATCAAAAGCTCCAAACTCCAGCAACCCTCAACCTTCCAAGAGCTCCTCTCATACACTCCAACACATTCCAAGGCCTTCCCAAGCTTTTCCCAACCACTTCCAAGCCTCAAATCACTATTTTAGTGAAGAGAGAGCATTCTAGAGAGAGAAAGAGGACTTTCCAATATACCTTTCGATCCAGCGAGATCCAACTTTTGGAGTCTTCAACAAAGTTGTAGAGGATTGCTTGCAGCTTTCCAACAAGCCAAAAATCTCAAACATCCGACGGTTGGATCGTAAGTTATGCGCATTTTAAGTTTAAATTTCAATTTAAAACTGTAGCGATTTTACAATGAATGGAGCCTCCAAACTTCAGGCATTGTAAGATCATATTGCCCTCTAGCTACAGTTCAAATTTCGTGTAATTTCGTCAAGTATTTTGAAAGATATGAGCGTTTAAAGATTTCTATTCAAAATGAACTAGAGCAGATCTGGACCGTCCGATCGAAGATCAGACGGCTCAGATCTGGGTATACCGTGCGGCTTCCTCCATGTTTGAACGTGGGTCATCCCGTGGTATGGGAGGGTGACGTGGCGTCACGCCACGCCGCCACGTCACCGTCAGCTGATTTGACCCAAATTTGAATAAAAAAATGCTTTAAATGCTCCAAATCTTCAAAAATTCACAGAACATCGCGTTCTCCACCAAATGGGGCGTTCTTGGGCTGGTTGGAAAGATAATCTAATGTAGTATTTATTAAAATTAAAATTATATTTATTTGATGTCTGTATTGTGAGATATTAGAGTTTATGTTAATTTCATTTATTACTATTTTCTCACAATCCAGTGATCAAATGAAGCCCAAAATTTGGTGGATGATTATTGAGTATCTTAGGCATGTTTAATAATTTTTCTAGATTTATATGCTCAATAGATTTCTGTGATATGAATTTTTAAGGTAAATGGTCTATTTTGGACCCTAAATTTTGAAAATTCATAACTCCTTAGGGTTTCAGTATTTTGCTGTGATATTTCTGTGGTATGCTTAAATGTATGTCAGGGTTAGACACACCAAGTTTCGTGCCTATATAAATATTAGAGACACCTAGGAAAAATAATTAAGGAAATGTCTAGAAAACTTAGAAAATTCATAGGAATTGTAAACACACCCAATAGGGGTGAAACTTGAACATAGTAAACTTAGTGACATCAGATACCTTAGGTTTAAATTTTACTCAATTTGGAGGTCATTAGGTTAGAAAATTAAGAATGTCAAATTTTAGCCCCTTTAAGGACTTAGAAAATTCAATAAATCATCATAAATTTATATTAATTCCAAAAAATACTCATAATACCTCTAATTAACCATATTTAAACTCTTAATCATTTAAAATTGAAATTACATTAATTTGACATTAAAACCCACTTTAATTTAATTTTAATCAAAATCAATGTTTAATCAATTTTAATTAATTAAAAATTATGAAAAATCCCAAAAAATCTTTAAACACTTTCTGATCTCTCCTTAGATCATTTCTGATCTTTGTAGTTGATTTCAAGAAGTTTGGGACTCATTTGGGATCAAATCACTAAAATGACCCTTAATTGAAACAATTTAATAATTTCAATAAATACCCAAACTTCCAAAATTCATAACTAATTGTAGAAAATTCCAAATCAATCAAACTCAGTGGCTAATGACTCTAATTAAAATCTAGTATTTTACAAAAATTTTAAAACCCCAAAATATGGTCAAAGTCAAAAAGTCAACATTTTGGTCAACTCTAGGTCAAAACCGGATCAAAACTTCTAAAAATCATAACTTTTGATAGAAAACTCCAAATTGAATGTGCCAACTGTCTAACAACTCATAATAAGGTCTAGTATTTGTTAAAAATCTGAAACCCTTAATATTAACTCTAATTTTAAAAGTCAAATTTTGACCCCTTAATTAGCATATCCGGATGACCTCCAAAACTTATTAACTCCTCCAAATTTCAGAATTTTTTTAATAGGTTAATAAAATTCCCAACTAATCTATTAAAATCAGCAACCAACTCCCTTTAATATCAATCCACTCCTTTAATTCTAACCAATTTAAATAACTTAATCAACCCCGATTGCTACTGGGTAACCCAGGCCTACGAGGCTATTAGCTTAGCCCCAAGGAAGGTGAAATAAACTTCACGGCCTCGGTGTGAAACAAAGGTAGTAATCAATTAACTTTTAAAATATGTCTAATTAAAATTCTTAATTCATTAATATTTAAATTTTAATTTAAATCCCCTTCTAAGCCTTAACAAATCCAAACTTTTAGACAACTTTAACTAATCACCTACTTTAGGATCTATCCCAGCCACACGACCTTTCTCACACACTTTAGATGATGTGCTAGGACAACCAACTCTAGATCTAGGATAGGCCGGTGTTTACTTTACTGCTGTGTGCCGGATTTTTCGTAGTTTTCACTGCATGTTGTGGATGAAATTGCTTTGCTGTGTCTGCTTACTTTTTCTGTACTCTGTGGATGGATTGATGTGTTTGGCGACTAGATTACCCTTAGGTTAGGTACGATATGGATATTGACACAGTTTTCTGCAGGTGGCCACGCTCATGCAGGGCAATATAAAAAGGGGGCAAATAAAAAAAATGCATAAATATTATAAACTCTTTGCACAGGTGCTTTAGCTGCCAAAGCCCCCAAATCATAAAAAGAGCGTGGCCAGTGTGTTTACTTTCTTTTCTGCTCATATACAACTGCTTGGGAATAACTGCTTTTTATATATTAATTGCTTAGGATAACCCTGCAGGTGAGTCTAGATTTTTATTTTGATATTAATGTAATTTGTATAAGTATCAAATGTTGTGAAAGTTGATTTTGAGTCGGGATACATAGACCCAAAGCTTGGATTCCAAAGAGGAAAGGATACCCCTTTAGGGAACACTCCTTTTCCATTTGGAAATCCAAATTTGGATCATACCTCTTCCTTACCCAAAGAGGAAAGAGTGGCCTTCCCCTTTGAGGGAAGTGCCCTCTTGTCCATTTGGGTAATCCACTACGAAGATTCCAAGAAGATTGAAGAAAAGGAGTCCAAAGAAGAATGAGATTGAAGATTTGAAGATTTGAAGATTAAGAGTATCCCACTCAAAATAACTTGCGTCATTACTAGGTTTAGAATCCGGGTTGTTGTCAGTGGTGCCCGGCCACTTTACTTTCTGTAATATTCTGGTTTGTAATAAGCAAGGCAATTCTGCCTATGGACATTTATTAATTAATTTATATTTGATGTGATGATTTGATTGCCTTTAGGATTACTTGTTTTTACTAGTTTTTTGGCGATTGCATGCCGCTTTTTGTTTTCGCCTGGATACGTGAGACTCGTGAGGGTGTGAAAGTTTTCTACTCATAACCTTAAAAGTCTAAAATCTTAGTGAGTCTAAATAACATAGAAAGATAACGAATCTAGGGAATTAGCCGGGGATCGACCCCGGGGTCGCATGCATATTTCTGCATTACTCTTTCCTTGCTTTAGACCCTTCCCCGCCTGCGGGTAGAGTCCGGATAGTCTGACCTATGAGGACGAGGTACCGGACCTGGGGAAGTCCAGTCTTCTAAAAAATTATTTTATAAGCCTGTTTTTAAAATTTCAAGCATACTTGATTTGGAAATTGTCAACCAGCATGCATTGCATTAGATACAAATTAAAAGAGTCAAAATTTTAATTTCATAGTCCTTAGCATTTTAGCACCCAACATAAGTCAAAGGGGTCAATTAGGAGAATCTCTAGATGTCGGCCCCAACTCTCCAAAACTTTAATTATAACGTCCCTATCACTCTTTCATAAAAGACCGGACTCATCTCTTTTAAATCGATTAGGTGGTTAGCTGGCTCCCCAATCCAGACCGGGGTAAGTCCAGACGTTGCACTGCATTAGTTAGGATCGGACGACTGTGGTCCAGTGTCGAAAATAGATTTAGGTTCCGAGGCAGATATTTGATTATAAGACCCCAAACTTCGGGAATATAGTCCCAAATTTCTAATAAAATGCTTGACTTTAATTAAATATCATTTCAACCCAAAGTATAAAGCCCAACATTTAGATTAAGTTGGGACACTTCTGGATGGTTCTGGAATCTCAAAGTGTCCCCTACCTCTCCTCCTTTAACTCCGTTAATAACTGCTCAATTTTGATCCATTCCTTTTTGAGTTTCCAAAATTCGTCTCTTTTTGATATCACTCCTAGAAAATCTGATAAAATTTTGCCACTATTTTGATCGAGAGTTTTTGTATGGGATTTTGTCTCCCTACGATGTAATTAACTACGAGGGCTTGCGCTCGTAGGAGATTTAGAACCACACACACCTGATTTTAAAATTGATTTTTCAAAGTTCAATTGGATTTCTTTGGGAAAACGCAAAATACTAGTGATCGTTATTATAACAATCAAAGAATTATCATCGAATAGTATTTTCTCCCTACGGGGAGATACACTTTTCCTTGATAAGGCTTTGGATGTGAAATCAACGATCACACTTCTTGAATATTGTAGCTGGATATTCAGTTGAACCTCATTTTGACCCTTCGGGGTCATATGAAGTTCTCTTTAGCATCCGGTCATAATATTTAAGATGAATTTCATAATTCTAAATCGGAATACCGTTACGAAATTTTATTCTCACCTCTCGAGGTGATATACTTTTTCTAACGAGACAATTTGATTTTAGAATTCAATTTTAAGTCCTAAAGAAAACTAATATTTTTAAAATATATTTTCAAAATACCACCAACAAAAAAATGGCACGCCCGGTGGGACCAAATCTCTCTCTCCATCTTTAATATTGGCCAAATTTTGTCTCATCGGTAGTCTTAACTACCCTTCTTTCATTGTACCTCTACCCATTTCTTCCTTGGGTGAGTATGGCCAACATCCAAAAGACCTATCAAACAGAGAGATGAGCGAAGAAACCTTTATCCAAGTTGGGCTTTGACATTTTGCCTCCAAGTTAATTGGTAGAGCAAAAGGGTCAAGTCAAATTCTTTAAGATCTTCATAAATGTTGCAAACTTGCATATCCAATTAAATCTCGAGTATGCAAAGTTTCACATTCTATGGATGACCCTTCAGTCTCAAGATCAAAATTTAACTCTCTTTAACAACTCCAGGCTTTGACATTTTTTCCCCTAAGTCAATTGGCGGAGTGAAAGGGTCAAGCCATACCTTAGGATCTTTATGTCAATTCTGTAAACCTACATATTCGAATGAAATTCAATATGTTAAGTTTCAAAATTTGAAGAAAATATGTTATTTTTAATTCTAAAATTCAAATCTTCTTAATCAAATCTAAGCTTTGACATTTCATCCATAGTTAATTGGTGGAATGAGAGAGTCAAGCCCAACTCTTGAGATTTTTTTTATCATTTTTTTTAACCTTCATATTGAGTAAAAACTTAATATTTTGAGTTCCAAAATTTGAAGAAAATCAATTGATTTCAAGATTCCAATTCCATTTCAAAATCAATTGATTTAAATTACCTTTCCTTAATTCAAGGAAATCAAATGTACTCAAAAAGCTAGAAAGATTGCTGAATCATAAGCCTTAAGAGTAAGTCGAATTTGAGGCTAATGGAGGGTTCATTGCTCCTCTCACATGCCCCCCTTCTTTGGTGGAAGCCACTCCCACCCTCTTCCTCATACTCAAGGAAGGGAGGTTGTGAGAATGATAGCATGATATCCACTTTGCCCTTTTGACTATTGCGCATAAAAGATCTACCAAATCTAAATTGGGCAATCAACAATAATAGACTATAGGCCCCAAGTTGAGGGTTATGACCCATCCACTATACTAGATGATGTTTGGTTACGTTATTATACGTGTCTCACTATATAATCTATAGAGGAGGAGGTGCAGAAACCGCTCGGGGTGCCACTCTCATAATTACTAGATCACTAGTAATTAGGGAGGGAAATAATGATGGATCTGAGATCTTGTCAGATAGTGACACCATTTGAATTTAACTTCTAAAAGGGGTCCTATCACGATAGATCCTTAGAGTGAGATGATGCAGCACTAGTTAGGGGTAGTGCAGACCCCACAATAATCTCTTTCTTTTAAGAGATGTTGAAATATAATTTACATTGATTGGGTCTTGCCACCTGGACTTGCTACTTTCAAGGAAATCATATTATTTCTCAAGTGTACTGGGTCAAAATTTTCAAGATAGTTGATCCATCTTTTTAATGAAGATTGACCTCTACTTTTAATCAAAAATAGGAGAGAGTCGTGGTTGACCCCACTGGATCTTTAAAGGCCCCTCCCTCCCACCGCTTCTGCGGGTTGATTTGATTTTTGAATTAAAATTTGTATCAAACTTAAGTTGGTTTTAGAAATGAAAATCTTCTTAGTCTTCTCATGATTTTTCATCTTATAGGCTTCTCTTGCATGTTCTAAATCTATTCAATGATTTTCAAAGTCAAGTTGATATTTTCTTATCAAAAGATTGGGTCCAATTTGGGGATTATTCTTCCTTGGATAAGAAAATGAATTTCCTTCTCTTATACTTGCGATATAATCCTGGATTAAAAAAGAGCAATTATTTTAAGGTTTTAAAGAAAGTAAAGCCTCTTGTTAAAAAAAATTCAAAGGATGCACAAAGTGCATTAAAAAAAATTCAAAATCAAAAGAAGCGTAAAGTGCGCCAAAGAAATAAAAAGATGTGCAAAGCATGTCACAAAAAAAGTGAAAAAGGCTTCCTTCTTTTTAAATCCTTAAATCTCAAAGAGCCCGATCATTTTTAATAGCTTGACTTTGAAAAATCTTGAATCTAGATTTATTGTCATGCTTGGACTGTTTATTAGATAGAAAATTCTATGCAAGAGAATTGAAAAGATTAAATTTCTCTATCCAACTTACGCCTTTTTGAAATTGATTTTAATTCAAAATTTCTACAAGGGAGAACCTAGTTCAGTTTCTATGAAACTTGATCTGAGTCAACAAAATCCAAACCCTGGCACTTTTTGGGTCAATTGGGGTCACTATACTTCTTACTATACTTTTGAATTTGTTCCCACTTGTCGTTTTGACAGGGTCCAAATGATTAAGAGGAAATTTTCAATAAAAAGAATGAATCTTCTATTCTCGATAAGAATTCAAATCCCATTCTCAAGAGATATATGTGAATCTTTAAACATAGGCATCGTTTCTTTTAAGATCCACTATGTAAAATAACACTCTATGATGGGTCCAAGGTTGTTCTCAAATAGAGGTGTGTTTTACATCGCACAAAATTGACTTTCAAAATTGAGTCACAACTAAGTAGAGTGCCTGACTCCAATTGGATGATCTTAAAGGCCTTGAAGAAAGTTGTTTTGAACTCAATAAAATTTGAAATTACATAAGTCACGTATGATTCAAGCTCGTGATAAAATTGTGTTACCTCTGGACTTTCCAAGTATGAGACTTGGTTGTAGTCCTTTGGAGACCAATTTTAGTCCACCATAAGATCAATGCAAGCTTTGAATCAATGTTGACTAGATAGACCACCTTAGAGATAATCTATAAGGGAGGTTCATGACAATTGATTAATTTTGAAGATGCCACCGGATGATTCATTTCATTTGGGTGCTTCTTTAAGAAGTATCATGCATGATGAGGATCAAATTAAACATCAAATTCACCCCTTAAAATTCATAGAAATCAAATCAAGTTAAAAATCATCAATCAATTGTTTTTAGTTTTCTTTTCCTTAAGGTTAGGTCCTTCCTTCCCTTAGGATTAGACCCGCTAGTGGTGGAGTACGCCCTCTGTGGCACCATCCTAGATTTTACCTGTGGATCAGTGATGGAGTACGCCCTTCGTGGCACCATCCTGATTCTCGTTCGTTAGTGGTGGAGTACGCCCCCCCGTGGCACCACCCTAGCATTTGACCCGGGGATTAGTGGTGGAGTACGCCCTTCGTGGCACCATCCTGATTCCCATTCGCTAGTGGTGGAGTACGCCCTTCGTGGCACCATCCTAGCTTGCCAGTTGAGGTCCTCTGTGTGGAGCAAGTTTCCTCCCCACATGACCATTTTGCTAGTGATGGAGTACGCCCTTCGTGGCACCATCCTAGTTTGCCAGTAGATCCGTCTACTAGGAGTAAGTCTTCTATCAGCATCCTGTAGTCCTAAGGTTGGGTGATGCCCTTCCTTAAACCCAAAGTTAGGTATTCCCTACTTTGGTTTCCAGTTAATCTGCCTAATTGGAGTAAGTCTTCTATCAGCATCCTATAGGCCTAAGGTTGGGTGATGCCCTTCCTTAGACCCAAGGTTAGGTATTCCCTACCTTGGTTTCCAGTTGATCCGTCTACTAGGAGTAAGTCTTCTATCAGCATCCTGTAGATCTAAGGTTGGGTGATGCCCTTCCTTAGACCCAAAGTTAGGTATTCCCTACTTTGGTTTCCAGTTAATCTGCCTATTTGGAGTAAGTCTTCTATCAGCATCCTATAGGCCTAAGGTTGGGTGATGCCTTTCCTTAGACCCAAGGTTAGGTATTCCCTACCTTGGTTTCCAGTTGATCCGTCTACTAGGAGTAAGTCTTCTATCAGCATCCTGTAGACCTAAGGTTGGTTGATGCCCTTCCTTAGACCCAAAGTTAGGTATTCCCTACTTTAGTTTCCAATTAATCTGCCTATTAGGAGTAAGTCTTCTATCAGCATCCTATAGGCCTAAGGTTGGGTGATGCCCTTCCTTAGACCCAAGGTTAGGTATTCCCTACCTTGGTTTCCAGTTGATCCGTCTACTCGGAGTAAGTCTTCTATCAGCATCCTGTAGACCTAAGGTTGGGTGATGCCCTTCCTTAGACCCAAAGTTAGGTATTCCCTACTTTGGTTTCCAGTTAATCTGCCTATTTGGAGTAAGTCTTCTATCAGCATCCTATAGGCCTAAGGTTGGGTGATGCCCTTCCTTAGACCCAAGGTTAGGTATTCCCTACCTTGGTTTCCAGTTGATCCGTCTACTAGGAGTAAGTCTTCTATCAACATCCTGTAGACCTAAGGTTGGGTGATGCCCTTCCTTAGACCCAAAGTTAGGTATTCCCTACTTTGGTTTCCAGTTAATCTGCCTATTTGAAGTAAGTCTTCTATCAGCATCCTATAGGCCTAAGGTTGGGTGATGCCCTTCCTTAGACCCGAGGTTAGGTATTCCCTACCTTGGTTTCTCCAGTCCTCTCTTCAGAATAGGTGTAAGCTTTTCTTTAGTTTCCAATGGAGTTAAGGTTGGGTGATGCCCTTCCTTTGAACTCTTTAAGATCCTACTCCTATTCGGTCAACGCCAATGTGTGCAGCAGAAGTTCCTTCTACCACACACATTGGGGGTCCATTTTTTGACCACATTTTTGTATGAGGTCACTAAGGCCCTTCCAAACTCCAGATTAATTTTAGATCCTAGGATCCACTCTAGACCTTAGGATTCTTTCCTAGAGCCAGACCTTAGGGCCTACTCTAGAGCCTAGGATTCCCTTAGATCCTAGATCTTAGAACTCTTCTAGATCTTAGGACCACTCCAACTTCAAATCAATCCCCATCCTTGATCAACCTCAACCTCAAACCAATTCCTACATTTGATCAATTCCAACTTCAATTTGATTCCTACCTTTGATTAATTTAAATCTCAAATTTCATTCAACTCAAATTCAAATTAATTCAAGTTTCAAACATGTCCAAGCCTTGATCCAATCAATATGACAATCCAACTTTCAACTTAGACTTTGATCCAAGCTTCAATCTAGATTTGACCTCATCCATTCATTAACGATCACCACATGATTGTAAATGATTTGGATACTTCAATACTAATCATTCAAACTTAAAATCCATTCCAAATCCAAAAGTCTAAACTCAAATTCAAAGTCTTAAGGTCTTGTCCTGAAGACCCTTTTCAAAGAATTTTCAAACATTTCAAAACCCAGTCAAATGGTCTCTGATTCAGGATCTATCACTTGCAAAGTGATAAGACATTTCTCTAGAGGTTACCCTCCAAATTTGAGCTCATTTGGAGGATTCTAACCCTTTGAACTTAATCCAACTCCAAATGTTGCAAAACCTTTAAATATTTACAATCCATGCCACTAGGCCTTTCACCTAGTGGAATTTGACTTTGGATCCCCCTCCAAATCTTTTGATCCCTCTTAATACCTTGATATTACCTTATTAAGCAATGATCTATATTTTTTTAGATTCAATTTGACCCAGAATTGACTTGAGTCCAAAATGACCAAAATGCCCTTAAATGGAGATTTTTTGACTTTTGGCCTAAACTCAACTTGATTTGACTTATCAACCTTTGAAATGTTCTTCAAATATCATTCCAATGGATCCTAAATGACTTTAGGAACACATTGAACCCAAACTTACTCTTTGGTTTGACTTGGTTGACCAAGTCAACCATGATTGATCAAATCAACCCTTTAACCCAACACTTGTTAATTTTATCCATTCTAGTGATTTTGAATCAATTCAACTCATCAAGATTGGTTACTTATACACTCTTGACTTCAAATTCCTTGGCATGATGTCTTTTAGCACTCTTGACCTCCCTCATGCACATCCTAGTCACCATTGACTAGTCAACAAGTCAATGGGTCAAAAACAACCCTTGAAATGAGACCATAGCTTGGCCACCTCATCATCCCATAAAGCAAACCCTTTCTCCAAGCCAAAATCTCCTTTTGGCTATTGGGAATATGCTTTTTCCCTCCCTAATTGATCATTAAACAAGCTATATTAACCAAGACAAGCATTGGTTCATCCAAATGGGGGAAAAGGTGTGGTCCCTCTTCCCATGGACCAAGAGATGTCACTCTCAACCACCAACCCTATTCCATAGCTTTGGGCAGCATAGGGGACACTTGGCACTCATCCAAAACCACTCCAAATCAAATCTCAACCATCCAATCCAAAAGCCAAAGGTAAAGTGAGGGAAAACTTGACCTAAAGGTGGCTTCTTCATCATTCCCTTTTGATATGATCAAAAGCTCCAAACTCCAGCAACCCTCAACCTTCCAAGAGCTCCTCTCATACACTCCAACACATTTCAAGGCCTTCCCAAGCTTTTCCCAACCACTTCCAAGCCTCAAATCACTATTTTAGTGAAGAGAGAGCATTCTAGAGAGAGAAAAAGGACTTTCCAATATACATTTTGATCCAGCGAGATCCAGCTTTTGGAGTCTTCAACAAAGTTGTAGAAGATTGCTGCCGCTTTCCAACAAGCCAAAAATCTCAAACATCCGAGTGTTGGATCGTAAGTTATGCGCATTTTAAGTTTAAATTTCAATTTGAAACTGTAGCGATTTTACAATGAATGGAGCCTCCAAACTTCAGGCATTGTAAGATCATATTGCCCTCTAGCTACAGTTCAAATTTCGTATAATTTCGTCAAGTATTTTGAAAGATATGAGCGTTTAAAGATTTCTATTCAAAATGAACTAGAGCAGATCTGGACCGTCCGATCGAAGATCAGACGGCTCAGATCTGGGTATACCGTGCGGCTTCCTCCATGTTTGAACGTGGGTCATCCCGTGGTATGGGAGGGTGACGTGGCGTCACGCCACGCCGCCACGTCACCGTCAGCTGATTTGACCCAAATTTGAATAAAAAAATGCTTTAAATGCTCCAAATCTTCAAAAATTCACAGAAAATTGTGTTCTCCACCAAATGGGGCGTTCTTGGGCTCGTTGGAAAGATAATCTAATGTAGTATTTATTAAAATTAAAATTATATTGATTTGATGTCTGTATTGTGAGATATTTGAGTTTATGTTAATTTCATTTATTGCTATTTTCTCACAATCCGGTGATCAAATGAAGCCCAAAATTTGGTAGATGAATATTGAGTATCTTAGGCATGTTTAATAATTTTTCTAGATTTATATGCTCAATAGATTTCTGTGATATGAATTTTTAAGGTAAATGATCTATTTTGGACCCTAAACTTTGAAAATTCATAACTCCTTAGGGTTTTAGTATTTTGCTGTGACATTTCTGTGGTATGCTTAAATGTATGTCAGGGTTAGACACACCAAGTTTCATGCCTATATAAATTTTAGAGACACCTAGGAAAAATAATTAAGGAAATGTCTAGAAAACTTAGAAAATTTATATGGAATTGTAAACACACCCAATAGGGGTGAAACTTGAACATATTAAACTTAGTGACATCAGATACCTTAGGTTTAAATTTTACTCAATTTGGAGGTCATTAGGTTAGAAAATGAGCATGTCAAATTTCATCCCCTTTATGGACTTAGAAAATTCAATAAATCATCATAAATTTATATTAATTCCAAAAAATACTCATAATACCTCTAATTAACCATATTTAAACTCTTAATCATTTAAAATTGAAATTACATTAATTTGACATTAAAACCCACTTTAATTTAATTTTAATCAAAATCAATGTTTAATCAATTTTAATTAATTAAAAATTATTAAAAATCCCAAAAAATCTTTAAACACTTTCTGATCTCTCCTTAGATCATTTCTGATCTTTGTAGTTGATTTCAAGAAGTTTAGGACTCATTTGGGATCAAATCACTAAAATGACCCTTAATTGAAACAATTTAATAATTTCAATAAATACCCAAACTTCCAAAATTCATAACTAATTGTAGAAAATTCCAAATCAATCAAACTCAGTGGCTAATGACTCTAATTAAAATCTAGTATTTTAAAAAAATTTCAAATCCCCAAAATATGGTCAAAGTCAAAAAGTCAACATTTTGGTCAACTCTAGGTCAAAACCGGATCAAAACTTCTAAAAACTCATAACTTTTGATTAGAAAACTAACCCAGGCCAAATTGAAATAAACTTCATGTGAAACAAAGGTAGTAATCAATTAACTTTTAAAATATGTAAGCCTAACAACTAGACAACTTTAATAACCTAAGGTCTAGTATTTGTGCTAAACTCTAATCTAGGAACTTTACTGTGTGCCGGATTTTTTAGTTTTCATATGTTGTTAACTCACTTTTTCTGTAATAATGTGTTTGGCGGTCTTAGGTTATGTACGATATGGATATTGATACAGTTTTCTGCAGGTGGCCACGCTCATGCAGGGCAATATAAAAAGGGGGCAAATAAAAAAAAATGCATAAATATTATAAACTCTTTGCACAGGTGCTTTAGCTGCCAAAGCCCCCAAATCATAAAAAGAGCGTGGCCAGTGTGTTTACTTTCTTTTCTGCTCATATACAACTGCTTTGGAATAACTGCTTTTTATATATTAATTGCTTAGGATAACCCTGCAGGTGAGTCTAGATTTTTATTTTGATATTAATGTAATTTGTATAAGTATCAAATGTTGTGAAAGTTGATTTTGAGTCGGGATACATAGACCCAAAGCTTGGATTCCAAAGAGGAAAGGATACCCCTTTAGGGAACACTCCTTTTCCATTTGGAAATCCAAATTTGGATCATACCTCTTCCTTACCCAAAGAGGAAAGAGTGGCCTTCCCCTTTGAGGGAAGTGCCCTCTTGTCCATTTGGGTAATCCACTACAAAGATTCCAAGAAGATTGAAGAAAAGGAGTCCAAAGAAGAATGAGATTGAAGATTTGAAGATTTGAAGATGAAGAGTATCCCACTCAAAATAACTTGCGTCATTACTAGGTTTAGAATCCGGGTTGTTGTCAGTGGTGCCCGGCCACTTTACTTTCTGTAATATTCTGGTTTGTAATAAGCAAGGCAATTCTGCCTATGGACATTTATTAATTAATTTATATTTGATGTGATGATTTGATTGCCTTTAGGATTACTTGTTTTTACTAGTTTTTTGGCGATTGCATGCCGCTTTTTGTTTTCGCCTGGATACGTGAGACTCGTGAGGGTGTGAAAGTTTTCTACTCATAACCTTAAAAGTCTAAAATCTTAGTGAGTCTAAATAACATAGAAAGATAACGAATCTAGGGAATTAGCCGGGGATCGACCCCGGGGTCGCATGCATATTTCTGCATTACTCTTTCCTTGCTTTAGACCCTTCCCCGCCTGCGGGTAGAGTCCGGATAGTCTGACCTATGAGGACGAGGTGCCGGACCTGGGGAAGTCCAGTCTTCTAAAAAATTATTTTATAAGCCTGTTTTTAAAATTTCAAGCATACTTGATTTGGAAGTTGTCAACCAGCATGCATTGCATTAGATACAAATTAAAAGAGTCAAAATTTTAATTTCATAGTCCTTAGCATTTTAGCACCCAACATAAGTCAAAGGGGTCAATTAGGAGAATCTCTAGATGTCGGCCCCAACTCTCCAAAACTTTAATTATAACGTCCCTATCACTCTTTCATAAAAGACCGGACTCATCTCTTTTAAATCGATTAGGTGGTTAGCTGGCTCCCCAATCCAGGCCGGGGTAAGTCCAGACCTTGCACTGCATTAGTTAGGATCGGACGACTGTGGTCCAGTGTCCAAAATAGATTTAGGTTCCGGGGCAGATCTTTGATTATAAGACCCCAAACTTCGGTAATATAGTCCCAAATTTCTAATAAAATGCTTGACTTTAATTAAATATCATTTCAACCCAAAGTATAAAGCCCAACATTTAGATTAAGTTGGGACACTTCCGGATGGTTCTGGAATCTCAAAGTGTCCCCTACCTCTCCTCCTTTAACTCCGTTAATAACTGCTCAATTTTGATCCATTCCTTTTTGAGTTTTCAAAATTCGTCTCTTTTTGATATCACTCCTAGAAAATCTGACAAAATTTTGCCACTATTTTAATCGAGAGTTTTTGTAGGGGATTTTGTCTCCCTACGATGTAATTAACTACGAGGGCTTGGGCTCGTAGGAGATTTAGAACCACACACACCTGATTTTAAAATTGATTTTTCAAAGTTCAATTGGATTTCTTTAGGAAAACGTAAAATACTTGTGATCGTTATTATAACAATCAAAGAATTATCATCGAATAGTATTTTCTCCCTACGGGGAGATACACTTTTCCTTGATAAGGCTTTGGATGTGAAATCAACGATCACACTTCTTGAATATTGTAGCTGGATATTCAGTTGAACCTCATTTTGACCCTTCGGGGCCATATGAAGTTCTCTTTAGCATCCGGTCATAATATTTAAGATGAATTTCATAATTCTAAATCTGAATACCGTTACGAAATTTTATTCTCACCTCTCGAGGTGATATACTTTTTCTAACGAGACAATTTGATTTTAGAATTCAATTTTAAGTCCTAAAGAAAACTAATATTTTTAAAATATATTTTCAAAATACCACCAACAACAAGTAATATGGAGGATGATGGTATCCTTATGAAAGATGAACGTCCTCTACAAGTTAGTCAAGGGATCCAACAAAATGATAGAAAGATTCCTTCAACTTCTCATTATAATAGTGATGTTTTTATTGACACTAAGGACATGTAAATTGTTGCTAAATGTTTTGGTAAAGATGATAATGACACTAGTTTCATTAAGTTTCATAGTAAAAGAGGTAGGAAGAAACAACATATCACATTGCATTCTCATAGGACCACTCGCTTTCATAGTACTCATTGGTGGGAAAAAAAATTGTGTATCACCACGCAGATTTGATTTTCTCCTATTTTGTAATCGAATACTACATTAAGAATAAAGTACAATCTCAAGAGACTGACACAATATTCTACAATGGATTCAATATCAAAATAGGGTTTTGAAATTTGATATTTCTATAATCAAACAGTTCAAAGAATAACATATCATCTTAAAAGATGAACATGAAATTTTATAGAATATGTTTAAAGATAGAAATACGGTTTTTTTTTTTTTCAAAAAGTTTATTCATTCTTT
The DNA here is from genome assembly GCA_016618105.1 of Dendrobium huoshanense. Classification (NCBI taxonomy): domain Eukaryota; kingdom Viridiplantae; phylum Streptophyta; class Magnoliopsida; order Asparagales; family Orchidaceae; genus Dendrobium; species Dendrobium huoshanense. The sequence goes on from CM028353.1 coordinate 63,472,670, forward strand.
TATTTAGATATGGCAAGAAGAATATTATATCATCTTAAAAGACGAACATAATATTATTCAAGATATCCAAAAGCGAGAATGAGTTTTATAAAATTCATTATTTCTAAAGTTGAATATAACAAGTATAATATTATATTATCTGAAAAGATAATAATGACATTCTACAAGTCTATTCAAAATTAAAAATAAAGTTTTAAAAATATCTACGTTCCCAAAGATTCTTCCCTTGTTTTATACGAATAAAACAAGGTTTATTTTAGTCTGGGGTTCTCAAATCCCTATAGGAGCAAGCTCCTATAGTTAATTACATCCTAGGAGGAATGCTCCTAAGAAAACTCTCGATTAAAGCAGTGATTTCATACTCTTTGACTACAAAATAAAAGATAAGAAACAGAAGTAGGAATTTTCCAAGGTGAAAGCTCAATGTTGAACATTTATTAGCGAGTCAATGGAGAAAAAGTAGGAGGTGTCGGATTCTGAGAAGCTCAGAGACAACCTCAGTCTATCCTATGTTGGGCTTTACATTTTAAGAGAAAATTTTATGTTTAAGTTGACATTTTATTAGAAAGTTGGGATTATATTCCCGGAGGGCGAGGACTTAAGATCTAAAAAGAATCTGCCTCAGAACCTAAATCTAATTTGGGTACTACAAAGTAGCGACCCGAACCTAACTAATGAAGTGTAAATCTGGACTTACCCCGGCCTGGATTGGGGAGCCAGCTAACCACCTAGGCGCTTTAAAACCATGTGTTCAGCCTCTTATGAAAGATAGGCAGGGATGTTGTTTAAGTTTTAAGGAATTAGGGCTGACATCTAAGACAATTCCTAATTAGCCCCTCAACTTATGTAGGGTGATAAATGTCTAGAAATGCAATTAATATTTTAGACTCTTTTTAGTTTGTATCTAATGTAATGCATGCTAATTGACTCGAATGCATAAAATGATAATGAAGCAGTTTAAAAATTTAGGCTTAGAAAATAGATTTTTCCCTAGAGATTGCACAACTTCCCCTTGACAGAACTGCACCCTCATAGGTCAAGTGGTCTGCCAGAACCCGCAGGCGGGGAGGTTCGTCTTATGCGAATAGGGCTTGGAAAGATGAGTGGTTCTGTGCGTGCGAATGGAGAGCTGAGGGAGATGGGGGTTCGGCCTGGAGGTATCCGAATGGGGGGAAGGAGGGATTGTGTGAACTATGTAAGAGAAGGATACCGTGGGGAGTTTGGTTCTCTCTGTGTGAGATAGGGAAAGGAGCCGTTCGGAACTGCAGTGAGAGGGAGCGGTTTTGCTGTGTGAGAGAGTGGGCTGAGTTCGGTTTTCCAAAAAAATGAGAGGGGGAGAGGGGTTGGACCGGCCCTAACTACACCTGATTATATTTTATTTCAAATAAATTAATGGCTTAGATTAATTACAACTTAAAATAAAATCAAGAGTTAGTTTATAACTCAAGTTGAATTAGAATATTATTTATAAAATAATTGATAATTTAAAATATATATTTTGAGTTAATTTTAAAAATAGAAATAATTTTAAAATATTAATTTTATCTCATTTATAACAATTTGAATTTGATTGAGTCGAGGCGAATTTATTTAGGTTGACTTAAAAGTTTGAGTCTGTACTACGTCAGTGGGCATCCACCTAAAGAAATCCTAAACGCGATGTCTACACTAGGCTTCGAAAACCTAAGCACTAGAAATTGATTTTAGGGAAATTGACCTCGAATAATGAGGTCAACAAATGGACCCCCAATAGGCATGATAAACTTGCCAAAGTTTATCTTGCGTATTGGTGTTGACCGAAACGATCAACTAGATCCAGCGTTGAAGTTGAAGATTTGAGTTTATAATTGAAGGGATTTTTGGAATTGATAGAAAATCTAGATAAAGTTGATAGAGTTTTGAGTTGATTGTTTGAAGGATTTGGATCGATTATTTGATTTAAAATTCGATATTGACAATAATGACTTTAGCAATAAATTACTAATGAAATTAGCATTATTAAATAAAGCCAAGATATAGAAAAGTTGAATGCAATGATTAGAATATAGTTTGGACGGAATGGAGAGTTTGATTTTGATTTTGATAAAAGTCAGAAATCAATAGGATGCCGTAAGAGCGGGCTTAGACCTAAAGATGGATTTAAGATTTAACATTTAACGAAGAGAAGATGCCGCTAGGGATGCTTATACTTCTCCTTGGGATGAAGATTAGGATGCCACTAGGGATGCTTATACCTAACTTCAAAAATGTTAATAGGATGCCGTAGGAGGACTTATACCTAGAGACGGATTTAATCATGATTGGCTGCCATAAGAGCGGAATTATGCCAGAATGTCGATAGGATGCCGTAAAAGCGGACTTAGACCTAAAGACGGATTTAAATAGGATTGGCTGCCGTAAGAGCAGACTTAAGCCAGAAAGCCAATAGGATGCCGTAAAAGCGGACTTAAACCTAAAGACTGATTTAAACAGGATTGGCTGCCATAAGAGCGGACTTAAGCCAGAAAGCCAAAAGGATGCCGTAAAAGCGGACTTAGACCTAAAGACTGATTTAAACAGGATTGGCTGCCGTAAGAGCGGACTTAAGCCAGAAAGCCAATAGGATGCCGTAAAAGCGGACTTAGACCTAAAGACTGATTTAAACAGGATTGGCTACCGTAAGAGCGGACTTAAGCCATAAAGCCAATAGGATGCCGTAAAAGCGGACTTAGACCTAAAGACTGATTTAAACAGGATTGGCTGTCGTAAGAGCGGACTTAAGCCATAAAGCCAATAGGATGCCGTAAAAGCAGACTTAGACCTAAAGACTGATTTAAACAGGATTGGCTGCTATAAGAGCAGACTTAAGCCAGAAAGCCAACTGGATGTCGTAAAAGCGGACTTAGACCTAAAGACTGATTTAAACTGGATTGGCTGCCGTAAGAGCGGACTTAAGCCAGAAAGCCAATAGGATGCCATAAAAGCGGACTTAGACCTAAAGACTGATTTAAACTGGATTGGCTGCCGTAAGAGCGGACTTAAGCCAGAAAGCCAATAGGATGCCGTAAAAGCGGACTTAGACCTAAAAACTGATTTAAACTGGATTGGCTGCCGTAAAAGCGAACTTAAGCCAGAAAGCCAATAGGATGCCGTAAAAGTGGACTTAGACCTAAAGACTGATTTAAACTGGATTGGCTGCCGTAAGAGCGGACTTAAGCCAGAAATCCAATAGGATGCCGTAAAAGCGGACTTAGACCTAAAGACAGATTTAAACTGAATTGCCTGCCGTAAAAGCGGACTTAAGCCAGAATTTAGAATTTAGATTTATAGTTGATTTCTTCAAAGTTTTAAATCATTTCCCTTCGTCACAAATGACATTGACAAAATGTAAATATTCTATTAAAGTTTAAAATATTTGTATATGTCATTTTCTAGAAGAGAATGGAAAATATTTGGAAGAATAAAAATTTTGAAATTCATTGAATTGAAAACTTTATTCTCTTTTTCAATATAGATGATCCTTATAACATACAAATATTTCACTAGGGATTTTGTTTTTTATATTGGATCATCATATGTGAAAAAGGGAAATGGGAGTAGTTTGATCATCTTTGATAAGTAAAGACTTAACAAAGCATCTCGACCACCAAAAGATAAATGCAAGATTTTGTTTAAAGATTGATTCTATGATTGAATTTGTTTCGATTAACTCAAAGAAAATTATATGAATTTTCTAGAGTCCTCGTTTGCATGTTCTAAGAGAACTAAATGCAACATGATAAAATTTTCCTTAGAAAATTTTAACTTTTGCATGAGTTGTTATAGAAAAATAAGTATATTTGAACATCCTTTATAGTGAAAACACTAAGGAATATCAAATACTCATAATGATTGAGAAAAGTTTGATTTTCAACAAAAAGTGAAAGTTTTATTTTTCATTTGATAATTTTCTTATAATCTTTGACTATGATCGCTTAAGTTTTAATCATCTTCACCCAATGAAAAAGACATGGGAAAATATTCAAAAACTCAACGAACGATGGGTTGACTCCTCCTAAATTATATAATTTGAATATGACCAACATGAGTTTAATCAAAATATCCAAAACTTAACAACTTTCTTTAAAGAAAATTGTAGTTTCAAATATTTTAGATTTCAATGCTATGGAAAGATTCTTTAATGGAGATAGAGTTGTTTAGACTTTACCATCCGATTCTAATTTATAATAAGATGAAGATATACTTTGTATTGAATTTTATATCTATTTGACAAAGCCATCATAGAATTTATCGGGAATAGAATCCCTCCAATTCGAACATCCAAGATTAGTCAATAATGGACTAGGTCAAATTGTAGTCTAATTTTGATTTGGTGTTTAGCAAAGATTCAAAAAAATATATCGTTAACATCACTAAGGATAGAACCCCTCATATTCTAACATCCTAGTTCATTCAACGATTGATTTAAATTTGGACATGACATCTACTCATAGTGAATGAGAACATCAGAAAATTATATCAAAACCAACAAAGGGATGTCCTTTAGTTCAGTTTCAAAATTTTGAATTCAAAGAAAGTGATTTTTATATCCATAAATATCACTATAGGTCATTTAGCATAAGGACCAAGTCTAGAATCTCATTCAAATTGAAAGATATTCAAAAGAGAGTTGAAGATAAATATTTGGATAATAGTTTGTTTATGCATCTTAATTAGGTTGATCTATGAACCTAATAATGCACAACCAGCACCATTATAATTCTAGTTAGATTGATCATCTATATAATTTTTTTTTATTTTTTTTTATAATTTGAAGATATGAATTGACCTACTCAAGTTGCTAACTAGAGAGGTCTCAAGATTTAGATTTTGTTAACCCAGATCAAAGCTCCCTACAAGCAAAACTGGGGTTTCCTTCTTCATATTTTTCTTCTTTTTGAATTAAGAATTATATCAAAAGAGAGTCAAATTGGAAGTAGAATTTCATCATTTCCAAATCTTTTATATGATATATATATTTTACATCTAATAGAACATTAATGCTTGATGATGAACCAAAATTTTGAATTCTCAAAGTCAAGTGTTAAAAATACTAAAGGATGAATGGTCCTATGATATTCAAGATTTAGAAAAGGAAGCCAACTTTTTTTTTTTTTTTTTTTGCTACACATTTAATGAATGTGTCTCTTTTTTCTTTTCTTTTTCTTCTTCACACTTTTTTTTTTTTTTAGGAGGCTTCCTTTATTTAAATCCTGAAATAATTATTTCAATTATAAAATCATCTTTCAAGTATAAGAGTAAAAAAAAATTAACCCTCTTATACAAGAAAGATGGATTTATAAATTAGACCCAATCCTATAGTATGAATAAATAACTTGAATGAGATCATTATGAAACAAGTTCATCAACTTGCAAGATGCCTATAAGATGTATAACGATAAGAAGATGAATAAGACTTCCACCTCCTCTAATTTCAATTTGACATAAATCTTTATTAAAATTAAGTTATTTATGGATATCATAATGGGTGAACCCAAAATATGATAATAATAATTTTTTTTTTTTTTTTTTTACTACTGAAGAAGGAAACCATTAAAGATGTTATGAAGTCGACTAACTTAAGTATCAATTCAAGAAATGTCAATTTATTTTGATGGAAAATCACATGATAGAGGGAATATTAACCATATCATGGATTAACCATAATAAAGAACCTTGAATCGTCCTAAGTTTTTGACCAAACAAAAATTTATGATGATCAATCTTTAATAAGAACTGCTCATGAGTTTTCTTAAATGGAGTTATAAAGCCAAGAGTAAACTTAGCTAAAATTTGATTTAAAAATATTACCATAAGAGAAAACTACATATGATGAACAAAAGTTTTTATGTAACTTGTCTATTTATCTTCATCGCATGCCTTAAGATCCATATTTTATCAGAGTTAAAACACATAGTAGAGGACAAATCGTCGTATCCATGTAGTACTCATAGGGAATAGGATTTATAGGCATATTAAACTTTAACCTACAAGAAGGTTTAAAGGTGAGGGAATTCAGAATATTTTCAAACTTCAATATATCAACCAATAATTATTCATTCCTAAAATTAGAAAAATCATAATATGGTTGAATATGAGATTTGAAAATATTTTTGAATTTAATTCAGCAATTGCTAAGAACTTAGCAAAATTAGCTAAACTTTTATTCTTTAAGGTTTCAAAAGGAAATAAGATTAAATATATCTTCATCTAAAACATTAATCCACCCAAGTGGAGGGAGGGAGGGAACACACTTTTCTTTTTAGCATTGATAACCATAGGCCTTACTCTTTATGATTTAGAGGAGTCAACCACAATGAAGTTTTAATTACAATTTAAGAAAGATAGAGGTAAATTTCTTCTTAAAAGAAATCAACCTGCTATTTTCTCTAGCAAAATTATTTTTATAAGCTTGATTTGTATTTGAACATTCAAATTTTTCTCAAATCAAATTGAATTTAATCTTAAAAATCTTGCATATATCAGATTTGGACCCTGTCATAGCAAATATATCAAGCTACAAAAGACATGTAACTACAATATGTTATTAGGACAAGCAGAAAGTTTTGATTTGAAGGTTTGAACTTTTGAACCCTGTCCTACCACACATATTAAGCTATAAAACAAATATAATTATAATATGTTGGTTTAGATAAGGGGAAAACTTTGATTTAAAAGCTCAAATTTTCTTGAGATTTGTCCTACTATGTGTTGAGTTATAAAAATATATAACTGCAACATGTTGGATAGGACACAGAAGTTTAAAATTTTTGAAGACTTAAAGTTATTTGGACCCAATCCAAATAATACATTAAGTTACTAAAAGAAGTAACTATACATATTACTAAAGATTGGGCAAAGAGATTTTGGACCCAGTGCTAAGTCAAGCATCAAGCTACAAGAAAAATGTAACTGCAACATTCGAATTAGCACAGGAAATTTCTTAACAAAAAGGTCGTATAAAGGAGCTTCCTATCAGTTTTCTAACGGGGTCCAAAATAAGACCTCTAAAATCTATTTAGATACCGGCCAAATTATTCAAGAATGAAATGAATAAAAGAACCGGCGGAAGAAAGGTAGTTACAACCTATGACGAGCACAAGTATACTACCGATTAAAGGGTATAAAACACTGCTTAAGATGGAGAGAGGATTGATCCCCAGCGGAGTCGCTAGAAAAACCTTGGTGGGAAAAAAAATTGTGTATCACCACGCAGATTTGATTTTCTCCTATTTTGTAATCGAATACTACATTAAGAATAAAGTACAATCTCGAGAGACTGACACAATATTCTACAATGGATTCAATATCAAAATAGGGTTTTGAAATTTGAAATTTCTATAATCAAACAGTTCAAAGAATAACATATCATCTTAAAAGATGAACATGAAATTCTATAGAATATGTTTAAAGATAGAAATACGGTTTTTTTTTTTAAACGTTTATTCATTCTTTTATTTAGATATGGAAAGAAGAATATTATATCATCTTAAAAGACGAACATAATATTATTCATGATATCTAAAAGCGAGAATGAGTTTTATAAAATTCATTTTTTCTAAAGTTGAATATAACAAGTATAATATTATATTATCTGAAAAGATAATAATAACATTCTACAAGTCTATTCAAAATTAAAAATAAAGTTTTAAAAATATCTACGTTCCCAAAGATTCTTCCCTTGTTTTATACGAATAAAACAAGGTTTATTTTTGTCTGGGGTTCTCAAATCCTTATAGGAGCAAGCTCCTATAGTTAATTACATCCTAGGAGGAATGCTCCTAAGAAAACTCTCGATTAAAGCAGTGATTTCATACTCTTTGACTACAAAGTAAAAGACAAGAAATAGAAGTAGGAATTTTCCAAGGTGAAAGCTCAATGTTGAACATTTATTAGCAAGTCAATGGAGAAAAAGTAGGAGGTGTCGGATTCTGAGAAGCTCAGAGACAACCTCAGTCTATCTTATGTTGGGCTTTACATTTTAAGAGAAAATTTTATGTTTAAGTTGACATTTTATTAGAAAGTTGGGATTATATTCCCGGAGGGCGAGGACTTAAGATCTAAAAAGAAATCTGCCTCAGAACCTAAATCTAATTTGGGTACTACAAAGTAGCGACCCGAACCTAACTAATGAAGTGCAAATCTGGACTTACCCCGGCCTGGATTGGGGAGCCAGCTAACCACCTAGGCGCTTTGGAAAACCATGTGTTCAGTCTCTTATGAAAGATAGGCAGGGATGTTGTTTAAGTTTTAAAGAATTAGGGCTGACATCTAAGACAATTCCTAATTAGCCCCTCAACTTATGTAGGGTGATAAATGTCTAGAAATGCAATTAATATTTTAGATTCTTTTTAGTTTGTATCTAATGCAATGCATGCTAATTGACTCGAATGCATAAAATGATAATGAAGCAGTTTAAAAATTTAGGCTTAGAAAATATATTTTTCCCTAGAGAATGCATAACTTTCCCTTGAAAGAACTGCACCCTCATAGGTCAAGTGGTCTGCCAGAACCCGCAGGCGGGTAGGTTCGTCTTATGCGAATAGGGCTTGGAAAGATGAGTGGTTCTGTGCGTGCGAATGTTGAGCTGAGGGAGATGGGGGTTCGGCCTTGAGGTATCCGAATGGGGGGAAGGAGGGATTGTGCGAACTGTGTAAGAGAAGGAGACCGTGGGGAGTTTGGTTCTCTCTGTTTGAGATAGGGAAAGGAGCCGTTCGGAACTGCAGTGAGAGGGAGCGGTTTTGCTGTGTGAGAGAGTGGGCTGAGTTCGGTTTTCCAAAAAAATGAGAGGGGGAGAGGGGTTGGACCGGCCCTAACTACACCTTATTATATTTTATTTCAAATAAATTAATGTCTTAGATTAATTACAACTTAAAATAAAATCAAGAGTTAGTTTATAACTCAAGTTGATTTAGAATATTATTTATAAAATAATTGATAATTTAAAATATATATTTTGAGTTAATTTCAAAAATAGAAATAATTTTAAAATATTAATTTTATCTCATTTATAACAATTTGAATTTGATTGAGTCGAGGCGAATTTATTTAGGTTGACTTAAAAGTTTGAGTCTGTACTACGTCAGTGGGCATCCACCTAAAGAAATCCTAAACGCGACGTCTACACTAGGCTTCGAAAACCTAAGCACTAGAAATTGATTTTAGGGAAATTGACCTCGAATAATGAGGTCAACACTCATTAATTGTGTTTTTTATGTTTAATTCTATTATTTGGAATGTGAGGGGCATTGGTTGTCCCTCTTAAAGAAATCATGTTAAGAATTTACGTCGTGTTCAAAATGTTTCTATTCTTATTTTTCTTGAACCTCTTATTTCTTCTACTAGGTTTGTTAGTGCCTCTCAATTTTTGGGTTTAAGTTATGCTATTTCAAATGTGGCTAACATGATTTGGGTTCTTGGGAAGGATCCTATTAAAATTGATGTTATTGGTGATTTTCTTCAAGTAATGCATTGTAGAGTTAAGGCTTTTAATTTTCATTGATGTGCATGTTTTGTGTATGCTACTACTTTTTGTTACATTATGAAATTGCTTTGGGATCAAATAATTAATTTTTATAATATTTGTAATTTACCTTAGCTTGTTGGTGGTGATCTAATACTATTACTAACCCTTCTAAGAGGACTGGAGGCTCCTCCCCTTCTCATCGGTCTATGGAAGATTTTAGTAACATAATTTTGGATTGTAATTTAACTGATATTTGGTTCTTTGGTAATAACTTCACTTGGAATAGGGTCACTTATGGAAATGTTTGGATCGTGTTCTTTTAAATGATTTTTGGCTTAATTCTTTTAACTCTATTAATGTGCATCATCTTAGTAGAACTCTTTTTGACCACTCTCCTTTGCTTATTAGTCTTAATTTTAGACAATTTAATGTTTCTCCTCAATTCAGATTTCAAAACATGTGGTTACTTCATGACTATTTTTTAGATGTTGTTCAAAATAATTGGGAAGCTCCTTTACATCCAGACAATTCTAGCTTTGGCAAAAGGAGACTTTGGTTTAAGCTAAAAAGGTTTAAGCAGGTTTTAAATTGGTGGAACCATAATGTGTTTAAATATATTTTTAGCAATATTTTGAAAGTGGATCAACAAGTTGATACTATTGAGTCTACTTATCAATTTGATCCTTCTAATGTTATTATCACTTTATTAAGAGATGCTAAAGAGGAGATTTTGAAATTTCAAGCTCAGGAAGATATCTTTTAGAAGTAGAAAGCTGTGGCTAAGAAACTAATTGAAGGTGATAATAATATTGAATATTTTCATGTGTTGGTTAAGAGGAAAGGAGATAAAAGTTATATTAATAAAATTCAATGGTAAGATGGTTCTGTCACTGAGAATAACGTGGAGATTTCTAATACAGTTGTTCAACATTTCCAAACTCATCTCAAAAAGAATTTTAGCCCAGCTCAGATTATTGGTCATTCTTTTATTCCTAGCCTTATATCTCAAGAGGAGTGAGAATGTTTCTAAACCTCCTTTTGAGGAAGTTAAGGAGACTTTTTTTGGTATGAATACTAGCTCTCTGGCTGGGCCTTATCACTTTACCACTCTATTTTTTAAGAAAATCTTGGGACATTATTAATAATATTTTTTTGATACTATTTTGGATTTCTTTGCTAGTAACATTATCCATAAGTTTTTTTATTCTACTTCTATTGTTCTCATTCCCAAAAATAACTATGTCAACTCTTGGAATGATTTTAGATCTATCAGTCTTTGCACCTTTTTTAACTAATTAATTTCTAAAATTCTCATGAATCATCATATTTCTATTTTACTTATAATTATCTCTCCTTCTTTGATAGGGTTTGTGAAAGGGAGGGACATTGCGGATAATATTTTGTTGGCTCAAGAATTTTTCCATGACCTAGATGTAAGAGTGAGAGGGGGTAATTTTATTTTGAAACTTTATATTACCAAGGATTATGAAAATATTGATTTGAACTTTATTTATCATATTATGAATTTCTTTGTCTTTAATTCAGTTTTTATTAAGCAGATTAAGAAATGTATTGAAGGTGCTTTTTTCTCTATTATTGTCAATAGCTCTAGTAATGGTTATTTCAAATCCTCTTGGCATAATTCAAGGTGACCCTATTTCTCCTTCTATTTTCATTATTTTAAATCCTCTCCTACTGAATTTTTATCTAGGGGCTTTACCAATCTTTTTGAGAACACTCCTAGTCTTTATTTTATAACTTTGGGTCCCATATCTCATTTATGTTTTGCAGATGACATTATTGTTTTTATTAATGCTAATGTTAAAAGGATTCGTAAACCTATGGATTTTTTCTATCAAGTTGAAATGGTTTTTGGCTTATCAATTAACAAAAAAAAAGCTATTTTATTGCTTCTAATAGGATTTCTAAATATCATATTGTAGCCATTAAAGAGTTAACTAGCTTTATGCTTGGTCAATTACCAATTAAATATCATGGTGTCTCATGGGAGACAGCCTTATCAAAATAGGTTTTATTTTTCCTTCTAGGTGCCAATGTTATTAACATATGGAGAATATGCATCATGTTTTTATTATTGGTCCTGTAGCAGCTAAGACTTGGGTTTATTTTGGTGACATATTTCAATTGAACTACTTTAATTTTCATTTGTCCCTTAGGTCTTTGCTTAATTCTTGGTTTATTAAGTCTAAAGGCTACATCCGCAATGTTGTTCCTACTCTCATGTTATGGTATTTATGGATGGATAGGAATAACTCTTTATTTAATGGTGTTCATATGAATCATCTTAAGGTGATTTAGAATGTGAAAGATAAGATTTTGGCTCTTTTTTAGTTAATCTTATGTCTATGAAGAACTTCCAAAATTATTCTTTTATTGGTTCTATCATAGGTCTTAGTTTGGAGGATGGTCTTATTGTAAGAGAATCTATAAATATTTATTGGACAAAACCTCCCATTAACTTTTTTAAACTAAAGGTGGTTGGTGCTAGTCTTGACTCTTCTATGGGTTATTGTGGAGCTATTAGAGATAGTAATGGTAGTCTTATTATGGATTTTGCGGGTCCTTTATAATTGATGATTTCAATGCTACCATCTTGGCTATTCTTTATGGTTTAAGATTGTGCATTTCTTTTAATTTAACTAATGTTTTAATGAGATTAATCCTAATTATAATTTTCTTTTTTTAAATTCTACTGATGATTTGTCACGTAACCCATATCTATTTTATCAAGTTAGGGAGATTAAAAATCTATTAATGTTCTTGAATTATTTTTTCTATCATATTTGCAAAGATGGTATTACTTGTACTACCTAGCTTGCTCAATAGGGGTGTGGCTTAGATTCTATCTTTTGATTTTATTGGGTCTAATATTCATGTGGCTTTGAAAGGTATTCTTTGACTTGATATTATTGGTGTTTCCTATGTTCATAGTTAAGGTGTTTGTTTGGTTGGGTTCTTTGGGTTTTGGTGTTTTTTTTTTGTTCTGCTTTTTACTCGCTAGTCTGTTCACCTCTTAGTTTGACCTGTCGGTATCCTATTTTGCTGGCTAGTTATGGGGTTTCTTTGTGTTGTTTAGTCTCTTTTTCCTCCTTGGATTGTGTTTTTTTTTTCTATTTTATTCTTTCTTGCTGTGCTCCTTCCATCTTATGTTGATTTGTAGTGTTCTGATTTGTCCCTTTAGAGCGTTATCTATATTTGGTCTTGCATCTATTATGCCTGCTAGGAACCAAGCTGGATATTTTTTTTGGAGTTCGTTGGTCCTTTGTTTTTTATCTCATGATGGTTGGGTTGTGGCTTACTTATTAGGCTATTTCCCTTGTAGTTGCTAGAATTTGGTATAATTTTGGCTTGTGTTGGCCCTTTCTCTTTGCAGTGTGGGGGCTAACTTAATTCTTGAGCATTTTCTGGTTGATGTTAGTGTCCCTTACCTTATTAATTGCTCGGTTTATTTATTTCATTATAATGGTCTAATTTCTCTGAATTGCTGTTGGCACTTTTTTATGCTCTTGTCTATTTTAATGTAGGTGTTCAAGGATATGGCGTTGAGCTATGATTGCACTGGTTCCATTTTTGTTGAGATACATAGTTGTTTCTTTCCTACCTCTAGGTTATTTTTTGGAAGTTATTTTTTGCTTCATATGATGGCTTTAGGTTTTCCTTCTTCTGTGATTGCTGGTTGGTTTGTGGTTGCTTAGGGGAAAGCCTTTGACTTTATCTGGTATTGTTTTATCTTAAGGGGGGTTGTTGTAGTCTTTGGGGGCATTATTGGTTGGTTTGTTGGTCTTGACCAAGGGGTTCTTTGCAATTTTTCTGGTGGTTGTTCTACACCTGGCCCTATCTTTGGTATTATTTTATGTTAATGCTTAGGTTTTATGGGAGCCTATCTTGGTGCTTTTCAGGTCTATTTTCCAGGTTCTGGTGGCTTGGGCTTGGTGGTAGGATGGAGTGGCTTTGGGTTTTCCCTATTGATGGTTACTGGTTTTATCAAGGCCTAAGCTTTATATGCTTGTACCATTGCCTGGATTATATGTGGTGTTTTAGGTTAGATATCTTTATTAGCTGGCATATTTTCTTTTCTTTTTGTGTTTCCCTAGTTTCGTATTTTAGGCATTGTTGTAAGTATATGTTGGATCCTTATTTTTGGTTTGATAACATTATTTGCTGCTTATTACTGGGAGCAGTCCTTGATCCTCTATGGGAGGGTTTTCTCAAGCAAGATTCTTATGGGTGATATTATTTCCATGTATTCTAATTTTAATTTGGTCAATTTTCATCTTTATTTCTATATTATTCTTTACTTAAGTTTCTTCTTTTGTAGCTTTTGTGTTTTACAGGTGGATATGCATATGGCTTTAATCAAGTTATATATATATATATATATATATATATTCATGCTTTGCTTTAACATCTTTAGCAAGCACCTAGGTTATCTTTTATTTTGGACTAGTGGGGACTATTGGCTCGTAGGTTTTCTTTGGCTTTGTTTTGTAGCTCTTTTGATTATTAGGGAGTTGAGGGTCCCCCTTAAAGACCTTATAATCATTCTTTATATTAACGCATAGGACCTGCTGTGGGTTTTAACTAAAAAAAATTTGTTCTATAAATTGCAATTCACCAAAGTTAAGGAAGATATTATTTTTGTGTTGATTGTATTATATGACTATAATTGTACTGCATGACAATATAAATATCTTGGTTAATTTGAACCTAAAAATTAGGTAATCAAATTATGGATAATTATGATCAACCGATTATATTATTGATATTGCTCGTATAATACAATTGATAGAAATCAAATTTTGTCACCCTAGAGGTCATATCAAATGAATCCATGAGCTTTATACTGATTAAAATATTTGATATCCATAGTGCTGGATGATTGACAAAGTATGAAATTGGTCATCCTAAAGATCATTCCAAACAAAAGCTATGATTTTTGTACTAATCATAATGTACGATGTCCACAATGCTAGATTAACAAAAGTGTATGAAGTTGGCCATCGCAAAAGTCATCCTAAATGAACAGAAGTAACTTCTACATTTCATATTAAATGATCTTATGATCTTATAGTGTAAAGTGTTATGAGGTTTGAATAGTTTGTCTGAATAATTATTCTCATGATATTGTATGAGCCTAATTTTGTACTGAATGCACTGTACGAAATTTATACCATACAATACAAATAGAACATGGATTTCTTAAAAATTAAGGTTTCTTATGAAAGTTGGTTAGGGATGTTAAGCCCTTCTAAACTTTCCCAAGGCCAACCAAGAGGGGGGGGGGGGTGCGTGAATTGGTATTTTAAAAAAGATCTTTCAATAAAAAATTTAAACCAAAGTTCACCACAAAGAAAATCAAAGTGCGGAAATTAAATGTGAAAAGCAGTAGTAAATAATATAGAGATTTATAGTGGTTCGGTCAACTCGACCTACATCCACACACTGGAATCGCCCTCCGAGTATTGCACTAAACTTAGTGACTCTCCTTTTTGTAAAAACTCGTTCACTATGAATTAGGTTGTTAAACCTAAGCTTATGTCCCACGGCTAACCAAGAGGGGTAGTGAATTGGTAATTAAAAAATTTTAACCCTCGTATCGAAATTTAAACCGAAAATAAATCTTTTGTGAATTTTCTAGAAAACATTTTTTAACCACAATATTAAACAGAAAAACACAAAAATAAAAAGCAGCGGAAAAATAAACGACATAAGATTTATAGTGTTTCGGTCAAAACCTGACCTACATCCACTCCCCAGAGGCACCCTCCGAGTATTGCACTAATACCACTAGTGACTCTCCTTTTGCACCCACAACAAGGCGGAGAAGCCTTTACACAAACTCTTTCCACCACTACTCGGTGCAACAGAGAACCATCGTCCTTTTACCCAATCCCCAGTATTGGAAGAGAACTATTCATCCTTTCACACTCCCCCAATATCGGTAGAGAATGGTCCATCCTTTCACACTTTCCCGGTGTAGGCAGAGAACCGTTCGTCTTTTCACACTCCCCCGATGTCAGTAGAGAATCGTTCATCTTTTAACACTCTCCTAGCGTGGACAGAGAATCGTTCGTCCTTTCACACTCCCCCCAATGTTGGCAGAGAACCATTCAACCTTTCACACTACCCCCAATGTCGGCAGAGAACCGTTCATCATTTCACATTCTCCTAATGTGGGCAAAGAACCCTTCGTCCTTTCACACTCTCCTAGTGTGGGCAGAGAACCCGTGGCTGTTCACACTTTCAAAGTGTCGGCAGAGAACTGGATCTCCTTGGCAGATCTTCTTCACAAGAAATGTAAAAGGAAGAGAGAAAAAAGTGAAGTAATCATAAACCAAGAGTAGAGACTCTTATTTTTGAGTACCAAGTGAAACCTTCACGCTCCAATGGAAAGAAATCTCCTTCAAACGCTCTCTCACACTCTCTCCATAACTCTTTCCTCAATAGGCACAAAGATTAGTAGGCAAAAAGATTAAGTGATAGTTTAGATTGGCCTATTTATAGAAGAGACAAGAAAAATTGTCCAAAAATTACAAAATTTCAAGTTAATATGTGCTAGATCATCCCGCATGATCGTGGATCATCCCGGATGCTTTTACTTAAAAGCTTTGGAAACGATCCCAAGGTATATGGGTACATCATCCCGTACGAACTAGGTTCATCGGGTACGAATAGTTATTTCATAGGTCAGTTTCCAAAAACTGCAGAACGTCATTTAAAGTTTTAGAGTCGGTTCACTTTATCTTGGGACAAAAATCGGTTCCTCCGAACGAAATTTGTCCAGAGACCAACTCGTCCTGGCATGATTATAAATTTTGTCTGAACAAAAATTCTCCAGAGTGCAATTCATCCAGAGACGAATACACTTCGTCTTGGACAAATTTTGTCCAGAGACCAACTCATTCTGAAATGAATATAAATTTTGCCTGAACAAAAAAATTCTAGAGCCCATTTTGTCTTGGGTCGAATACACTTTGTCCTGGACGATCAGGACTTAGAAAAATTTTTTGTCAAACCCTGTTCATTCTGTTGCTCTTTAGAGGAGATAACTGTCCTGATCATCCCGTATAGACTAGGTTCGTCCCGTACGATCAGTACAAATTTTAAAGATCTCCTTATGTCTGTGTGTGTGTGTGTGTTTATTCACTCAATTACAATAACTCCCTCTCAATTCAAAGAACAATACAAGATTCAAAATCACAAAGTATTATAAACTGAATTTGATTTGAAGTCTTCGTGGTCTGGAGTTTTATTTTTCTTAAACGTTAGTACACACAAGAACAAAAACAATTCTTCCAAAAAGTGTTAGGAGATAACTACACATAAAATAATAATATTTGGAATCATCAAAAACATACAAGTTGCAAAAATATAAAACATGCAAATAACAACTATCTTAACAATCTCCCACTTTTTGATGATGGCAAAACAATTATTGTTTGTATAATTTCAAATTCTAAGAATCTCCTCAACTCCCCCTGAATTGATGAACACGTGTAAATAAAGAGGCAATTAAACCAATTTTTTTTTCCAAATTTTTATACAAAATAAAACAAACACACAAAACAATTTCCAAATTTTTATATAAAACAAAACAAATACACATACACAAAACAAAACAAACATAAATACACCATACGATATCATAGACGATACGAAAAGAACAAACAATTTTTATACAAAACAAAACAAAACAAACACACAAAACAATTTCCAAATTTTTATACAAAACAAACACACATACAAAAAATAAAATAAACACAAACACACCATACGATAACATAAATGATACGAAAAGAACAAATAATTTCTCCCCCTTTTTGACAACAACAAAAACTGAAGAAGAAAAAGACTAAAAATGTAAGCAGACATATGAGAATCCTTTGATAAATTAACCTTGAAAGTGATTGAAATAATTTATGCAAATAAAATTAAAATATTAGGCAAATAATAAAATTTCATAGAATTTATGAAGAATATAATCATAGATAATAAAAAGAATTTATCAAAAATATGATTCAATTTAGATACTAAGAGAAAATTATTGCAAGAAGGATGAATAGAAAAATTATATATTTCAAATTTTAATTTGAAATATAAATGAACATAAGATCAATTTGAATCAAGAGACTAAAAGAGTCTGCAAAATATTAACTACGATATGTGGCGCTTTGCGCATCTTTTTTAAATTTGTGGCAAATTTTTGTGCATCTTTTTACTTGTTGGGATTATTTTGTGCATCTTTTTCACATTGTGAACCTTTGCGCATTCCTTTTGATTTTTTTATATTTTTATAATTTTCAAGAGTAATCGTATTCTTTTCAAAATCAATAATCTAAAATTTCAAATCTTTCTAAGTAAAAATATTAATTGATAAGTAAAATACAAAATAAGAAAACATCACAATTGCAATAATAATATTAACAATAATGTGGTCTAACTAAGATACATGAAATTGACAATCTTAATAATATCAAGTTATAAGAAAAACATAAATTTAGAAAAAGCATAATTAAGACAAAACCATTAAAGCATAATTTAGAAAAAGCATAATTTACGACAAAACTTAAATTTGATTTTCTAATAAATTTAATTTTAACTTACAATTCAAGATAAAGCATAATTAAGATTAAAAATATAATGATTGTCATAAAGGCTAACACACATTTCTAAACCATTAAAGCCAAAACACAAGAACGTCTATTGATATCAATATCAATATATTTCAATCTAAGTTCAAGATATCTAAACAAAACATCTAAAGCAAATACAACAAACTTTTCTAAAATAATAACTAACACACAAACTACATAAAACACATAAAAATTAAGTGAAACTATCACTGAGATGGACCCTGATCTGGAGGAGGAGGAGGTGTAAGACCAAAAATGTTAAAATATGTATGGTGGGAAAAAAATTGTGTCACCACACAGATTTTGATTTCTCCTATTTTGTAATCGAATATTGCATTAAGAACAAAGTACAATCTCGAGAGACTGACACAATATTCTACAATGGATTCAATATCAGAATAGGGTTTTGAAAATTGATATTTCTATAATCAAACATAGTTCAAAGAATAATATATCATCTCAAAAGATGAACATGAAAGTCTATAGAATATGTTTAAAGATAGAAATACAGTTTTTGAAAAAAGTTTATTCATTCTTTTATTTAGATATGGCAAGAAGAATATTATATCATCTTAAAAGACGAACATAACATTCTTCAAGATATCCAAAAGCGAGAATGAGTTTTATAAAATTCATTATTTTTAAAGTTGAATATAAAAAGTATAATATTATATTATCTGAAAAGATAATAATAACATTCTACAAGTCTATTCAAAATTAAAAATAAGGTTTTAAAAATATCTACGTTCCCAAAGATTCTTCCCTTGTTTTATACAAATAAAATAAGGTTTATTTTAGTCTGGGGTTCTCAAATTCCTATAGGAGAAAGCTCCTATAGTTAATTACATCCTATGAGGAATGCTCCTAAGAAAACTCTCAATTAAAGCAGTGATTTCATACCCTTTGACTACAAAGTAAAAGATAAGGAATAGAAGTAGGAATTTTCCAAGGTGAAAGCTCAATGTTGAACATTTATTAGCGAGTCAAAGGAGGAAAAGTAGGAGGAGCAAGATTCTGAGAAGCTCATAGGCAACCTCAGTCTATCCTATGTTGGGTTTTACATTTTAAGAGAGAAATTTTATGTTTAAGTTGACTTGAAAATTTGGGATTATATTCCCGGAGGGCGAGGACTTAAGATCTAAAAAGAATCTTCCTCGGAACCTAAATCTAATTTGGGTACTACAAAGTATCGACCTGAACCTAATTAATGAAGTGCAAATCTGGACTTATCCCGGCCTAGATTAGGGAGCCAGCTAACCACCTAGGCACTTTAAAACCATGTATCCAGTCTCTTATGAAAGATGGGTAGGGATGTTGTTTAGGTTTTAATGAATTGGGGGCCGACATCTAAGATAGACCCTAATTGGTCCCTCAACTTATGTAGGGTGAAAAATGTCTAGAAATTTTATTAATATTTTATACTCTTTTTAATTTGTATCTAATGCAATGCATGCTAATTGACTCGAATGCATAAAATGAATATTAAGCAGTTTAAAAATTAGGCTTAGAAAATAGGTTTTTTCCCTAGAGATTGCACAACTTCCCCTTGACAAAACTGTACCCTCATAGATCAAGTGGTCTGCCATAACCCATAGGCGGGGAGGTGCCTAATAAGGAAGAGAAAGTATTAGATTGCTTATGCTGACTCTCGGCTGTCCCGAGCTTACTTCTTAGATCGTTAGAGTTACTATGTGAGCCTAAAATTTTTTATTTAAAATTACAAGTAGAAGAATTTTTAGCGTACCCTTACGAAAAAAATCTCTCCGATTCGAATCCAGGCTAAAACAAAACATGACATGCAATGGCCCTAAAAAAATCTACTGCACAAACAATGTAAACAAATAAATTAAATAATCCAAAATTATAATATCCAATGTCCAATGTCCATATTACACCCAAAATTTGCAGAAAAGTAAAGTGGTCGGGCACCACTGCCAACAAACCCGGATTCTAATCCTAAGAATGACGCAAGTGATTTTTTTAAACTGGGATATACTATTCCTTGAATCTTTATTTCTTCATCTTCTTTCTTCAATCTTCTCGTTCTGACTTTTCTTCTTCTACGAGCTTCTAGGGTCTGTCGGGTTCTGGATATCCAAATAAAAAGAAACTCATCCCTAAGAGGGGTATTTTCTTTTCTATTTGGATATTGAATCATCCTAATTTGGCTTTCCAAATAAAAGAGAATAATCCTTTAAGGTATATTCTCCTTTTTTAAGATTCCAAATTAGATGTAATATCCCATTTTAAAAAAAAATCACTTTCACATTTATTGACTCTTGATATATTATATTTACATTACATTTCATTTCATAGAAAGAGAAATAAAATCTAGTCCACCTGCAGGGTTATCCTAAGCAATTTATAATAAAAATCATCCCACGCAGTTATATATATATATATGCAATTGAATTTAAATTATTAAGCTACACTTGGCCACACTCTTCTTCATTTGGGGGCTAAGCAGCTGAAGCACCTGTAGCATTTATTTAATATTAATTAATTAGCCCCCTTTTTCTGCCCTGCACGAGTGTGGCCACCTGTAGAAAATCATATTAACAATCCTGATCGCTCCTAACCAATGGGTAATCTAATCGTTAATCAAATCACAACACAGAGTGCAGTAAAAATAAACAAACACACCAACATTTCACAACCAGTATGCAATAAAACTCGAGAAAAATCCCGTCACAGTACAGTAAGGAAATAAACACCGGCCTAACCTAAAACTAGAGTCGGTTGTCCTAGCAAACAAATCTAAGTGTGTGCAATAGGTTATGTAGTTTTGATATGTCCTAGGTCAATTATTAGCTAAAGTTTTCTAATTGATTGAATTTTAATTTAAAAATATTCACTAATCCTAAGGTGAGGTGTCACTAAGTTTTCTATGCTATATATTTCTATCCTAAAATGTGCATGCATCCTAAGTCTAAGTTTCCTAAGACTCAGTCCTTAATTTTTGTCCTTAAGTGTCACTACTGTTGTATAGGGTGAAATTTTTATTATTACTAACCCTTAAGACTTTGAGCATGTGTAAAAGGGGTTTAAGGATCTAAAAACAAATAAAAGTAAACCTAATAAAATTGAAGTTACTACAAGGACCTAAAGGAATGATTCACGCACACCACATCAAGGGGTCCCTAAAGGTTTTCTATGTTTAGAAATACTCACAGTCGCCGGGGGCTACGACCCGGTGGTTCCACCTGTAGCACCTCTACCCGGCTGGATAGAGGCGACTGACGTCATTAGCTCCTTGTCCTTTTGTTCCCTCGACCGGTACCATTCCTCGCAGTTTATGCAAATAAAATAGGAAAAACAAAGATTAGAAACACTTTTAATAAATAATAATAAAATAATTGAAATTTACTGAAAATAAAGACGTACCTTTCTTCGGGCTTGAACTCCGGCTCTGTTAACTTTGCTATTGAACATTTCATTTTTGAATTCATATTGTATACCTTTCCAACATTCACCATAAAACAGAAACAAAGATGAAGTAAAAAGAGAGAGAAGTAGAGGGAGGGAAAGAGAGTTCTACTTCCTTTTATTATTTACCCAAACTAAACAACACAAACACACCCTCTCTCTCTTTCTTATCAAAACCTTACATCTTCAATTTTTAAATATACACTTCTCTCTTAGCACTCACATTTATAAATCACCTTTTAAAATATACACCTTTCACTTTTCCAAATCACACAAATTTAAATAACTCTATTTTTACACAATTCAAAATATAACTTCACCTTTACACCTCACTTTTGAATACAAGCACAAACTCGACATCTCCAAAACATCCCAAATATACACATAACACCCTACTATTCACATATATAACTTTCACCTAATTTTTACTTATCAACTCAACATACACACTTTATTTTTCTTTTTTTTTTTTAAATACACAATTTCTACTCTCTCAAACTCACACAAGTTCTAACACATTTCCACTTTTTCAAGAGACACACAATTTCCATCATTCCAAAATACATACGATTTCCACTTTTCAAACACACATACACATGTCATGTTTCAAAACATATATAGATTATTTTTCAAAGATACATACACTTTTTCAAAATACACATGTTCTACTTCAAAAAAAATTTGCACATCTCACCCTTTCAAAGTTCACACTTATACTTTTCAAAACATACACTTTTCATTCTTCCAAAATCTCAAAATTTACTTCTCAAATCCTACATACACTTTACCTTTAAAACATACAACTTTCTTTACACATACACAATTTCACATTTCCAAATCAAACATAAACCACACTTCAAAATTACTTAATCTACTTTTCAAAATGCACATCTTCCAATTTACCAAACCATACACATTATAGAATTCAAATACTTCTCCTTTTCCCAAAATTTCCACATCTCACCTTTCTAAAATTATACTTTTTACTATTCAAAGCTTATACATTTCACCATTCAATATACACTCTTTTCAAGGCATTTTACATTTCAAAAACACCCACTTTATTTAAGCAAAACAATGCAAAGTTCAGCTTGCTAACTCAAAATTTTCACCATATGTAATTTAAAAGAAAAAGAAGATTTGATAAAACTTTACCCTTTTCAAAATTCAAGCAAGTATTTTGACAATTATAAAGTAATATCATATTTGGGTCTATACTAAAACTTATATTTGAAGCACCTAAAAATTCTCCAACTCTTCTCCAAAACACTTTAAAAAGGATATGAGAATGCTTGCCATGCAGTGATTTTATACTTTAATGCTTATAACCCATCTTAAACTTCTCTAACCCATCACCATCACAAATATATAAAATAAATGAATCATGTTTGTGCATACAAGCTCTCCGATATGGCCATTAAAGTAATTCAAATAGAACAATGTAGCCACTAAACTTATAAACTCAAGATTATTTTTGTTAAGAACAAAACTACTACAAATGAACAAATCTATAATGCACCATCATTGGGGAAGCAACGTATGTCATTATCCCACAGAAAACTTCCGAATTTTATACAAAATGCATTAGAATCCTAGAAACAAGAATGAATGGCAGTAGCTTGAACTTAATCGCAATTGGGACAAAGCAATAATTTATATGAAAGGGGTAAATAAATTAGTGATAAACCTTTGTCATTCTATATTTCTATGGAAATAGTAAAAGAAAAAAAAAATTTTGACCTTATATCAATTGCTGCAAATCGGCCTCATCAAAATCCCGCACGCCGTAGGAGATCTCGATCCGGCTGTCCCTAGAGATATGTGGGGAATCGGCTTTAGGCTTCTTACAAACATGGAGCCACGGCCTAGGGCTGGTTGGCAATGGCCTAGGGTAGAGAGTTGAAGACGGGTCCCTGTGTGTTCGGTGAATCATAGAGGGCCTTGTGAACTGGGATGGAGTTCGGTTCTAGGCTTCTCACACAAAAATGGAGAGGAAGACTGAGCAGGAGGAAGAGATTGGACCGTTTGGATCTTCACGCTAGAGAGAAGAGATGGAGAGGGAGTTCGGGGGTTGGAGCAGATAATGGGGTAGTGGGATCATGCCAATTGGGAGGAGTTGGGGCTTGAGGAAGTTGGACCGGTCTTTAAACTTCTACCTAAAAGCCATATTTTATTATTAATTGTTTTTTATTTAAATTTTATTTCATTAGGATAGAAAATTAAAATTATTTTTATTTATATAAAAAAAAAATCAGATGTTAAATTTTCTTATTATTATTTAAAATATAAACAGAATCGGTTTTAATGTATTTAGTGTATGTAAATTTATATGAATTTTAATCAAAACTTTAATTTAGATTAATTCAAATTTATGTATTGAATTTAACTAGTGTAATTTCAAATTTGATTTAGTTCGCGACGAGTCAAGTTGGGTTAATCGGGGTCATTGAAATCGAGCTCGACCCAAGTTAATTTAACTTGGTTTCATGTAAATTTATTTCGTAAAGTCAAATTTAAAGTAGTGGGTTTAAGACAAGTTGATTCAAGTTTAGTTTGGAGTTGAACTAAATTTCGATTCAATTGATTTTGATTTGAGTTGGATGATAGGTCCGAGTCGATGCTATGTCAGTTGGCATCCACCTAAGGGAAATCCTATGGGCGACGTCTACACTAGGCTACGAAGACCTAGGTACTAGAGGTTGATTCTAGGGAAATTGACCTCGAATAATGAGGTCAACAAATGGACCCCCAATAGGCATGATAAACTTGCCAAAGTTTATCTTGCGTATTGTCTTTGACCGAAACGATCAACTAGATCTAGAGTTGAAGTTGAAGATCTGAATATATGAATTGAAGGAATTTTGAGGTTTGATAGAAAATACAGAGAAAAGTTTAGAAATATTTGAGTTGATGAATTGATTTGAAGTTGATGTCGTCATTGATGGCTTTAGCAAATAATAACTAAAGATGTTAGCATCATTTAGTAAAGTCAAGATTTGAAAAAGTTGAATGTGGTTTGGCACGAATAGGAATATTGAATTTGATTTTGATATGATTGAAACCTTTTTATAAATCAAGACTAACTTTAAGAGTGTAAATAGAATGAAGAAAAGATGCTGCTAGGGATGCTTATACTTTTCCTCGAGATGAAAATTAGGATGCCACTAGGGATTCTTATTCCTAACTTAAAGGATGTCAATAGAATGCCGTAGGAGGACTTATACCTGAAGAAGGATTTAAGATTTAAGATTTAATGAAGAGAAGATGCCGCTAGGGATGCTTATACTTCTCCTCGGGATGAAGATTAGGATGCCACTAGGGATGCTTACTCCTAACTCCAAAGATGACAATAGGATGCCGTAGGAGGACTCATACCTAAAGACGGATTTAAGATTTAAAATTTAATGAAGAGAAGATGCCGCTAGGGATCCTTATACTTCTCCTCGGGACGAACATTAGGATGCCACTAGGGATGCTTACTCCTAACTCCAAAGATGTCAATAGGATGCCGTAGGAGGACTCATACCTAAAGACGGATTTTAGATTTAAAATTTAATGAAGAGAAGATGCCGCTAGGGATGCTTATACTTCTCTTCGGGACGAAAATTAGGATGCCACTAGGGATGCTTACTCCTAACTTCAAAGATGTCAATAGGATGCCGTGGGAGGACTCATACCTAATGACGAATTTAAGATTTAAAATTTAATGAAGAGAAGATGCCGCTAGGGATGCTTATACTTCTCTTCGGGACGAAGATTAGGATGCCACTAGGGATGCATACTCCTAACTTCAAAGATGTCAATATGATGCCATAGGAGGACTTATATCTAAAGACGGATTTAAAATTTAGAATTTAATGAAGAGAAGATGCTGCTGAGGATGCTTATACTTCTCCTCGGGATAAAGATTAGGATGCCACTAGGGATGCTTACTCCTAACTTCAAAGATGTCAATAGGATGCCGTAGGAGGACTTATACCTAAAGACAGATTTAAGATTTAGAATTTAATGAAGAGAAGATGCCGCTAGGGATGCTTATACTTCTCCTCGGGACGAAGATTAGGATGCCACTAGGGATGCTTACTCCTAACTTCAAAGATGTCAATAAGATGCCGTAGGAGGACTTATACCTAAAGACAGATTTAAATAGGATGGCTGCCGTAAAAGCGGACTTAAGCCAGAAGTCTATAGGATGCCGTAAAAGTAGACTTAGACCTAAAGATAGATTTAATCAGGATGGCTGCCGTAAGAGCGGACTTAAGCCAGAAAGTCAATAGGATGTCGTAAAAGCGGACTTAGACCTAAAGACAGATTTAATCAGGTTTAGCTGCCGTAAGAGAGGACTTAAGCCAGAAAGTCAATAGGATGCCGTAAAAGCGGACTTAGACCTAAAGATAGATTTAATCAGGTTTGGTTGCCGTAAGAGCGGACTTAAGCCAGAAAGTCAGTAGGATGCCGTAAAAGCAGACATAGACCTAAAGACTGATTTAAACTTGATTGGCTGCCGTAAGAGCAGGCTTCAGCTAGAAAGTCAGTAGGATGCCGTAAAAGCGGACTTAGACCTAAAGACAGATTTGTTTTTTAGAATTTAGAAGTATAGTTGATTTCTTGAAAGTTTTGAATCATTTCCCTTCATCATAAATGACATTGACAACTTGCAAATGTTCTACTAGAGATCATAAGCTTTTATTGATGTCATTTTCTAGAAGGGAAAAAGAACATTTTGACGATTGATAGACTTGAAAATATTTTGATTAAAATTTTATTTTATCCTTCATTATAAATGATCTTTATAACTTACAAATAATCCACTAGAGATTATGTTTTTATACCAGATCATTATATGTGAGGAAAATAAAAGGGGAGTAGTTTGATCATCTTTGATAAGTAAAGACTTATCAAAGCATCTCGACCACTGGAGGAGAAATGCAAGATTTTGATTAAAGATTCCTTCTGTAATTGAATTTGTTTCAAGTAACTCAAAGAAAATCATATGAATTTTCGAGAGCCTCATTTGCATGTTCTAAAAGAGCTAAATGTAACATGATAAAATTTTCCTTAGAAAATTTTAACTTTTGCATGAATTGTTATAGAACAATGAGCATATTTGAGCATCCTTTATAATGAAAGCACTAAGGAATATCAAATTCTCATAATAATTGAGAAAAGTTTGATTTTCATCAAAAAGTGAAAGCTTTATTTTTCATTTGATAATTTTCTTATAATATTTGACAATGATCGTTTAAGTTTTAATCATCTTAACCCAATCAAAATGACATGGGAAAAGATTCAAAAACTCAGCGAAAGAAGGGTTGACTCCTCCTAAATTAAATAGTTTGAATATGACCAGAACGATTTCAATCAAAAGTTAAAACTTAACAACTTCCTTTAAAGAAAATTGTAGTTTCAAAATATTTCAAATTTCAATGCTATAGAAATACTCTTTAACGAAGATAGAGTTGTTTAGACTTTACCATCCGATTTTAATTTATAATAAGGTGAAGATATACTTTGAATTGAATTTTATATCTATTTGACGAAGCCATCATAGACTTTATCGGGAATAAAATCCCTCCAATTCTAACATCCAAGATTTGTCAATAATGGACTAGGTCAAATTGTAGTCTTATTTTGATTTGGTGTTTAACAAAGATTCAAACAAAGATATCGTTAACATCACTAAGGATAGAACCCCTCATGTTCTAACATCCTAGTTCATTCAATGATTGATTTAAATTTGGACATGACATCTACTCATAGTGAATGAGAACATCAGACAATTATCTCAAAACCAACAAAGGGATGTCCTTTAGTTCAGTTTCAAAATTTTGAATCCAAAGAAAGTGATTTTTATATCCATAAATATCACTATTGGTCATTTAGCATAAGGACCAAGTTTAGAATCTCATTCAAATTGAAAGATATTTAACAGAGAGTTGAAGATATTTCATTTTGGATAATAGTTTGTTTATGCATCTTAATTAGGTTGATCTATGAAACCTAATAATGCACAACCAGCACCATTATAATTCCATTTAGATTGATCATCTATGTAATTTTTATTTATGATTTGAAGATATGAACTGGCCTACTCAAGTTGTTAAATAGAGAGGCATTGGGACTTACATTTTGTTAACTAGATCGAAGTTCCTTTCAAGAAAAACTGGGGTTTCCTTCTTTATGTTTTCATTAAATTAAGAATTATATCAAAATAGAATCAAATTAGAGGTAGAAATTCAATATTTCCAAATCTTATAGATGATTTTTATATTTTACATCTAATAGAACATCAATGCTTGATGATGAACCAAAATTTTGAATTCTCAAAATCAAGTGTTAAAAAATACTAAAGGATAAATAGGTCATTTGATATTTAAGATTTAGAAAGGGAAGCTACTTTTTTTTTGCTACACATTTAATGAATGCGTCTCTTTTTTCTTTTCTTTTTTTTTTCCTTCTTCACTTTCTTTTTATTTTTTAAGAGGCTTCCTTTACTTAAATCTTATAATTATTATTTCAGTTGTAAAATCATCTTCCAAGTATAAGAGTAAAAAAAATTAACACTCTTATACAAGGAAGATTGATTTACAAATTGGACCAGATCCTATAGTATAAATAGACAACTTAGTTGAGATAATTATAAAATAAATTCATCAACTCACAAGATGCTTATGAGATGTATAACGATAAAAAGATGTATAAAACTTCCACCTCCTCCAATTTCAATTTGACATAAATCTTAATTTAAAAGAAGTTATTTATGGATATCATAATGGGTGAACCCAAATATGATAATTTTTTTTTATCACTACTGAAGAAGGAAACCATTAAAGATGTTCTGAAGTCGACTAACTTAGTATCAATTCAAGAAATGTTAATTTATTTTGATGGAAAAGCCGCATGATAAATGGAATGTTAACCATATCATGGGTTAACCTTAATAAAGAAACTCGAATTGTCCTAAGTTTTCGACTCGAATGAAATTTAAAATGATCAATCGTAATAAGAATTGTTCATGAGTTTTCTCAAATGGAATAATAAAGCTAAGAATAAACTTAGCTAATATTTGATTTATAAAATATCACCATAAGAGAAAACAACATATGATGAGCAAAAGCTTTTATATAACTTGTCTATTTATCTTCATCGCATGCCTTAAGATCCATATTTTATCAGAGTTAAACCACATGACAGAGGACAAATCGTCATATCCATGTAGTACTCTTAAGAAATAGGATTTATAGGCATATTAAACTTTAACCTACAATAAGGTTAAAGATGAGGGGATTCATAATGATTTTCAAACTTCAACACATCAACCGATAATTACACATTTCTAAATTTAGAAAAATTATAATATGGTTGAATAGAAATTTTGAAAATATAACTAAATTTAATTTAGGCGATTACTAGAAACCTAGTAAAACTAGTTGAATTTTTTAGGCTTTAAGGTTTCAAAAGAAAATGAGATTAGATATATCTTCATCCAAATCGTTAATCCACCTAAGTGGAGGGAGGGAGGGAACACACTTTTCATTTTAGCATTGATAATCATAGGTCTTATTCTTTAAGTGTTTAGAGGAGTCAACCATAATAAACTTTTTATTATATTTTAAAGAAAATAGAGGTAAATTTCTTTTAATAGAAATCAACCTTCTAATTTCTTTAACAAAATTATTTTTATAAGCTTGATTTTTATTTGAACCTTCAAACTTTTCTCATTGTAAATTGACTTTAATCTTGAAAATCTTGCATAGATCAGGTTATGGACCCTGTCCTAGCAAACATATCAAGCTACAAAGGGCATGTAACTACAATATGTTAATAGGACAAGAAAAAGTTTTGATTTGAAGGTTTGAGCTTTTGGACTTTGTCCTACCATACATGTTAAGCTATAAAAAAAAATATAACTATAATATGTTGGTTTAGATAAGGAAAAAACTTTGATTTAAAATCTCAAATTTTCTTGAGATTTGTCCAACCACATATTGAGTTATAAAAATATATAACTGCAACATATTAGCTAGGACACAGAAATTTAAAATTTTTGAAGACTTAAAGTTATTTGGACCCAATCCAAATAATACATTAAGTTACTAAAAGAAGTAACTATACATATTACTAAAGATTGGGCAAAGGAATTTTGGACCCAGTGCTAAGTCAAACATCAAGCTACAAGAAAAATGTAACTGCAATAATTTGAATTAGCATAGAAAATTTTTTTACAAAAAGGTCGTATAAAGGATCTTCCCATTAGTTTTCTAACAGGGTCTAAAATAAGACCTCTAAAATGTTTTTAGATATCAGCCAAATTATTCAAGAATGAAATGAATAAAATAACCGGCGGAAGAAAGGTAGTTACAACCTATGACAAGCACAGGTATACTACCGATTAAAGGGTATAAAACACTACTAAAGATGGAGAGAGGATTGATCCCCAGCGGAGTCGCCAGAAAAAGCTTGGTGGGAAAAAAATTGTGTCACCACGCAGATTTTGATTTCTCCTATTTTGTAATCGAATACTGCATTAAGAATAAAGTACAATCTCGAGAGACCGACATAATATTCTATAATGGATTCAATATCAGAATAGGGTTTTGAAAATTGATATTTCTATAATCAAACATAGTTCAAAGAATAATATATCATCTCAAAAGATGAACATGAAATTCTATAGAATATGTTTAAAGATAGAAATACGGATTTTGAAAAAAATTTATTCATTCTTTTATTTAGATATGGCAAGAAGAATATTATATCATCTTAAAAGACGAACATAACTTTCTTCAAGATATCCAAAAGCGATAATGAGTTTTATAAAATTCATTATTTCTAAAGTTGAATATAACAAGTATAATATTATATTATCTGAAAAGATAATAATAACATTATACAAGTCTATTCAAAATTAAAAATAAGGTTTTAAAAATATCTACGTTCCCAAAGTTTCTTCCCTTATTTTATACGAATAAAACAAGATTTATTTTAGTCTGGGGTTCTCAAATCCCTATAGGAGCAAGCTCCTATAGTTAATTACATCCTAGGAGGAATGCTCCTAAGAAAACTCTCGATTAAAGCAGTGATTTAATACCCTTTGACTACAAAGTAAAAGACAAGGAATAGAAGTAGGAATTTTCCAAGGTGAAAGCTAAATGTTGAACATTTATTAGTGAGTCAAAGGAGGAAACGTAGGAGGAGCAGGATTCTGAGAAGCTCAGAGGCAACCTCAGTCTATCTTATGTTGGGTTTTACATTTTAAGAGAGAAATTTTATGTTTAAGTTGACATTTTATTAGAAATTTGGGATTATATTCCCGGAGGGCGAGGACTTAAGATCTAAAAAGAATATGCCTCAGAACCTAAATCTAATTTGGGTACTACAAAATAGCGACCCGAACCTAATTAAAGAAGTGCAAATCTGGACTTACCCCGGCCAGGATTGGGGAGCCAGCTAACCACCTAGGACCTTTAAAACCATGTATCCAGTCTCTTATGAAAGATGGGTAGGGATGTTGTTTAGGTTTTAATGAATTGGGGGCCGACATCTAAGATAGACCCTAATTGGCCCCTCAACTTATGTAGGGTGAAAAATGTCTAGAAATGTTATTAATATTTTATACTCTTTTTAATTTGTATCTAATGCAATACATGCTAATTGACTCGAATGCATAAAATGAATATGAAGCATTTTAAAAATTAGGCTTAGAAAATAGGTTTTTTCCCTAGAGATTGCACAACTTCCCCTTAACAGAACTGCACCATCATAGGTCAAGTGGTCTGCCAGATCCCGCAGGCGAGGAGGTGCCTAACAAGGAAGAGAAAGTATTAATATGCTTATGCTGACTCTCAGCGGTCCCGAGCTTACTTCTTAGATTGTTAGAGTTACTATGTGATCCAAAAAAATTTTATATAAAATTACAAGTAGCAGAATTTTTAGCGTACCCTTTCGAAAAAAATCTCTCCGATTTGAATCAAGGCTAAAACAAATCACGACATGCAAGGGCCCAAAAAAAAGCTATTGCACAAACAATGTAAACAAACAAATTAAATAATCCAAAATTATAATATCTAATGTCCAATGTCCATATTACACCCAGAATTTGCAGAAAAGTAAAGTGGCCGGGCACCACTGCCAACAAACCCGGATTCTAATCCTAAGAATGACGCAAGTGATTTTTTAAACTGGGATATACTATTCCTTGAATCTTTATTTCTTCATCTTCTTTCTTCAATCTTCTCATTCTACCTTTTCTTCTTCTACGAGCTTCTAGGGTCTGTCGGGTTCTGGATATCCAAATGAAAAGAAACTCATCCCTAAGAGGGGTATTTTCTTTTCTATTTGGATATTGAATCATCCTAATTTGGCTTTCCAAATAAAAGAGAATAATCCTTTAAGGTATATTCTCCTTTCTTTAGATTCCAAATTGAATGTAATATCCCATTTTAAAAAAAATCACTTTCACATTTATTGACTCTTGATATATTATATTTACATTTCATTTCATTTCACAGAAAGGGAAGAAAAATCTAGTCCACTTGCAGGGTTATCCTAAGCAATTTATAATAAAAATCATCCCACGCAGTTATATATATATGAAATTGAATTTAAATTATTAAGCCACACTTGGCCACACTCTTCTTCATTTGGGGGCTATGCAGCTGAAGCACCAGTAGCATTTATTTTTTATTAATTAATTAGCCCCCTTTTTTCTTCCCTGCACGAGTGTGGCCACCTGCAGAAAATCATATTAACAATCTAGATCGCTCCTAACCTATGGGTAATCTAATCGTTAATCAAATCACAACACAGAGTGCAGTAAAAATAAACAAACACACCAATATTTCACAACCAGCATGCAATAAAACTCGAGAAAATGCCCATCACAGTGCAGTAAGGAAATTAACACCGGCCTAACCTAAAACTAGAGTCGGTTGTCCTAGCAAAAAAATCTAAGTGTGTGCAATAGGTTATGTGGTTTTGATATGTCCTAGGTCAATTATTAGCTAAAGTTTTCTAATTGATTGAATTTTAATTTAAAAATATTCACTAATCCTAAGGTGAGGTGTCACTAAGTTTTCTATGCTATATATTACTATCCTAAAATGTGCATGCATCCTAATTCTAAGTTTCCTAAGACTCAGTCCTTAATTTTTGTCCTTAAGTGTCACTACTGTTGTATAGGGTGAACTTTTTATTATTATTAACCCTTAGGCCTTTGAGCGTGTGTAAAAGGGGTTTAAGGATCTAAAAGCAAATAAATGTAAACTTAATAAAATTGAAGTTACTACAAGGACCTAAAGGAATGATTCACGCACACCACATCAAGGGGTCCCTAAAGGTTTTCTAAGTTTAGAAATACTCACAGTCGTCGGGGGCTACGACCCGGTGGTTCCGCCCGTAGCACCTCTACCCGGCTGGATAGAGGCGACTGACGTCATTAGCTCCTTGTCCTTTTGTTCCCTCGATCGATACCATTCCTCGCAGTTTATGCAAATAAAATAGGAAAAAGAAAGATTAGAAACACCTTTAATAAATAATAATAAAATAATTGAAATTTACTGAATATAAAGACGTACCTTTCTTCGGGCTTGAACTCCGGCTATGTTAACTTTGCTATTGAACATTTCATTTTTGAATTCATATTGTATACCTTTCCAACATTCACCATAAAACAACAACAAAGATGAAGTAAAAAGAGAGAGAAGTAGAGGGAGGGAAAGAGAGTTCTACTTCCTTTTATTATTTACCCAAACTAAACAACACAAACACACCCTCTCTCTCTTTCTCTTCAAAAACATACATCTTCAATTTTTAAATATACACTTCTCTCTTAGCACTCACATTTATAAATCACCTTTTAAAATATACGCCTTTCACTTTTCCAATTCACACAAATTTAAATAACTCTATTTTTACACAATTCAAAATATAACTTCACCTTTACACCTCACTTTTGAATACAAGCACAAACTCTACATCTCCAAAACTTCCCAAATATACACATAACACCCTACTTTTCACATATATAACTTTCACCTAATTTTTACTTATCAACTCAACATACACACTTTATTTTTCTTTTTTTTTTAAATACACAATTTCTACTCTCTCAAACTCACACAAGTTCTAACACATTTCCACTTTTTCAAGAGACACACAATTTCCATCATTCCAAAATACATACGATTTCCACTTTTGAAACACACATACACATGTCATGTTTCAAAACATATATAGATTATTTTTCAAAGATACATACACTTTTTCAAAATACACATGTTCTACTTCAAAAAAATTTGCACATCTCACCCTTTCAAAGTTCACACTTATACTTTTCAAAACATACACTTTTCATTCTTCCAAAATCTCAAAATTTACTTCTCAAATCATACATACACTTTACCTTTAAAACATACAGCTTTCTTTACACATACACAATTTCACATTTCCAAATCAAACATAAACCACACTTCAAAATTACTTAATCTACTTTTCAAAATGCACATCTTCCAATTTACCAAACCATACACTTTATAGAACTCAAATACTTCTCCTTTTCCCAAAATTTCCACATCTCACCTTTCTAAAATTATACTTTTTACTATTCAAAGCTCATACATTTCACCATTCAATATACACTCTTTTCAAGGCATTTTACATTTCAAAAACACCCACTTTATTTAAGCAAAACAATGCAATGTTCAGCTTGCTAACTCAAAATTTTCACTATATGTAATCTAAAAGAAAAAGAAGATTTGATAAAACTTTACACTTTTCAAAATTCAAGCAAGTATTTTTACAATTATAAAGTAATATCATATTTGGGTCTATACTAAAACTTATATTTGAAGCACCTAAAAATTCTCCAACTCTTCTCCAAAACACTTTAAAAAGGATATGAGAATGCTTGCCATGCAGTGATTTTATACTTCAATGCTTATAACCCATCTAAAAACTTCTCTAACCCTTCACCATCACAAATATATAAAATAATTGAATCATGTTTGTGCATACAAGCTCTCCGATATGGCCATTAATGTAATTCAAATAGAACAATGCAGCCACTAAACTTATAAACTCAATGTTATTTGTGTTAAGAACAAAACTACTACAAATGAACAAATCTATAATGCACCATCATTGGGGAAGCAACGTAGGTCATCATCCCACAGAAAACTTCCGAATTTTATACAAAATGCATTAGAATCCTAGAAACAAGAATGAATGGCAGTAGCTTGAACTTAATCGCAATTGGGACAAAGCAATAATTTATATGAAAGGGGTAAAGAAATCAGTGATAAACCTTTGTCATTCTATATTTCTATGGAAATAGTAAAAGAAAAAAAAATATTTTGACCTTATATCAATTGCTGCGAATCGGCCTCGTCAAAATCCCGCACGCCGTAAGAGATCGCGATCCGCCTGTCCCTAGAGATATGTGGGGAATCGGCTTTAGGCTTCTTACGAACTTGGAGCCACGGCCTAGGGCTGGTCGGCAATGGCCTAGGGTAGAGAGTTTAAGCCGGGTCCTTGGGTGTTCGGTGAATCAGAGTGGGCCTTGCGAACTGGGATGGAGTTCGGTTCTGGGCTTCTCACACGAAAATGGAGAGGAAGACTGAGCAGGAGGAAGAGATTGGACCGTTTGGATCTTCACGCTAGAGAGAAGAGATGGAGAGGGAGTTCGGGGGTTGGAGCAGATAATGGGGTAGTGGGATCATGCCAATGGGGAGGAATTGGGGCTTGAGGAAGTTGGACCGGTCTTTAAACTTCTACCTAAAAGCCATATTTTATTATTATTTGTTTTTTATTTAAATTTTATTTCATTAGGATAGAAAATTAAAATTATTTTTATTTATATAAAAAAAATCAAATGTTAAATTTTCTTATTATTATTTAAAATATAAACAGAATCGGTTTTAATGGATTTAGTGTATGTAAATTTATATGAATTTTAATCAAAACTTTAATTTAGATTAATTCAAATTTATGTATTGAATTTAACTAGTGTAATTTCAAATTTGATTTAGTTCGCGACGAGTCAAGTTGGGTTAATCGGGGTCATTGAAATCGAGCTCAACCCAAGTTAATTTAACTTGGTTTCATGTCAATTTATTTCGTAAAGTCAAATTTAATGTAGTGGGTTTAAGACGAGTTGATTCGAGTTTAGTTTGGAGTTGAACTAAATTTTGATTCAATTGATTTTGATTTGAGTTGGATGATAGGTCCGAGTCGATGCTATGTCAGTGGGTATCCACCTAAGGGGAATCCTATGGGCAACGTCTACACTAGGCTACGAAGACCTAGGTACTCGAGATTGATTCTAGGGAAATTGACCTCGAATAATGAGGTCAACAATGTACTCATCATCATAATATTGTTACTGATATCATTCATCTGTTCCCTCATAAAATTCATGTCATGTTGATATTGTGCATCCTGCTGCTGAAGATGAGTCTCAATTTGATCAAAATGTTGATCAAAATGAGTCTCTAGGCGATCAAATCTTTGATCCAAATCCTGATAATTTGGTTCATTGGCTGGTGTAGGTGCAGCTTCTGGTTCTTTATCTGTATCACTTATAACATGTGCTTTGCTTGATTCATAATTTCTGAAGGCTGCTCTAAAGGATCCGTCATTGTAATAGAGCAGTTCTTCAAATTCTTGATCAGGATGAACTAACCTGTATTTCTTATCCAAAATGTATGCAACTAGATGTCCTCAGGCTATATTCCTTTTTCTTTTATGCTCTATATGACCTATTTCAGAAAGTCCATAAAGATAGTCAAGGACTAATTGGACTTCATCTATAGGTTCGTCGGTCATAATCAAAAAGGTCACCATAGAAAGAAGATGGGTTATATTTGAAAGTTCTTTAGGGATGTTAAGCCCTATAGAACTGGCCCAAGCTAACCAAGAGGGGGGGGGGTTAATTGGTATTTTAAAAATCTTTTCAACAAAAGCAATGAAATCTCATAAACCAAATCACACCACAAAGAAAAAAATAAGTGCAGAAAATAAAGTGCGGAAGTAAAAACAAGAACACAGAAATTTATAGTGGTTCGGTCAACTCGACCTACGTCCACTCCTTGGAGGCACCCTCCAAGTATTTCACTAAAAAACATCTCTCCATTAGCTCCCACAGCTAGGCCGAGAAGCCCTCACAATGACATCCTTTTGGCCACCCCGGCAAGGTAGAGAACATATCTCCTTTTGCTTCCTTCTGAAGCTGGCAGAGAACCACGATCAATTACTAAAAACCTTACCTCTACCGACCCTTCCACGGATGAGAAACTCTAAACAAAGAAGAAGAAGTGCGATCCTTGAAGAACCCTTGTGAATCCCCTCACAAGCTCCCCCTCACAAGATCCTCTCTCTCTCTCTCTCTCTCTCTTTCTCTCCCCCAAGGTCTTATCAGGTCAAGGCAGCAGCAAAAGATTGTTTAAAACCAAATCCAATAGCCCTTATAAAGAAGAGCTTCAAAATAGCTCATTAATTTCAATTTGCCGACTTTATCATCCAGGATGATCTGGACATCGTCCTGGCCGATTAGTACAAATTCCTAAAGATCGGCCAGCACACAGCTCTGAATTCGAGTGAGACGATGGTAAAATTGGTATGATCATCCTGGACGATCTCATGAACGCCCTGGCCGATCAGTTCGAATCAGCAAAATATCGTCTAGTGCATCGCCTTGAATTGGTGCTGTCCAATCCATATTGGCCAGTACATCGCCCTGAATTGGTTTTGACTGATCCATATCATTCAGGTACAACTAAGGATTTTTAATAGATCATCCTGGCCGATAATGATATAGACCAGGATGATATGATCGTATCAATTTTGTCCTTAATTGTTCCCTTGATTACATGTTTAATTTAGGCATAATTGTGTGATATCGTCCAAGCTGATCCTAAGATCGTCCTGGTCGATTTCCAAAAATACAGTTTACCTAAATAAACAAAGCGGAAAGTTATTTCTATTTTGATCTTATCATCCTGGCAGATATAAGTATCGTCCAAGCCGATCTGTTAATGACGGCTGCCTTAATCTAGAATCCTTGTTAGAATCTCTGTTTTGAACTAGATTGTCCAGGCCGATCCAAATGATCGTCCTGGCTGATGTGAGAAAAAATAAAAATTCTAAGTCTCTTAAGTGTGTGTGTAGGGTTACTTAGTATCAGTCTCTTTGACATTACAAACTGACTCAAGAAGATAAAAAGAAAAGTACAGACTGACTCAACCTTAGCTAGCCACCCAATCTTGAACATGCATCGTTTTTTCATCCGATCTTCGATTCCTGAAAAGTTAGAAGTAACATGCAGTCCAAGAGAATCAATAGTGTTTGTCAATCATCAAAACATAAGCCATGAAACTAGATTTGCAACAATCTCCCCCTTTTTGATGATGACAAACACAAGTAGGAAAATCTCAAAAAAAAAAGTAATTCATTAAAATTTCAAAGTTACAAAACATCAACTTTTCCTACCACATCCTACTCCCCCTTTTGTCATCACAGAAGAGGGTCCTAAGCACACAGAAGTAACTAACAGAAACATGAATAAGACAAAACTACATAAAAGATAGAAAATAGAGAAACTAGAAAAAAAATAGAAAATAAAAAGCTAGAAAAATGAGGGATCCTGATCATCTGATGGAGGTGGTGGTGGTGGTGGAGCCTACTGGAAGTAGCTGGAAAGTTAGGGAAACTGAGAGCCAAACCAGACCATATCTTGTTCGTGCTACTGCTGGTGGTGAGCGACAAAAGAATCAAATTGAGCTACATCCTAATCATGCTTCTACTGCTGGTGAGCAACGAAGGTGTCAAAACGAGTCTCCAAGCGATCGAACCTCTCCACTAAATGATCAAAAGGTGAGTGCAGGTAAAGAGGAAGAGGATCAGGAACATCAGCTGCAGTGGGAGCCTCCTCTTCCTCGGCCCCCCCGACCTTCCCCATCTTTAGGATTGAGATGAGTACTATGAAGGATTTGGAAAGAGTTGTTTGAGTAGTGAGGTGCCGGAAGGTCTTGAAGACCAGGATATTGAAATTTGTATTTGGTTTCTAGGACATAGGTTATGAGGTGTCCTAAGGCAAGATTGGGATTCCTCCTATGTCCAGGGTCATGAATAGTTGTTAGATGGTCGATGTAATAAAAGATCAAGTCTGTGGCATTGAAGTCCATATGGGCCATTATGTAAAAGGTGGTCAGACTAAGCAAAGGTGTGATGTGGATACGGTCCCTGGCTTTTAGAATTATGGAGGTGCGAAGGACATGTTGGAATGTCCTAGCATCTTTAACTAAAGAGCTAGTCTCTCCAACATGAAAGGGTGAGTTGGGCTGGCGGAGGAACGGATTTTCCACAGACCAATTGAAATCAGGATCAGTAATGATTGTATGTAGCTTATCCCCAGTGGTGGATAGCTACAAAAGTTTAGCACAATCCTAATATTTGATTTCGATAGGGCGTCGATTCACATAGGAAATCAGGGCTGTGTATGCAGAGTTTATTCAAAGATTTGCAAAAAAAAATCTAGAAGGAGTTCAGAAGAGAAAGGAACAAGAAGGGTAAGAAGGAGTCAAGCTGGTCTGATCTTCCAGGCCAATCAGATATCAGCCAGGCCAATAAGAGACAGGCAATCATCCTGAGGAGTCAAGCTGGACGATCATTGAAAAAGCAGATCGTCCAGGACGATTAGGTGTATCGTCAAGGATGATGCACAATAATTGATCATACCGGCCCAATTTAAGATGTTTTAAATCATTTCCATGTGTACCATACAGGATGAACATTGGATCGGCCAAGACGATTGTCCAATAATGGATCATCCGGGGCTGAATTTAATGATTTTAAATGATCGACACGTAGATCGTCCAGGACAATCAGGTGTATCAGCCAGGATGATAACCATAAAATGCATCGCCCAGGAAAAAAAAAGTTATCGGCCAAGACTATCAATATGATTGCAAAAAGAGTTCAATCAGATCATCCAGGACGATAAAGGATCGTTCAGGACGAAGAGTTGTAGCATGCACAGAAAAGTTCATCAGATGGAAATTTGAAGAGTATTTTTCCTATCATCAAGGATGATACAAGTATCGGCCAGAACGATGTGACAATAAATTAAATCTAAGGAATAGATGTTGATGATCAAAAAGCCCTCAAAAAATAAAACAAAATAAAAGCAGAAATAAAGAAAAAGAACAACAAAAAAGCTAAAAATAAAAATTTGAAAAGAAAAACCAAATATTTTTGTTTTTAATTTTTCTTTTTTTTTTTGTGTTTTATCAAAACAATTCATTTGAGAAATTCTCAAATAATTTAAACTTTAGAGTTCCAAGAGATCAAGGAGTTTAACAAATCCCAATCAGAAGAAGGTAGAACATCCAATTCTGTTAACCCTAGATCGGACATCCTTTAGGGTACAAATTTTCTTTTGAAAAATGAGGGCCTAACTTAGAATAACTTAATAGAATAAAAAGAAGATCCATTCAAAACTTATTTACAAAGAAAATTTCTCATAAATAATATGCCAAAGTATATTTTCTCAATCATGGAATTTAAAATCAAGCCTTTGAGAATCTCACATAACCCATAAGTTCTTCTATGTTTTAAAAGTTTCAAAAAAAGAGGATAGCTTGCTTTTTAGTTGGCTCATTTTATACCTCTTGAATCTTTTGATTGGCTCTTTGAGCATCTTTTGATTTTTAATACAC
Organism: Dendrobium huoshanense; assembly: GCA_016618105.1. Lineage (NCBI taxonomy): Eukaryota > Viridiplantae > Streptophyta > Magnoliopsida > Asparagales > Orchidaceae > Dendrobium > Dendrobium huoshanense. Next base: position 63,512,947 of record CM028353.1, read on the forward strand.
ATTTTTGTATACACTTTTTATTTCAATTTTGGCGTCTTTGCCACTTTCCTTTTTATTTCTTGCAAGCTCAATTCTCTTTTGCAAACTCTTAAAAGAAGTTCTTAGTTGTCAGTATATCTTCTAGATATTAGAGAATATGAGCTCTCTCTCTAACATAGGAAAGGACTACCCATAAAACTAAAAATCATATGATCAGTGCAAAGGCAATATCTCAATTAACTTGAAAGATATGTAAAAACTCTGGACATTATAAATGTGTAGCAAGATAAAAAAGATATTAATTTCAAAAACCATTTGTTAAAATGAGATAGACTTTCCTTTAGAGAAGAAAATCATACCACTAAATAAGGTCAGAAGGAGGGAAACCATCAACGGTATTTTCCCTTTAACCAATTTAGAAAAGCTAGACACTATCTCCAAAACTCCAAAATCTAAAGGCTTGAAAAGATTCAACATATGAAAAGCTAATCATAAAAGCAAGGTAAAAACAAAATAATCTAAAAACAACAAAAAATAAGCACATAAAAAGACTAAAACAACACAATTACAAAAACATATTTCAAGAAATTTTTGAAGCAGTAAGTTTAAGCAATTATGAGCTGCGAGCCTCCATATTTCCAATTATCCTATGCTCCCATGAGGTCTTTCGTGAGAGCACACCTGCAAAACTCAACAACAGTTATATTTAGGAACCCAAACAGGTTTGGGTCCCTTTTTAGGAAAGGTGGAATGCAATGCAGGTATGGTATACTGTGAATCATGCACCTTAGGTCTCCACACCCAATGTGTACTACGGTGAACGGTGCAAGTGTGTGAGATGTGTCCTAGCATGCCAAATGAAAAACATCTAATTCTAGGAAAAGGGTTTCTTAAATGGTATGAGTTATAATGCCTCTTCCTAGGTTATGGATTTGGATCAAAAGTAGATGTCATCCTATTTTTCTTACATGTATCCAAATCATTTTGAATCCTCAAGTTAGTTCTTTTTAATACATCTTTATCAATCCTCAAATTTTTCTCAATCTCTTTAGAATTTTTAAAATAAAAATCAAGTGATGTGTGTGAAACTTTTAATGTATTATGTTCATCAATTAATTCCAAATGCTTTTTGTTTAAATAATCAAATTCATCAAGAAGAGCCATGTGATTTGAATCAATCGTTGTATGATCTTTGAGAAAAACTTAATGCTCTTTATGTATATTCAAAAGTTCTAATTTTAGGCTTGCATGAGATTTCTTAAGTTTTTTGTATGATGCATGTATTTTCTCATAAATCTCAAACAATTCATCATAGGTTGGTTTACATACCTCTTCCGCATCAATTTGATCTTCTCCCATTAAGCACAAGTTTGTTGTTTCATTCTCAGGTTCAGTTTCAGATGAATCAGTACCAGATTCTGCCCAGAACGCCTTTTGGACTCTCTTCTTGTCCTTCTTGAACTTGAGTTTCTCCTCAATCTTTTCCTTGCTTGAGTGATCTTGAAGTGTCGGGTAATCTGTTCTCACGTGTCCTGGTTTCCTGCATTCATAGCAAACAACATCAGAAGATCCTTTAGAATGTTTATGATCCTTACCTTTTCTCCAATTTTGATGATGCTTTTGTTTCTTCCTTAGAAAGCTTTAAAATTACCTTGTGATTAAGGCAAAGTCATCACCTTCAGACCCGGAAGATTCAGAGTCCGATTTGTGTGTCTTTAATGCAATTATTTTCTCCTTTTTCTTCTCACCTGCATCCAAATTTCTTTGATATACCCCTTGCTCGTAAGCAATGAGTGAGCAGAGTAAGTTATCAATAGAATAAGTGTTCAAATCTTTAGATTCAATGATTGCAGTGATTTTAGTATCATAAGATGAAGGAAAACATCTCAAAATCTTATTCACTTTTTCATAGTTTGAAAGTTCTCTTCCTAATGCATGCAGTGATGTGATAATCTGAGTAAACCTAGTATACATGTCAGAAATAAATTCATAAAGTTTCATACGAAAAGGTTTGTAGTCATGCAAGAGAATATTCAAATGGTATTGTTTAACCTCATTAGTGCCTTCATAGGTGATATACAATTTATCCCAAATTTCTTTACCAGTTTTGCAAGTGAAAACACGCATGTAATCCTCAAATTTTAAAGCATAGAAAAAATAGTTCATACATTCTGCATTCAGTTGAGCCAAATCCCTATCATATAAAGTCCATTCAGTAAAAGGAAGTGGAACATTTATGCCATTAAGTTTTCTAGTTGGTGGTGTGTAACCATCCTTAACAAGCATCCACATGCGATAGTCAGTTGATTGCAAAAAGGTAGACATACGAGTTTTCCAAAAATCAAATGGGATATTGTTAAACAAAGGTGATCAGATAATAGAATACCCTTCCGGTGTATTTCGATTCTCAAAGTTAGCGATGGATCAAAATTCAAAATGTTTTCAAACTCAGTTTTTTTGAATCCTGCTCTAATACCACTTGAAAGTTTGTTAGGGATGTTAAGCCCAATAGAACTGGCCCAAGCTAACCAAGAGGGGGGGGTGAATTGGTATTTTAAAAATCTTTTCAACAAAAGCAATGAAATCTCATAAACCAAATCACACCACAAAGAAAAATAAGTGCGGAAGCAAAAACAAGAGCACATAAATTTATAGTGGTTCGGTCAACTCGACCTACGCCCACTCCTTGGAGGCACCCTCCAAGTATTGCACTACAAAATGTGTCCCTCCTTTAGCTCCCACAGCTAGGCGTAGAAGCCCTCACAAAGACATCCTTTTTGCCTCCCCGGCAAGGCATAGAACCTATCTCCTTTTGCTTCCTCCTGAAGCTGGCAGAGAACCATGATCAATTGCTGAAAACCTTACCTCCACCGACCCTTCCACAGATGAGAAACTCTAGATGAAGAAGAAGCAGAGCAAGCCTTGAAGCACCCTTGTAAATCCCCTCACATGCTCCCCCTCACAAGATCCCTCTCTCTCTCTCTCTCTCTCTATATATATATATATATATATATATATATATATATATATATATATATATATATATATATATATATATATATATCTTTCTCTCCCCCAAGGTCTTCTCAGGTGAATGCAGCAGCAAAAGATTGTTTAAAATAAAATCCAATAGCCCTTATAAAGAAGAGCTTCAAAATAGCTCATTAATTGCAATTTGCCGACTTTATCGTCCATGACGATCTGGACATCATCCTGGACGATTAGTACAAATTCCTGAAGATCGGCCAGCACACCGCTTTGAATTTGAGTGAGACGATGGTAAAATTGGTCTGATCATCCTGGCCAATCTCACAATCGTCCTGGTCGATCAGTTCAAATCAGCAAAATATCATCCAGTGCATCACCCTGAATTGGTGCTGTCCGATCCATATCAGTGAGTGCATCGCCCTGAATTGGCTCTAGCCGATCCATATCATCCATGTACAACTAAGGATTTTGAATAGATCATCCTGGCTGATAATGATATCGTCCAGGATGATATGATCGTATCAATTCTATCCTTAATTGTTCCCCGGATTACAGGTTTATTTTAGGCATAATTGTGTGATATTATCCAGGCTGATCCTAAGATAGTCTGGTTGATTTCCAAAAATATAGTTTACCTAAAATAAACAAGGTGGCAAGTTCTTTCTATTTTGAGCTTATCGTCCTGGCCGATACAAGTATCGTCCAGGCCGATCTGTTAATAACGGCTGCCTTAATCTAGAATCCTGATTAAAATCTCTATTTTGAACTAGATCGTCCTGGCCAATCCAAACGATCATCCTGGCCGATGTGAGCAAAAATAAAAATTCTAAGTCTCTCAAGTGTGTGTGTGTGTAGGGTTACTTAGTATCAATCTCTTTAACATTACAAACTGACTCAAGAAGAGAAAAAAGAAAAGTACAGACTGACTCAACCCTAGCTAGCCACCCAATCTTGAACATGCATCGTTTGTTCATCCGATCTTCGATTCCTAAAAAGTTAGAAGTAACATGCAGTCTAAGAGAATCAATAATGTTTGTCAATCATCAAAACATAAGCCATGAAACTAGATTTGCAACAATATTGACTCTATCACCAGCTTTAGGAATAATTGAAGTTCTAAGAACATGCTGGATGATACGTGCATTTCGGACAAGACCGAATACCTTAGCCACATGATTGTTAACATTATTTCCTCTAAGAACATTATTAAGTTGATATCATTCATAATCATGAGTGTTGATCAAGTGATGAGCTCTAGATCCTTCAGTCCTTAAGTATAAAAAGGTTTCTAAGTCTGCTTTAGTGATTTCAACTTTTTGTTTAAAGAAAAAAGAACAAACTGTAGAATGGTCAGAATTAAAGGACATGTTGGTGAGAAAGTAATGAAAGGTTTCTTTATTGTAGAGATAGATGAGGGTAAGGATGAAACCAAACTGTGTTGAAGTGAATAAATTCATAACATGGAAGGTAAGTTGTTCCTGAAGGAGGACTCTGTAAGGGGTGATCAATGCTGAGGCAAACCTAGAAAAAGACTCCTCATTTGCCTTAGAAAGGAAGTTCTCTGAAGGATTTCTATGTGGTTTCCTAGCCACAACCTTTTGTCTCTAGCTTGAGCTTCAAAAGCCCTTCTATTTATTCAAAACGACATGTTCATACAAGACGAAAAAATTTTTCCCGTACGAATTTTCGTTCATCCCATACTAAAAATTTTGTATGGATGATCCAATCAGTCCAAAATGAAATGGTTTTTTGTAATCAACATAACTTACGAAGCGTCCTTTCATACAGACTTTTGACCACCGATCATATAGACGAACACGTGTTCATCCCGGTACGATCAGTACTTATGATCATTTTAAATGTAGTTAAAACCGTCCTTGACATTGAACCGACATGTGTTCATCCGATACGAACCAAAGGTTCGTACGTACGAAGTTAGTATTAAAAACTACCTTATCCATTCAACTTCTTTATTCATTCATCCCATCATTTGAAACACATTTCTTCCCGGATGATCGTGATGATCGTACAGACGAAGTGACAATAAAACACTAAAAACTGCATGAAAACGATTCAAAATCTGACAGTTTGACACACTTACACAAATTGTTCCGTACGAAAAAATTTTGTCCTGGATGATTGTCACTTAAAATTTGCAAATTTTTGCACTCAATCAAAACTAAAACTCAAAACACACTAAAAACACAATGAACAACTAAAAAACACAGACTCTAAATAAAAAAAATCACATAAATAAGTTCACAAACACATAAAAACACACAAAAACTTTAACAAGAAAACAAACATCAATGTTGCAAAAAAATTTATATTAAGCATTCAAATCAATCTCACCAAGCCTTATTCTTAATCCACTAAAAGTATCAAAGCTAAAGGTTTTGTTAAAATGCCTGCAAGTTGATTTTCAGTAGAAACATGAGTGAATTCAATTTCTCCATTGGATACATGATCCCTTATGAAATGATGCCTTATGTTTTGGTTCTTGAATGTTGAATAGGATTTTTGAAAATACAAATAGCACTAGTGTTATCATAATAAATTGGAATAGTGTCTACAATTAATCCTAAATCAATCTACTGTTGTTTCAACCAAAGTGCCTGTGCCACATAACTTTCTAATGTAATGTATTCAGCTTCTACAGTAGAAAGGGCTATTGAATTTTATTTTCTACTGGACCAAGAGACTAGAGAATTTCCAATAAATTGACATGTTCCAGAAGTACTCTTTTTATCCACCCTACAACCTGCAAAGTCCGAATCCGAAGAACCAATTATTTCAAATGAAGAGCTAAACTTAAGATACCAAATTCATATATTCTGAGTTCCTAATAGATATCTTAAAATCTTTTTCACTATTGTCAAATGTGATTCTTTTGGATCTGATTGAAATCTAGTACACAGCAAACACTAAACATTATATCGGATTGGCTAACAGTCAAGTAAAGTAAAGATCCAATTATCCCTCTAAATTTATTTTGATCAAAAAATTTTTCCTTAGGGTCTTTATCCAACTGAACTGAGTAACTCATTGGTGTACTAACAAGTTTAGCATTGTCTATTTCATACTTTTTGAGGATGTCTTTAACATATTTAGACTAACTAAGATAAGTGCCCTCCTAAATTTCTCTTAATGCTAAAGCCTATAAAGTAACTTAAATCTCTCATTATACTCATCTCAAATTCACTACTCATTATTTTAGAAAATTCATCACAAAGATTTTTTATTTGAAGATCCAAAGATGATGTCATCCACATAAATTTGTACAATGAGTATATCCTTTCCAAATCTCTTCAAAAAGAGTGTTGTATCCACACTTCCTTTTTCAAATGATCTTTCAAGTAGGAAGGTGCTCAACCTCTCATACTAAGCCCTAGGTGCCTATTTCAATCAATATAATGCCATTTTAAACTTATAAACATGATTTGAGTATTTAGAATTTTCAAATCCTGGTGGTTGTTCTACAAAAACATCTTCTTGAATTACCCCATTTTAAAAGGCACTTTTCACATCGATTTGAAATAATTTAAGTCCTCTAAAATAGGCAAATGCTAACAAAACCCTAATTGCTTCAAGTCTAGCTACAAGGGTAAAGGTTTCCTCAAAATCAATCCCTTTAATCTGATTATACCCCTTAGCAACGAATCTAGCCTTATTTCTAATGACCACGCCTGAGTCATTCATTTTATTTTTGAATACCTACTTAGTTCCAACTACACTTTGATCCTTTGGTCTTGAAGTTAATTCCCAAACTTTATTTCTTACAAATTGATTCAACTCTTCTTGCATGGCCAAAATCCAAAATTCATCCGAAAGCGCCTGATCAATATTAGTGGGTTCAATTGTTGAAATGAAGGCTCAATGATTGACTTCTTTGTTTAATCCACACCTAGTCCTTACACCCTCACTAGGTTCACCAATTATCAACTTCTTTGGATGGTTTTTAGAAAATCTCAAATCTCTAGGAAAAGGATTTTCTAACTCCAAAGTTTCTTCCACATTTTCTTTCAAATTTTCTTCCAAATTTATTTTATCAATCTTTTGGGAGTTATCCTCAATCTTATCTTCTATAACTTTTGGCTTTTCTAAATCTCCATATTCATCAAAAACAATATGTGTTGTCTCCTCAATCTTCAAAGTTCTTCTATTTAATACTCTATAAGATTTTTCAACACTTGAGTATCAAACAAAAATTCTTTCATCTGATTTTGGATCAAATTTTTCTAAGATAGATTTTCCATTATTATGAATAAACATCTTGTAACCAAAAACATACCTTTTAGTAACTCATAGGGTATTTTATTTAAATTAGATCTCATATTCACCCTATTCAGAACATAACATGCAGTGCTAACCGCCTCAGCCCAAAAATATTTTGGAAGTGAGTATTCTGCCAACATTACTCGGGTTGTTTCTATTAATGTTCTATTTTTCTATTTTTCCTTTCGACTATCTCATTCTTCTTAGGGGTTCTAGGTGCAGAAAAGTTGTGATCAATTCCATTCTCCTTACAAAAATCCTTAAATCTTTCATTTTCAAATTCTCCTCCATAATCACTTTGTATAGTTATGATTTCACGCCCAAGTTTTCTTTGAATCCAAGTCAAAAAATTTCTAAATTCCTCAAATGATTCACTCTTATGAAATAGAAATCTAACCCAAGTGAATCTAGTGTAATCATCCACAATCACAAATACGTATACCTTCCCTCCTAGACTTACAGTTCCAACTAGCCCAAAAAGATCCATATGCAAAATCCCCAATGAATTTATTAGTTCTTAAATCCTTATTGGTTTAGAAAGAGGACTTCACTTATTTTCCTAATTGACATGCATCACAAAGGTGGTCCTCAGTAAAGTCTAGTTTTGGTATACCTCTCACTAAGTTCTTTTGGGTAATCCATTTAAGATTTTTCATGCTAGAATGACAAAGTCTCCTATGTCAAAGCCATGATTCATCAAAAATAGTAGGAGAATGAATGCAGTTCAAGTCTAGCATATAAACTTTGTTTACCCTTTTACATTCAAAATATTAATTCCATTTAGGCTTAATATGCAGCTAGTAGGAAAAAGTTTTACACAATATATTTTGTCACATAGCTGGCTTATACTTAACAAATTATGCTTTAAGCCTTCTACCAATAACACATTTTCAATAAAAAAGTTTTTAATATTTCCAATCATACCTATCCCAATCACCTTCCTTGCGGTGTTATCTCCAGGTGTAACCTTGCCTTCACTCTTGGCTTCCAGCAATATGAATTGTGCAGTATCTCCAATCATATGCTTTGAACATTCGCTGTCCAGGTACCATATGCTCTCATGAGGTCTTGTGTGAGAGACACCCTCTTCTTGATCTGACTGATCAAGATTGTCGGCCATTACACATAGATTAGTGACTTCTTTTTCCTTTTCTATCTCTAATGAGTCCGAAGCTGAGTTCGCCCAAAAAGCTCGTTGGAACTTCTTCTTGCCATTCTTCACAAATGGTTTCTCTTCTACCTTCTCATTCCTAGGATTGGGTTTGACATTTGGGCAATCCATCTTTCTATGTCCAGGTTTCCTGCACTCATAACAAATAGCATCATTTGAAACCCTGGCATTTCTATTACATTTACCTATATGCCATTACTAGCGTCTCTTCTGCTTCCTCTTTAGAAAGCTTCTGAATTTTCTAGTCATCAATGCGATATCGTCTTCATTCTCAGGTTGTGAGTGTTCACTCTCAGACTCTTCCACATTTAGTTCTATGTTCTTCTCCCTTAGTGGTTCACCTTCATCAACCTTTCTTTGGCTAACTTCTTGCTCGTAAGAAATAAGCAAACCAAGAATATTGTCAATAGAGTAAATATTTAAATCCTTAGACTCTGTAATTGCAGTAATTTTAGCATCATAAGAAGTAGGCAAACAATGAATAATCTTATCAACCATTTTAGCATTCGTTAGTTCCCTACCCAATACATGCAAAGACGTGACAATTTGGGTGAATCTTGTGTACATATCAAAAATGGTTTCATTTGGTTTTATGCAAAACAGTTTATAACCATGCAATAAGATATTAAGTCCAGATTGCTTAACCTCATTAGTCCCCTCATATGTTATACAAAGTCTATCTCATATGTCCTTTCCACTCTTGCAAGTAGAATCCCGCATGTAGTCTTCTGATTTTAAAGCACAAAAAAAACTATTCAAGCATTTGGCATTTAGTTGTGCTAAGTCACATTTTTCTATTGTCCAGTCAACAAAAGGTGTTTCAACTCTAACCCTGTCAACTAATCTAGTTTGTTTTGTATACCCTTCTTGAAGTAAGATCCACATACAGTAATCAAGTGACTGTAAAAATGTAGACATGCGTGTTTTACAAAAATTAAAAGGAATATTATCGAACAGTGGAGGTCTAGTTATAGAGTAACTCTCAGGTGTATTTCGGTTTTCAAATGTAGCCATCTACGTTAATCAAAAATTAGTCTAAACTTATGATTTTGAAATAAAGCTCTAATACCACTTGTTGAAACTCGATCACTATTAATTAGGTTGTTAAACCTAAGCTTATGTCCCAGGGCTAACCAAAAGGGGGGATGAATTGGTAATTAAAAAATTTTAACCATCTTATAAAAATTTAAACTGAAAATAAAACTTTTGTGAATTTTCTAGAAAACGTTTTTCAACCACAATATTAAACAGAAAAACACAAAAATTAAAAGCAGCGGAAAAATAAACGACACAAGATTTATAGTGGTTCGGTCAAAGTGAGACCTACATCCACTCCCTAGAGGCACGCTCCGAGTATTGCACTAATACCACTAGTGACTCTCCTTTTGCACCCACAGCAAGGCGGAGAAGCCTTTACACAAACTCTTTCCACTACTACTCGGTACGATAGAGAACCGTCATCTTTTTACACTATCTCTAGTATTGTCAAAGAATCGTCTATGCTTTCACACTCCCCTGATGTTGGCAGAGAACCGTCCATCCTTTCACACTCCCCCAATGTCGGTAAAGAACCGTTTATCCTTTCACGCTCTCTTAGTGTGGGCAGGGAACCGTTCATCCTTTCACACTCCCCCCGATGTTGGTAGAGAACCGTTCATCCTTTTACACTCCCCCCGATGTCGACTTAAAACCGTTCATCCTTTCACACTCTCCTTATGTGGGTAGAGAACCCTTCATCCTTTCACACTCTCCTAGTGTGGGCAGAGAACCCGCGGCTGTTCACACTTTCCATGTATTGGCTGAGAACCAGATCTCCTTTACAGATCTTCTTCACAAGAAATCTAAAAGGAAGATAAAAAAGAGTGAAGTAATCACAAACCAAGAGTAGAGACTTTAACCTTTCAGTACCAAGTGAAACCTTCACGCTCCAATGGCAAGAAATCCCCTTCAAACTCTCTGTCACACTCTCTCCTTGACTCTCTCCTAAATAGGCACATAGACTAGTAGGCAAAAAGATTAAGTGGCAGTTTAGATTGTCATATTTATAGAAGAGACAAGAAAAACCATCAAAAAACTGCAAAATTTCAAGTTAATACGTACTAGATCATCCCATATGACCGTGGATCATCCCGGACAATTTTACTTAAAATCTTTGGAAACAATCCCAATGTATATGGGTACGAACTAAATTCATACACACACATCATCCCGTACGAACTAGGTTCGTACGGTACGAAAAATTACTTTATAGGTCAGTTTCCAAAAACTGCAGAACATCGTTTAAAATTTTAGAGTTGGTTCACTTCGTCCTAGGATAAAAATTGGTTCGTCCAGATAAAATTTGTATAGAGACCAACTCATCCTGGCACGATTATAAATTTCGTCTGAACAAAAATTCTCCAGAGAGCAATTTGTCTCGGGATGAATACACTTCATCTAGGATGAATTTTGTCCAGAAACCAACTTGTCCTGGAACAAATATAAATTTCATCTGCATTTAAATTTTCCAGTGCCCATTTCATCCTGGCATGAATACACGTCATCCTAGATAATCAGGACTTAGAAAATTTTTTCTTAAAATCCTGTTCATTCCATTGCTCTTTTGAGGAGATAACTATCCTGATCGTCCCGTACGAAGTAGGTTCATCCCGTACGATCAGTGCAAATTTTAAAGATCTCCTTATGTGTGTGTGTGTGTATGTTTATTCATTCACTTACAATCACTCCCTCTCAATTCAAAGAACAATACAAGCTTCAAAATCACAAAGTATTTCATGCTGAATTTGATTTGAAGTCTTCGTGGTCTGGAGTTCAATTTTCCTGAAATATTAGTACACACAAGAGCAAAAATAATTCTTCCAAAAAGTGTTAGGAGATAACTACATATAAAACAATAATATTTGGAATCATAAAAACATACAAGTTGCAAGAATGTAAAATATGCAAATAGCAACTCTCTTAACACTTTTGCTCCCACAGCAAGATTGAGAAGCCTTTACAAAACCTCCTTTTAAATGACACCGGTGAGGTAGAGAACGCGACTCCTTTTGCTTCCTTCTTAAGTATGCAGAGAACCTTAATCAATTGTTTAAGTAGACCTCCCTTAAACCTCCAAAGATAAGGGATGATTGTCGGAGAAGATGACTTGGATCCTTGCTTGGAGCAATCTTTGTGAAACCCCTCACAAACTCCCCCTCACAAGATCCTCTCTCTATCCCTCTCTCTCCCTCTCCTCAAAGCTTTCTTAGGTCAAGACAGCAGCAAAATATACCCTCATGGGTGATATAAGAGAGCTTATATAGAAGAGCTTTCGAATAGCTCTTAATTGTAACAAACCAACATTATCATCCAGGACGATCTAGAAATCATTTTGTATAATTAGTGCAATTTTAGCTCAATCAGCCTGGATGATCTAGGATGATTAGAAAATTTTTTTCATATCATATAGGACCATCGTATATCATCTTGTATGATTAGTTCAATCCATCCATTATTGACAGCACATTGCCCTGGTTGGATGTTTGGATGCAAAAATCTTGCTATATCGTCCAGGATGATTCCATGTTTATGCATGATGATTAGTTCAAAATAATGAATATCATCCAGAACATCGCCCTGAAAGAATGTATGGACGATGGAAAAATTGCTTGGTCATCTCAGACGATACTATATCATCCTAAATTAATTAGTTCATTTCATAACATTTCGTCCAGAATATCACACTGAATGGCACCAGGCTGATGTATAATCATCCAGGAAGAATTAAGGTTTTGTGTAACTGATCATCCCGGATGATACTGAGATTGTCTAAAATGATGTGATCGTTCAATCAATCCTCAATTGCTTTCCTTAATTACCAGAATAATTTAGGCATAATTTTGCTGTGTCATCCAAGACATCATCTTGGATGATGTCTAAAAATAAAACATGCCTTAACTTATCTGGCAGATGTTTCTTTCTGATTTGAGCATATCTTCTAGGATGATGTGAATATTGTATAGGACGATGTGCTTAATGATGGTTGCCTTAACCTGGATGCCCTGATTAGGGTTTTTATTTTTAATCGATCGTCATAGACGATGTGAGTAAAAAAAGAAAACTTTAAATCAGATAAAAAATTCCCACATGTGTGTGTGTGTGCAAGGTTACTTAACATCAATAACAACATCATTTATAATACACTCAAGAAAGGGAAAGGTTTACAAACTGACTCACACCTATTTTACCCAATCTTTAGCTGGTTCAAATTGCAGTCTTGATCTTGTGGACCTGAAATATTAGTATGCAAGGTAGTCATAGTGAAAACATAACTATTTTCTATCATCAAAATTCTATTTTCTGAAATCAGATACACAACATCTTGAAGCCCTCTATTTAAGGCTTTCATATTGTATTGTAAGAGAGATCTTTTACTGTTGTCTTATTTTGAGAGGGAGCTTAGATGAAGAGAAGGAGAGCATTAAGATATAAGAAAGGGTGAGATTCTTGTGAGGGGAGTTATGAGATTGTTGACCTCCTTATTCGAGGTCAAATTCCCCGAAATCGATTCTAGCACCTCGGTTCTCATAGCCTAGAATAGACATCACCCACAAGATTTCCCTTAGGTGGACACCTAATGACATAGCACGGACTCGAACTTTTAAATCGACCTAAATCAATTCGCCTCGACTCAATCAAATTCAAATCGTTATAAATGAGATAAAATTAATATTTCAAAATTATTTCTATTTTTTAAAATTAAATCAAAAACATATATTTTAAATTATCAATTATTTTCTAAATAATATTCTAAATCAATTTGAATTATAACTAAATCCTAAATTCATTTTTAAGATAAGATTTAATCATAGCCATTGATTTTGAATTAAGAAATGGTTTTGAATTTGATTGAGCCAGTTTAACCAATCAAACCCAAAATTCTTTTTAATAAAAATCTGCTTCATTTTTTTTAATCAAATCAGAATCAGCCTTTTTAAATCCCTTTTAAAACACAAATAAATCATAACCTTTAATTTAAATTAAGAGGTGATTAGATTATGGCAGTTCACAAAAATCCCCACGATCTCTCCCTCAAATCCACGATCTCCCTCACTAGATCGTCTAAGAAGCCCCATTCCCACAAAGAGAAGAAAAATCCCCCTCATGCGCACGAACCCCAATTTGAGTTACCAAACGGTCTCCGATTCTGACGAGCTTATACTCAAATCGAACGGCTCGATGAGACGAATCCAATGAGCCCAAGATAGTTACATTCTGACATCATTAAGGATTTTAAATGTCCAACGATCGGTCCATCCCATGACCCCATCTAAGCAAAAGAAACCAAATTTTCGATTCTCTCTACAGTTCCGAAAATCTCTAGGCTTCATGCTCAATGCCTGCAGTTCGGAATTTTTCCATCCCATGATCCCACCTCCTCTCCCACTCTCTCATACACTCACACACACAAAACCTTCCCACGATCTCCCCCATGCTCTCATTCACATAAAAATCCTGAACTCCCTTTGGATCCTTTCTATATAACGTGAAGGTCCCATCTCCAACCGTTTTGGACTTTACGATCTCATACACAGAAAACCATTCCCCCCCATTTCTCTCAAGTTCGGAACTTACCCAGAGCCCGTCTCTTCCCAATTCACGAACTCCCTTCTCATCTCCAACCCATACAGACAAAGAACAACTCCCGAACTGCTCCCATTCACACAACTCAGTCCGTCCCTCTCTCTCACACAGCAGTTCGCACAACTCCCCCATATCCTCTACATCCCGCACTCTCTCTAATTCGCACGATCCCTCTCCCTCTCCCTCTCTCACAATTCGCACAAGCCTCTCCACCCCAACTCCCTCCCAGTTCGTGAAACCAAAAGAACTCCCCACTCTCATACGCTTCTCATATACACACACAGAAAACCATCCAACTCGCAGGCTCTAGTTCGTGAAGCTCCTTCAATTCCTGTTCTCTCCCACTGATTCGCACAAGCCTCTCAGTCCATTGCCCCACCTCTGCAGTTTGCTAACACCCAGCCCCATCTCCTGATTGGCGAACTGCTCAACCCCGTCGCTACTCTCTAATTGGCGAACTACTTCTGCTCGAGAACCTCTCCATTTTGCACGGACAGAACAAACCGAAGCCCCTGCCCGCCTTCTTGCTCTCGGTTGGCACAGCACAGAACCGCCCACCTCCTCCCTGGATCGCGTGAGAAGCCACAGACGAAGCTCTCTGTTCGTTGTCTTCCTCCGTTTCGCACGACCCCGAGGCTGATTCGCAGCATTTGATATAAGGTCGAAATCTTATCTTTTATTTTACTGTTTCTATAGAAATATAAAATGACAAAGATTTATCACTTGTTTCTTTCCCCTTTTCATATAAATTATTACTTTGTCCCCATTGCGATTAAGTTCAAGCGACTGTCTTTCATTCTTGTTTCTAAGACTCTAATGTATTTTGTATAATATCTGATTTTCTTTTGTGGGATGATAACATACGTGGCTTCCTCAATGATGGTGCATTATAGATTTGTTCATTTGCAGATAGTTTTGTTCTTAATATAAATAACCTTGAGTTTATAAGTTTAATGGCTGCATTATTCTATTTGAATTATTTTAGTGACCGTATCGGAGATCTTATATGTACAAACATGATTCAATTATTTTATATATTCATAACGGTGAAGGGTTTGAGAAATTTATTTTAGATGGGTTATAGGCATTAAAGTATAAAATCATTACATGGAAATCATTCTCAGATCCTTTATAAAGTGTTTCGGAGAAAAGTTGGAAAATTTTCAAGTGCTTCAAATTTAAGTTTTAGCATAAGCCCAAATATGATATTATTTTGTAATTGTCAGAATACTTGCTTGAATTTTTAAAAGTGTAAAGTTTTATCAGATATTCTATTTCTTTTAAATTATATATGATGAGAATTTTGAATTAGAAAAGTGAATTTTGCATTATTTTGCTTAAATGAAATAAGTGTTTTTATTTTAAATGTAAAACGTCTTGAAAAGAATATATATTGAATGGTGAAATGTATGAGTTTTGAATAGTGAAATGTGTGGAGTGTTGAAATGAATCATGTATGTGTATATGTGTTAAGAGATGGAGTGTATGTGTAGAAAGGTAATTTGTAATTAAAAGTGGATTGTGAATGGTAAAGCGTGTGTTTAGTTTGAAAAGTGATTTTTGTGATTTTAAAAATGAAAGGTATTGTTTTGAAAATGATAAGTGTATGTGTCAAATTGTAGAGTATGTTGGAAATTTAAAAATAGTATGAAATATATAAATGTTTAATAGTGAGGTGTGTAGAATATTGAAGTGAATTGTATGTATATGTTGAAGAGTATTAGATGGGAAAAGTGAAGAGTGCATTATGGTGTTTTGAAAGGTGAAGAATGGTTTTGAAGATAATGTAGAAAATTTTAGGAAATAAAATGTTCATGTGAAAAGTAAAGTGTTTAGGTGTTAAAGAAGTGACTTGTGTATTTTAGAAGGGGTGACGTAGTTACTTGTGTGTGTTTTGAGAGGTAAGATATTTTTGGAAAGAGTGTACTATAAAATGTATCTATTTTGAAAGATTAAGATTTGAAAAGGTTGAAAAGTGGAATTTGTGGGTGTTTTGAAAAGTGGAGCTCAAGTGTACTTCCAAAAGAACAAGTTCCAAAAGGACATTCAACCAAGCCAGTGTTCAAGCTCGAAGAAAGGTACGTCTTTATTTTCAATAAATTTCAACTATTTTATTATTAATTATTAAATGTATTTTGTAATCCTTATTTTCCTTATTTTTCACACACACAAAACCTTCCCACGATCTAAGTGAGTGTATGAGTGTATGAGAGAGTGGGAGAGGAGGTGGGATCGTGGGATGGAAAAATTCCTAACTGCAGGCGTTGAGCATGAAGCCTAGAGATTTTCAGAACTGTAGAGAGAACCGAAATTTTGGTTTCTTTTGCCTAGATGGGGTCATGGTCTGGACCGATCGTTGGACATTTAAAAGCCTTAATGATGTCAGAAATGTAACGATCTTGGGCTCGTTGGATTCGTCTCGTCGAGTTGTTCAATTCGAGTATAAGCTCATCAAAATCGGAGACCGTTTGGTAACTCAAATTGGGGTTCGTGTGTATGAGGGGGATTTTTCTTCTCTGTGTGCGAATGGGGCTTCTTAGACGATCCAGTGAGGGAGATCGTGGATTTGAGGGAGAGATCATGGGGAGTTTTGTGAACTGCCATAATCTAATCACCTCTTAATTTAAAATAAAGGTTATGATTTATTTGTGTTTTAAAAGGGATTTAAAAGGCTAATTCTGATTTGATTAAAAAAAATGAAGCAAATTTTTATTAAAAAGAATTTTGGGTTTGATTGGTTAAACCGGCTCAATCAAATTCAAAACCATTTCTTAATTCAAAATCAATGGCTAAGATTAAATCATATCTTAAAAATGAATTTAGGATTTAGTTATAATTCAAATTGATTTAGAATATTATTTAGAAAATAACTGATAATTTAAAATATATGTTTTTGATTTAATTTTAAAAAATATAAATAATTTTGAAATATTAATTTTATCTCATTTATAACGATTTGAATTTGATTGAGTCGAGGTGAACTGATTTAGGTCGATTTAAAAATTCGAGTCCGTGCTACGTCATTAGGTGTCCACCTAAGGGAAATCCTGTGGGTGATGTCTATTCGAGGCTATGAGAACCTTGGTGCTAGAGTCGATTTCGGGGAATTTGACCTCGAATAAGGAGGTTAACAAATGGACCCCCAATAGGCATGATAAACTTGTCAAAGTTTATCGTGCATATTGGTGTTGACCGAAACGATCAACTAGATCCAGATTTGATGCTGAAGATTTGAATATATGAATTTAACGAATTTTGAGAATTGATTGAAAATCTAGATAAAAAAAATGATAGAGTTTTGAATTGATTCAGTGATTTTGAAGTTGATGTTGGCATTGATGGCTTCAACAAATAATAACTAATGAAATTAGTATCATTTGGTAAAGTCGTCATATGACAAAGTTGAATATAGTGATTTGAATGTAGTTAGGAAGGAATGGAGAGTTTCGGTTTTGATTTTGATAAAAGCTAGAAATCAATAGGATGCCGTAAGAGCGGGCTTAAACCTAAAGATGGATTTAAGATTTTAAAATTTAGATGAAGAGAAGTTGCCGCTAGGGATGCTTATATTTCTCCTCGGACGAAGATTAGGATGCCACTAGGGATGCTTACTCCTAACTTCAAAGATGTCAATAGGATGCGTAAAAGTGGACTTAGACCTAAAGACAAATTTAAACAGGATGGCTGCCGTAAGAGCGGACTTAAGCCAGAAAGTAAGTAGGATGCCGTAAAAGCGGACTTAGACCTAAAGACGGATTTAATTCGGATTGGCTGCCGTAAGAGTGGACTTAAGCTTGAAAGTCAGTAGGATGCCGTAAAAGCGGACTTAGACCTAAAGACGGATTTAATCAGGATTGGCTGCTGTAAGAGCGGACTTAAGCCAGAAAGTCAGTAGGATGCCGTAAAAGCGGACTTAGACCTAAAGATGGATTTAATCAGGTTTGGCTGCCGTAAGAGTGGACTTAAGCCAGAAGTCGATAGGATGCCGTAAAAGCGGACTTAGACCTAAAGACGAATTTAATCAGGTTTGGCTGCCGTAAGAGCGGACTTAAGCCAGAAGTTTATAGGATGCCGTAAAAGCGGACTTAGACCTAAAGATGGATTTAATCAGAATTGGCTGCCGTAAGAGAGGACTTAAGCCAGAAAGTCAGTAGGATGCCATAAAAGCGGACTTAGACCTAAAGACGGATTTAATCAGGATTGGCTGCCGTAAGAGCGGACTTAAGCCAAAAAGTCAATAGGATGCCGTAAAAGCGGACTTAGACCTAAAGACTGATTTAAACTGGATTGGCTGCCGTAAGAGCGGACTTAAGTCAAAAAGTCAGTAGGATGCCATAAAAGCGGACTTAGACCTAAAGAAGGATTTAATCAGGATTGGCTGCCGTAAGAGCGGACTTAAACCTGAAAGTCAATAGGATGCCGTAAAAGCGGCTTAGACCTAAGGACTGATTTAAGGGTGGTGAATTTTTAAAGTAAAGTTGATTTCTTTAAAGCTTTGAATCTTTTTCCTCAACCACAAATGACATTGACAACTTGCAAATGCTCTACAAGAGATCATAAGCTTTTGTATATGCCATTTTCTAGAAGGGAAAAAAAACATTTTGAAGATTGATAGACTTGAAAATTTTTTGATTAAAATTTGGTTTTATCCTTCATTATAAATGATCTTTATAACTTACAAATAATCCACTAGGGATTATGTTTTTATATCGGATCATCATATATGAGAAAAACAAAAGGGGAGTAGTTTGATCATCTTTGATAAGTAAAGACTTAACAAAGCATCTCGACAACCAAAGGAGAAATTGAAGATTTTGTTTAAAGATTGATTCTATGATTGAATTTGTTTCGATTAACTCGAAGAAAATAATATGAATTTTCTAGAGTCTTCGTTTACATGTTCTAAGAGAACTAAATGCAACATGATAAAATTTTATTTAGAAAATTTTAACTTTTGCATAAGTTGTTATAGAACAATGAGTATATTTGAGCATCCTTTATAGTGAAAATACTAAGGAATATCAAATACTCATAATAATTGAGAAAAGTTTGATTTTCATCAAAAAGTGAAAGCTTTATTTTTTATTTGATAATTTTCTTATAATATTTAAAAGTGATCGCTTAAGTTTTAATCATCTTAACCCAACGAAAAAGACATGGGAAAAGATTCAAAAACTCAACGAAATATGGGTTGACTCTTCCTAAATTAAATAATTTGAATATGACCAACATGAGTTTAATCAAAATATCCAAAACTTAACAAATTTTTTTAAAGAAAATTGTAGTTTCAAATATTTTAGATTTCAATGCTATGGAAAGATTATTTAACAGGGATAGAGGTAGTTAGACTCTAACATCCGATTCTAATTTATGAAAAAGATATACTTTGAATTGAATTTTAATATCTTTTTGATGACGTTACCATTGACTTTATCAGGAATATAATCCATCCAATTCTAACATCCGAGATTAGTCAATTATAGACTTAGTCAAATTGTAGTTTGATTTTGTTTTGAAGTTTGATTAAGATTCAAACAAAGGTATCATCGACATCACTAAGAATAGAACCCCTCATGTTCTAACATCCTAGCTCAGTCAATAATAGATTTAAATTTGTATGATATCTACTCAATAGTGAATGAGAACATTAGACAATCATCTCAAAACCAACTAAGGGATGTCCCTTAGTTTAGTTTGAAAATTTTGAATCTAAAGAAAGTGATTTTTATATCTATAAATATCACTATAGATCATCTAGTATCAAGATCCTATCTAGAATCTCATTCAAATTGGAAGATGTTCAAAAGAGAGTTGAAGATAAATATTTTGGATAATAGTTTGTTTATGCATCTTAATTAGGTTGATCTATGAAACCTAATAATGCACAACCAACACCATTATAATTTCATTTAGATTTATCATCTGTGTAATTTTTCTTTATGATTTGAAAATATGAACTGGCCTACTCAAGTTGTTAAATAGAGAGGCCTCGGGACTTAGATTTTGTTAACCCAGATTAAAACTCCCTACAAGCAAAACTGGCGTTTCCTTCTTCATCTTTTTCTTCTTTTAAACTAAGATCCAAAGAAATTAAATTGGAGATAGAAATTCAATTTTTTCAAATCTTTCAGATGGTATATGTATTTTACATCAAATAGAACATCAATGCTTGATGATGAACAAAAATTTGAATTCTCAAAGTCAAATGTTAAAAATACTAAAGGATGAATAGGTCCTATGATATTCAAGATTTAGAAATGGAAGACAGTTTTTTTTTTTTTGCTACACATTTAATGAATGTATCTCTTTTTCTTTTCTTTTCCTTCTTCACTTTTTTTTTTTTTTTTTTTTAAGAAGGCTTCCTCTACTTAAATCTTGAAATTGTTATTTTAGTTGTAAAACCATCTTCCAAGTATAAGAGTAGAAAATTAACCATCTTATATAAGGAATATGGATCTACAAATCGGACCCAATCCTATAGTATGAATAAATAACTTGAATGAGATAATTATGAAATAAGTTCATCAATTTGCAAGATGCCTATAAAATGTATAACAACGAGGTGAAAAAAACTTTCTTTTCCTCCAGTTTTAAGTTGACATAAATCTTAATTCAAAAGAATATATATATGAATATCATAATGGGTGAACCCAAATATGATAATAATTTTTTTATCACTACTGAAGAAGGAAACCATTAAAGATGTTATGAAGTCGACTAACATAGTATCAATTCAAGAAATGTAAATTTATTTTGATGGAAAATCACATGATAGATGGAATATTAACCATATCATGGATTAACCATAATAAAGAACCTTGAATCGTCCTAAGTTTTTGACCAAACAAAAATTTAAGATGATCAATCTTTAATAAGAACTGCTCATGAGTTTTCTCAAATGGAATAATAAAGCCAAGAGTAAACTTAGCTAAAATGTGATTTAAAAATATTACCATAAGAGAAAACTTCAGACGGTAAATAAAGGTTTTTATATAATTGATTAGGTAATTTATCTTTATCGCATGCCTTAAGATCCATTTTCTATCAGAGTTAAACCACATAGTAGAGGACAAATCGTCGTATTCATGTAGTACCCTTAAGAAATAGGATTTAAAAGCATCTTAAATTCTAACGTACAAGAAGGCTTAAAGATGAGGGAATTCAAAATATTTTCAAACTTCATTATATCAACCAATAATTATTCATTCCTAATATTAGAAAAATCATAATATGGTTGAATATGAGATTTGAAAATATATTTGAATTTAATTCAGCGATTGCTAGGAACCTAGCAAAATTAGCTAAACTTTTATGCTTTAAGATTCCAAAAGGAAATAAGATTAAATATATCTTCATCTAAAGCGTTAATCCACCCAAGTGGAGGGAGGGAGGGAACACACTTTTCATTTTAGCATTGATAACCATAGGTATTATTCTTTCAATGTTTAGAGGAGTCAACCTAATGAAGTTTTTATTATAATTTAAGGAAGATAGAGGTAAGTTTCTTTTTAAAAGAAATTAACCTGCTATTTTCTCTAGCAGAAATTATTTTTATAAGCTTGACTTGTTTTTGAACTTTCAAACTTTTCTCAATGTAAATCAAATTTAATCTTAAAAATCTTGCATATATCACATTCTAGACCCTATCCTAGAAAATATATCAAGCTACAAAGGACATGTAACTACAATATATTATTAGGACAAGCAGAAAATTTTGATTTGAAGGTTTGAACTTTTGGACCCTGTCCTACCAAACATATTAAGCTATAAAAATATATAACTGTAATATGCTTGTTTAGATAAGGAGAAAACTTTGATTTAAAAGCTCAAATTTTCTTGAGATTTGTCCATACACATATCGAGTTATAAAAATATATAACTGCAACATATTAGCTAGGACACAGAAGTTTAAAATTTTTGAAGACTTAAAATTATTTGGACCCAATCCAAATAATATATTAAGTTGCTAAAAGAAGTAACTTTACATATAACTAAAGATTGGGCAAATGGATTTTGGACCTAGTGCTAAGTCAAACATCAAGCTACAAGAAAAATGTAACTGCAACATTCGAATTAGCACAGGAAATTTCTTTACAAAAAGGTCGTACAAAGGATCTTCCCGTTAGTTTTTCTAACGGGGTCCAAAATAAGATCTCTACAATTGTTTTTTAGATACCGGCCAAATTATTCAAGAATGAAATGAAGAAAAGAACCGGCGGAAGAAAAGTAGTTACAACTTATGAAAAGTACAAGTATACTACCGATTAAAGGGTATAAAACACTGCTAAAGATGAAGAGAGGATTAATCCCCAGCGGAGTCACCACAAAAACCTTGGTGAAGAAAAATTTGTGTCACACCACAGATTTTGATTTTCTCCTATTTTGTAATCAAATACTACATTGAGAATAAAGTACAGTCTCGAGAGGCCGACGCAATATTCTATAATGGATTCAACATCATAATAGGATTTTAAAAATTGATATTTTTATAATCGAACATAGTTCAAAGAATAACATATGATCTCAAAAGATGAACATGAAATTCTATAGAATATGTTTAAAGATAGAAATACGGTTTTTGAAAAAAGTTCATTCATTCTTTTATTTAGATATGGCAAGAAGAATATTATATCATCTTAAAAGACGAACATGACATTCTTCAAGATATCCAAAAGCGAGAATGAGTTTTATAAAATTCAATATTTCTAAAGTTGAATATAACAAGTATAATATTATATTATCTAAAAAGATAATAATAACATTTTTACAAGTTTATTCAAAATTAGAAATGAGGTTTTAAAAATATCTATGTTCCCAATGATTCTTCCCTTATTTTATAGGAATAAAACAAGGTTTATTTTAGTCTGAGGTTCTAAAATCACTATAGGAGCAAGCTCCTATAGTTAATTACATCTTAGGAGGAATGCTCCTAAGAAAACTCTCAATTAAAGCAGTGATTTCATACCTTTTGACTACAACGTAAAAGACAAGGAACAGAAATAGGAATTTTCCAAGGTGAAAGCTCAATGTTGAACATTTATTAGCAAGTCAAAGGATGAAAAGTAGGAGGTGTCAGATTCTGAGAAGCCAAGAGACAACCTCAATCTATCCTATGTTGGGCTTTATATTTTAGGAGAAAATTTTATATTTAAGTTGACATTTTATTAGAAATTTGGGATTTATATTCCCGGAGGGTGAGGACTTAAGATCTAAAAAGAATCTGCCTCAGAACCTAAATCTAATTTGGGTACTACAAAGTAGCGACCCAAACATAACTAATGAAGTGCAAATCTGGACTTACCCCGGCCTGGATTAGGGAGCCAGCTAACCACCTAGGCGCTTAAAACCATGTGTTTAGTCTCTTATCAAAAATTGGTTGTGATGTTATTTAGATTTTAATGAATTGGGGGCCGACATCTAAGACAGACCCTAATTGGCCCCCCAACTAATGTAGGGTGAAAAATGTCTAGAAATGCTATTAATATTTTTAGACTCTTTTAAATTTGTATATAATGTAATGCAAGCTAATTGACTCGAATGCATAAAATGAATATGAAGCAGTTTTAAAATTAGGCTTAGAAAATAGGTTTTTCCCTAGAGATTGCACAACTTTGTTGCAAATCTATTTTTCATGTCTTATGTTTTGATGATTGACAACACTGCTTTTCTTGGACAGCTTGTTGCTTCTAACTTTTCAGGAATCGACGATCAGACAATCAAAAAGGAGCCAAGTTAAGGAATGCGTAGGGTTAGGGTTGAGTCAGTCTGTACTTTTGTTTTTTACCTTTGAGTCCACTTGTAATAGCCAAAAAGACTGATACTTTGTAACCCTTCACACACACACTTGAGAAACCTAGAAATTCTGTTTTTACTCATATCGGCCAGGACGATTTCTTCGATCGGCCTGGCCGATCAGCTTAAAACAGAAAGTCTAATTAAGGATTCTTAATTAAGGCAGCCTACATTAACAGATCGTCCTGGACGATACGTGTATCGGCCAGGACGATAAGCTCAAAACAGAAAGAAGTAGCCGCCATAGACAAGTATGGTATACCATATCTTTAAATTATCGGCCAGGACGATCCTCGGATCGGCCTGGACGATATTAACAAATTATGCCATAATTGTTCAGGAAATCAAGGAAGTAATTAAGGATGATTGATACGATCATATCGTCCTGGACGATCGCAGGATCGGCCAGGCCGATCTAGTCAAAAACCTTAAGTTACTTCAGGACGATCAATATCGGCCAGCTCGTATTCAGGGCTATTGTCAGGACGATTTTCCTCTGATTTGAACTGATCGGCCAGGATGATCGTGAGATCGGCCTGGACGATCAAGCTATTTTTCAATCGTCCTGTCTTCCATTCAGGGATATACTCTGGCCGATCTTCATTGTTTTGTACTGATCGGCCAGGCCGATGTCCAGATCGGCCTGGACGATAAAGTCGGCAACTTGCAATTAATGAGCTCTTCTATTTAAAGAGATCTTGTTCAACGTTTTTCAAAACCTTTGGCTGCTGCCTTGACCTAAGAAGACCTTGAGGAGAGAAAGAGAGAGAGAAGAGAGAGAGAGGATCTTGTGAGGGGGAGCTTGTGAGGGGTTTCACAAGGGTTGCTTCAAGGATCTCTCTGCGTCGTCTTCGTCTAGAGTTTCTCGTCCGTGGAAGGGTCGGTAGAGGTAAGGAGTGTTGCTCTTGGTTTTGGTTCTCTGCCAGCTTCAGGAGGAAGCAAAAGGAGATAGGTTCTCTGCCTTGCCGGGGTGGCAAAAAGGAGGTTCTTGTAAGGGTTTCTCCACCTTGTCCTGGGGGCTAAAGGAGAGTCACTTTTTGTGTAGTGCAATACTTGGAGGGTGCCTCCAAGGAGTGGACGTAGGTCGAGACGACCGAACCACTATAAATCTCTTTGTTCCTTTTCTTGCTTCCGCACATTTAAATTCCGCATTATTTTCGTGGTGTGATTTGGTTTATATGATTTTATTTCCTTGTTTTAAAAAGAAGTTTTTAAAATACCAATTCACCCCCCCTCTTGGTTAGTTTGGGACTAAGTTCATAGGGCTTAACATCCCCATCGAACTTTCAAGTGGTATCAGAGCCTTATTCGAAAATTAAAGTTTGAAAACTTTTTGAATTTGATCCATGTCTAACTTTGGGAATCGCAACACTACGGAAGGGTATTCTATTACCCGACCTCCTCTGTTCGATAACCTACCTTTTGATTTTTGGAAAACTAGCATGTCAACTTTTCTACAATCTACTGATTATCGCATGTGGATGCTTATTCAAGAAGGTTATTCTCCACCTTCTCGTGAAATTAACGGTTTTAAAACTGAAGTTGCTTTTACCGAATGGACTTTTGATGAATGAGATTTAGCTCAACTGAATGCGAAATGTTTGAATTGTTTTTTCTGTGCTTTAAAATCTGAGGATTACATGCGTGTTTCAACTTGCAAGACTGGTAAAGAAATTTGGGATAAATTGTGCATTACTTATGAAGGCACTAATGAAGTTAAACAATCCCGTTTAAACATTCTCTTGCATGACTACGAACTTTTTCGTATGAAACCTCATGAATCGATTTCTGACATGTACACTAGGTTTACTCAGATTGCTACTTCATTGCATGCACTAGGAAAAGAACTTTCGAACTATGAAAAAGTTAACAAGATTTTGAGATGCTTGCCTTCTTCTTAGGATGCAAAAATTACTGCAATCACTGAATCTAAAGATTTAAACACCTATTCTATTGATAACTTGCTTAGCTCACTCATTGCTTACGAGCAAGGGGTGAATCAAAGAAATCTTGATGCAGGTGAGAAGAAAAAGGAGAAAACAATTGCATTGAAGGCACACAAATCGGATTCTGAATCTTCCGGGTCTGAAAGCGATGGAGTTGCCTTCATCACAAGGTAATTCAAAAGCTTTCTGAGGAAGAAACAAAAGCATCATCAAAGTTGGAGAAAAGGTAAGGATCATAAACATATTAAAGGATCTTCTGATGTTGTTTGTTTTGAATGCAGGAAACCTGGACGTGTAAGAGCCGATTGTCCTACACTTCAAGATCATTCAAGCAAAGAAAAGGAAAAAGGTGAGGAAAAAGCTAAGTCTAGGAAGGAGAATAAGAAAATCCAAAGAGGCTTCTGGGCAGAATCTGGTACTGATTCCTCTGAGACTGAACCAGAGGAAGAGACTACAAACTTGTGTTTCATGGGAGAAAATCAAAGTGATGAGGAAGAGGTATGTAAACCAACCTATGATGAATTGTTTGAAATTTGTGAAAAAATCCATACATCATACAAAAAACTTAAGAAAACTCATGCTAGCCTAAAATTAGAACATTCAAATCTACAAAAAGAGCATGAAGTTTTTCTCAAAGATCATGCAACGATTGATTCAAATCACATGGCTCTCCTTGATGAATTTGATGAATTAAACAAGAAGCATTTGGAATTAGTTGATAAAAGTAATGCATTAAAAGCTTCACACACCTCACTTAACGATGATCTTAAGAAATCTAAAGAGATTGAGAAAAATTTGAGGATTGAGAATGATGCATTAAAAAGAACTAACTTGAGAATTCAAAATGATTTGGAAACATGTAAGAAAGCTAGGATGACACCAATTTTTAATCAAAGGCCAGAACCTAGGAAGAGGCATTTTTACTCAAACCATTTAAGAAAATCTTTTCCTGGAGTTCAATGTTTTTCTTGTGGCATGTTAGGACACATCTCACAAACTTGCACAGTTCACCGCAGTACACATTGGGTGTGGAGACCTAAGATGCATGATTCAATACATACCACATCTGCATTGCACTCTACATTTCCTAAGAAGGAGCCCAAATCTGTTTGGGTTCCTAAAACTGACTGTTGTTGAGTTTTGCAGGAGTGCTCTCACCAAAGACCTCGTGGGAGCATAAGATAACTGAACATAAGGAGGCTTGCAGCTCAATTGCTTAAATCCGTTGTTTTATCAGTTGCTTGAAATCTTTAGTCTTTGTGTGACTTTTATTTTAGTTTTTGTGTTCACTTTGTCCTGTTTTTATGAGTTTTTTGTTTTTCACTTTGGTCTTTATTTTGGGCTTCCATATGATAAAACTTCTCAAGCTTTTAAATATTGGAGTTTTTGGAGATAGGGTTTAGCTTTTTAAAATTGGTTAAAGGAAGTAAACTGTTGATGTTTTTCCCTTCTTCTGACTTTGTTTAGTGGCATGATTTTCTTTTATAAAATAAAAGTCTAAACTCAGTTTAACCAATAGTTTTTTAAGATCTCTTTCTAATCTTGTTACATTAAATCATCTTATGCATAATAGTCAAAATTCGTTGATATCATTCAAGCTTTTGAAATCTTACCATTACAGTTATCACGTGATTTTGATTTTGTGTTGTGGATTGTTCTTCCCTATGTTAGAGAGAGAGCTCCTATTCTCTAATATTTGGAGGATATACTCACAACTAAGTTTTTTTTTAAGGGTATATTAAAGAATTTTTAGCTTGCAAAAGTCAAAAAGGAAAGAGGCCAATGAAGCCAAATTGAAAAGAAAACTATATACACAAAAGTGTATCAAAAATCAAAAGATGCTCAAAGAGCCAATAAAAGAGAAAAGAGGCATAAAATTAGCCCACTAAATGCAAGCTATCATCTCTTTGGTAAAACTCTTAAAACTTAGAAAACTCATTGATTATGTGATACGTTCAAAGATTTGATTTCAAATTCCATGATTGAGAAAAACTATTTTGGTTTATTATTTATAAGATATTTTAGTTGTTAACATGTCTTGATTGGATCTTCTTATCCTTTTTTTGTTATTCCGAGTCAGGACTCTGTTGTTTTTAAGAGAATTTTGTACCCTGAAGGATGTCCGATCTAGGGTAAATGAAATCAGTTTTTCTACCTTCTTCTAATTGGATTTTGTTAAACCTCTTGATCTCCTAAAACTTTAAAAGTTTAAATTCATGAAAAGAATTCTCATATGATGCCTCCATAAAACAAAAAAAAAAATATAGAAAAATTAAAATCCAAAAAATATTCGGTGTTTGTTTTATTTTCTGAATTTTTGTGTCTTTGAGTGTCTTTTCTTTTGTTTTATTTTTGAGGGTCTTGATCATCACCATTCTTTTCTTGATTTCAATTTCAAGTCACATCGGCCTGACCGATATTTATATCGTCCTGACCGATATGATAAATTCTTTCCAAAATCCATCTGCTGACCTTTTCTGTGCTTACTGAAATTCATCGTCCTGGACGATATAGTATCGTCCTGGACGATTTGATCGAACTCATTGTGATAGTCCTGGCCGATAGTATATTTGTCTGGCCGATGCATTCTATGTGCATCGTCCTGGCCGATACACTGGACCGTCCCGGACGATCCACGTGTCAGTACGTTTTGATCTTTAAATTCGGCCCCGGACGATCCATTATTGGACCATCGGCCGGGCCGATCCACTGTTCGTCCTGGACGATACACGTGGCAAGCATTTAAAACGTTTTAACTTCGGCCGGTACGATCTATTATTGTGCATCGTCCTGGACGATACACCGAATCGGCCCGGACGATCTGCTTTTTCAACGGTCGTCCGGACTGACTCCTCGGGCCGATAGCCTGTGTCTAATCAGCCTGGCCGATATCTGATCGGCCCGGACGATTGGACCGCCTTTTTGACCAATCGGCCTGTATGCAATTATTGACACATATCGGCCTGGACGATTCCGCGATCGGCCAGGACGATATGGACGTTTCTTTAAATTCAGGCCGATCCAGCCATATTTTTCACTCTTCATCCTTTCTCCTTTGTGTTTTTTTGCTTAAGATCTCTCAAATGGCTGGTGGGAAGCGCGTCCGTCAGACCTCTGGAAGTTCCTCGAGGGCAAGGGTTGACCCTCGTTTCCGTGAAGCAGAAGATGAAGCTGCATATCACCGCTATAAAGAATGTGGAATTACTGTTTCCAGAATTATCAATCCAGTCCACATCTCTTACCCGGTAATGGATCTCTTCGCTCACACTTCCCTTTGCTTCATTCTGTCTCTTGTTTTTCCCTTCAATTCTGAGTTCCTTCTAGAATTTTTTGCAAACCTGCGCATCAACTCCACCTTCACAGCCCTGTCCTCCTATGTGAATCGACGCCCTGTCGAAATCACATATCAGGACTGTGTTGATCTCTTACATCTATCCACCACCGGAGATAAGCTGCACTTAATTACCCTTGACCCTGATCTTGACTGGTCCACGGCAAATCACTTTCTTCGCCAGACCAATGTCCGTTACCATGTTGGAGAGACTAGCTCTTTAGTCAGAGATGCTAGGACAATCCAACATGTCCTTCGCACCTCCGTCATTCCAAAAGCCGGCGACCGTGTCCACATTACCCCTCTACTTTCCCTCACTACCTTCTATATCATGGCTCATAGGGAATTCAACACTGCTGACCTATTTTTTCGTTACATTGACCACCTAACAACAATTCGCGATCCAGGCCACAGAAGAAAGCCAAATCTAGCCTTAGGACACATCATAGCCTATGTTCTTGAAACTAAATACCAACTTCAATATCCTATACCACCAAACCTTCCAACTCCCTTCTACTCAAACAACTCCTTCAGCACCCTTCACAGCACTCGTCTCCACCCTGAGGAACCTCAGGGGGCTCAAGAGGAGGAGGCTCCCGCTCCAGCTCCCTTTCCTGACCCAGTCCCTCTCCACCAACACTCACCGGTTGATCAGTTGATTGAGAGATTTGATCGATGGGAGACCCGATTTGATGCATATGTTGCTGCCCAGGAGCAGCAACACTCTGAGGACATTGCCCGTTACGAGCATCACCGTGCTGAGGATTTAGCTCGATTTGACAGCTTTCTTACTCACCAGCAGCAGCAGCATGACCAGGACATCGCCTGGTTCAATGCTCAGTTTACTACCCTTGCCAGTTACTTTCAGCAGCCACCTCCACCTCCTCCATCTGATGATCAGGATCCCTCGTTCTTTTAGTTTGTGCTTTGAGTTATTGTTGCTTGTTTTTTTTTAGTCCTTCGTGGTGTTTTATTTTTTTTTATTGTTTCTGGACTCTCTTTTTGTGATGACAAAAAGGGGGAGTAGGATAGGATAGGGTGTGGTAAGAAAAAGTTGATGTTGTAACTTTATTTTTCTAATGAATCTTTTTATTTTCCTACTTGTGTTTTGTCATCATCAAAAAGGGGGAGATTGTTGCAAATCATTTTTTCATGTCTTATGTTTTGATGATTGACAAACACTGCTTTTCTTGGACAGCTTGTTGCTTCTAACTTTTCAGGAATCGACGATCGGACAATCAAAAAGGAGCCAAGTTAAGGAATGCGTAGGGTTAGGGTTGAGTCAGTCTGTACTTTTGTTTTTTTACCTTTGAGTCCACTTGTAATAGCCAAAAAGACTGATACTTTGTAACCCTTCACACACACACTTGAGAAACCTAGAAATTCTATTTTTACTCATATCGGCCAGGACAATTTCTTCGATCGGCCTGGCCGATCAGCTTAAAACAGAAAGTCTAATTAAGGATTCTTAATTAAGGCAGCCTACGTTAACAGATCGTCCTGGACGATACGTGTATCGGCCAGGACGATAAGCTCAAAACAGAAATAAGTAGCCGCCATAGACAAGTATGGTATACCATATCTTTAAATTATCGGCCAGGACGATCCTCTGATCGGCCTGGACGATATTAACAAATTATGCCATAATTGTTCAGGAAATCAAGGAAGTAATTAAGGATGATTGATACGATCATATCGTCCTGGACGATCGCAGGATCGGCCAGGCCGATCTAGTCAAAAACCTTAAGTTACTTCAGGACGATCAATATCGGCCAGCTCGTATTCAGGGCTATTGTCAGGACGATTTTCCTCTTATTTGAACTGATCGGCCAGGACGATCGTGAGATCGGCCTGGACGATCAAGCTATTTTTCAATCGTCATGTCTTCCATTCAGGGCTATACTCTGGCCGATCTTCATTGTTTTGTACTGATCGGCCAGGCCGATGTCCAGATCGGCCTGGACGATAAAGTCGGCAACTTACAATTAATGAGCTCTTTTGAGCTCTTCTATTTAAAGAGCTCTTGTTCAACGTTTTTCAAAACCTTTGGCTGCTGCCTTGACCTAAGAAGACCTTGAGGAGAGAAAGAGAGAGAGAAGAGAGAGAGAGGATCTTGTGAGGGGGAGCTTGTGAGGGGTTTCACAAGGGTTGCTTCAAGGATCTCTCTGCGTCGTCTTCGTCTAGAGTTTCTCGTCCGTGGAAGGGTCGGTAGAGGTAAGGAGTGTTGCTTTTGGTTCTTGTTCTCTGCCAGCTTCAGGAGGAAGCAAAAGGAGATAGGTTCTCTGCCTTGCCGGGGTGGCAAAAAGGAGGTTCTTGTAAGGGTTTCTCCACCTAGCCGTGGGGGCTAAAGGAGAGTCACTTTTTGTGTAGTGCAATACTTGGAGGGTGCCTCCAAGGAGTGGACGTAGGTCGAGACGACCGAACCACTATAAATCTCTTTGTTCCTTTTCTTGCTTCCGCACATTTAAATTCCGCATTATTTTCGTGGTGTGATTTGGTTTATATGATTTTATTTCCTTGTTTTAAAAAGAAGTTTTTAAAATACCAATTCACCCCCCCCCCCCTCTTGGTTAGTTTGGGACTAAGTTCATAGGGCTTAACATCCCCATCAAACTTTCAAACTTCCCCTTGACAGAACTGCACCCTCATAAGTTAAGTTGTTTGCCAGAACCCGCAGGCGGGGAGATGCCTAACAAGGAAGAGAAAGTATTAATATGCTTATCCTGACTCTCGGCGGTCCCGAGCTTACTTTTTAGATCGTTAGAGTTACTATGTGAGCCTAAAAATTTTTATTTTTAATTACAAGTAAAAGAATTTTAAGCGTACCCTTACGAAAAAAATCTCTCCGATTCGAATCCAGGCTAAAACAAAACACGACATGCAAGGGCCCTAAAAAAAGCTACTGCACAAACAATGTAAACAAACAAATTAAATAATCCAAAATTATAATATCCAATGTCCAATGTCCATATTACGCCCAGAATTTACAAAAAGGTAAAGTGTCCGGGCACCACTAACAACAAACTCGGATTCTAATCCTAAGAATGATGCAAGTGAGTTTTGAACTGGGATATACATTTCCTTGAATCTTTATTTCTTCGTCTTTTTTCTTCAATCTTCTTGCTCTGTCTTTTCTTCTTCTACGAGCTTCTCGGGTCCGCCAGGTTCTGAATATCCAAATGAAAAGAAACTCATCCCTAAGAGGGGTATTTTCTTTTCTATTTGGATATTGAATCATCCTAATTTGGCTTTCCAAATAAAAGAGAATAATCCTTTAAGGTATATTCTCCTTTTTTTGGATTCCAAAATTGGATGTGATATCCCACTTTCAAAATCACTTTCACAATTTATAAACCCATTTACATTACATTACATTTCACAGAAAAAGAAAGAAAATCTAAACCACCTGCAGGGTTATTCTAAGCAAAAATCATCCCAAGCAGTTATATATATGCATTTAAATTGAATCAATTAGCCACACTTGGCCACACGCCTTATTTGAGGGCTAAGCAGCTGTAGTACCTGTAGCATTTATATAAATTTTTTGATTAATTAGCCCCCTTTTTCTGCCCTGTATGAGTGTGGCCACCTGAAGAAAATCATGTTAACAATCCAGATTGCTCCTAGCCTATGGGTAATCTAATCATCAATCAAACCAACATCACAGAGTGCAGTAAGAGTAAGTAAGCAAACACGTCAAAATTTTTACAACCAGCATGCAGTGAAAATCGAGAAAAAGCCCGTCACAGTGCAGTAAGGAAATAAACACCGGCCTAACCTAAAACTAGAGTCGGTTGTCCTAGCAAACAAGTCTAAGTGTGTGTAGTATGTTGTATGGCTTGGATATGTCCTATATCAATTATTGGCTAAAGTTTTCTAATTGATTAAAATTTAATTTAAAAATGTTCACTAACTCTAGGGTAAGGTATCACTAAGTTTTCTATGTTATATATTTCTATCATAAAGTGTGTATGCATCCTAAGTCTAAGTTTTCTAAGACTCAGTCCTTAATTTTTGTCCTTAGGTGTCACTACTGTTGTATAGGTAAAAATCTTTGTTATTACTAACCCTTAGGAATTTTCGTATGTAGAAATAGGGTTTATGGATCTATGATAAAATAAAAATAAATCTAATAAATTGAAGTTACTATAAGGACCTAAAAGGGTAGGGTTAATGCAAACCACATCAAGGGGCCCCTAAAAGTTTTCTAAGTTTAGAATACTAACAGTCACCGGGGGCTACGACCCGGTGGTTCCGCCCGTAGCACCTCTACCCGGTTGGATAGAGGCGACTGACGTCATTAGCTCTTGTCCTTTTGTTCCCTCGTCTGGTACCATTCCTCGCAGTTTATGCTAATAAAGAAAAGAAAAATAAGGAAAATAAGGATTATAAAATACATTTAATAATTAATAATAAAATAATTGAAATTTATTGAAAATAAAGACGTACCTTTCTTCGGGCTTGAACACTGGCTTGGTTGAATGTCCTTTTGGAACCTATTCTTTTGGAAGTACGCTTGAGCTCCACTTTTCAAAACACCCACAAATTCCACTTTTCAACCTTTTCAAATCTTAATCTTTCAAAATCGATACATTTTATAGTACACTCTTTCCAAAAATATCTTACCTCTCAAAACACACACAAGTAACTACGTCACCCCTTCTAAAATACACAAGTCACTTCTTTCACACCTAAACACTTTACTTTTCACATGAACAATTTATTTCCTAAAATTTTCTACATTATCTTCAAAACCATTTTTCACCTTTCAAAACACCATAATGCACTCTTCACTTTTCCCATCTAATACTCTTCAACATATACATACAATTCACTTCAATATTCTACACACCTCACTATTAAACATTTATATATTTCATACTATTTTTAAATTTCCAACATACTCTACAATTCGACACATACACTTATCATTTTCAAAACAATACCTTTCATTTTTAAAATCACAAAAATCACTTTTCAAACTAAACACACGCTTTACCATTCACAATCCACTTTTAATTACAAATTACCTTTCTGCACATACACTCCATCTCTTAACACATATACACATACATGATTCACTTCAACACTCCACACATTTCACTATTAGAAACTCATACATTTCACCATTCAATATATATTCTTTTCAAGATGTTTTACATTTAAAATAAAAGCACTTATTTCATTTAAGCAAAACAATGCAAAATTCACTTTTCTAATTCAAAATTCTCACCATATATAATTTAAAAGAAATAGAATATCTGATAAAACTTTACTCTTTTCAATATTCAAGCAAGTATTCTAACAATTACAAAATAATATCATATTTGGGCTTATGCTAGAACTTAAATTTGAAGCACTTGAAAATTTTCCAACTTTTCTCCGAAACACTTTATAAAGGATCTGAGAATGATTTCCATGTAATGATTTTATACTTCAATGCCTATAACCCATCTAAAAAAAATTTCTCAAACCCTTCACCGTCATGAATATATAAAATAATTGAATCATGTTTGTACAAACAAGCTCTCCGATACGGTCACTAAAATAATTCAAATAGAATAATGCATCCATTAAACTTATAAACTCAAGGTTATTTATATTAAGAACAAAACTATCTGCAAATGAACAAATCTATAATGCACCATCATTGAGAAAGCCACGTATGTTATCATCCCACAAAAGAAAATCAGATATTGTACAAAATACATTAGAGTCCTAGAAACAAGAATGAAAGACAGTCGCTTGAACTTAATCGCAATGGGGACAAAGTAATAATTTATATGAAAAGGGGAAAGAAACAAGTGATAAACCTTTGTCATTTTATATTTCTATAGAAACAGTAAAAGAAAAGATAAGTTTTCGACCTTATATCAATTCCTGCGAATCAGCCTCGGGGTCGTGCGAAACGGAGGAAGACAACGAACAGAGAGCTTCGTCTGTGGCTTCTCACGCGATCCAGGGAGGAGGTGGGCGGTTCTGTGCTGTGACAACCGAGAGCAAGAAGGAGGGCAGGGGATTCGGTTTGTTCTGTCCGTGCGAAATGGAGAGGTTCTCGAGCAGAAGCAGTTCGCCAATTAGAGAGTAGCGACGGGGCTGAGCAATTCGCCAATCAGAAGATGGGGCTGGGTGTTAGCGAACTGCAGAGGTGGGGTGATGGACTGAGAGGCTTGTGCAAATCAGTGGGAGAGAACAGGAATTGAAGGAGCTTCATGAACTAGAGCCTGGGAGTTGGAAGGTTTTCTGTGTGTGTATATGAGAAGCGTATGAGAGTGGGGAGTTCTTTTGGTTTCACGAACTAGGAGGGAGTTGGGGTGGAGAGGCTTGTGAGAATTGTGAGAGAGGGAGAGGGATCGTGCGAATTAGTGAGAGTGCGGGATGTAGAGGATATGGGGGAGTTGTGCGAACTGCTGTGTGAGAGAGAGGGGCGGACTGAGTTGTGCGAATGGGAGCAGTTCGGGAGTTGTTCTTTGTCTGTATGGGTTGGAGATGAGAAGGGAGTTCGTGAATTGGGAAGAGACGGGCTCTGGGTAAGTTCCAAACTTGAGAGAAATGGGGGGGGGGGGAATGGTTTTCTGTGTATGAGATTGTAAAGTCCAAAACTATTGGAGATGGGACCTTCACGTTATATAGAAAGGATCCAAAGGGAGTTCTAGATTTATGTGTGAATGAGAGCATGGGGGAGATCATGGGAAGGTTTTGTGTGTGTGAGTGTATGAGAGAGTGGGATAGGAGGTGGGATCATGGGATGGAAAAATTCCGAATTGCAGGCGTTGAGCATGAAGCCTAGAGATTTTCGAAACTGTAGAGAGAACCGAAAATTTGGTTTCTTTTGCCTAGATGGGGTCATGGGCTGGACCGATCGTTGGACATTTAAAATCCTTAATGATGTCAGAATGTTACGATCTTGGGCTCGTTGGATTTATCTCGTCGAGCCGTTCGATTCGAGCATAAGCTAGTCAAAATCGGAGACCGTTTGGTAACTCAAATTGGGGTTCGTGCGTATGAGGGGGATTTTTCTTCTCTGTGTGCAAATGGGGCTTCTTAGACGATCCAGTGAGGGAGATCGTGGATTTGAGGGAGAGATCGTGGGGAGTTTAGTGAACTGCCATAATCTAATCACCTCTTAATTTAAATTAAAGGTTATGATTTATTTGTGTGTTAAAATGGATTTAAAAAGGCTGATTCTGATTTGATTAAAAAAAATGAAGCAGATTTTTATTAAAAAGAATTTTGGGTTTGATTGGTTAATCCGGCTCAATCAAATTCAAAACCATTTCTTAATTCAAAATCAATGGCTAGGATTAAATCATATCTTAAAAATAAATTTAGGATTTAGTTATAATTCAAATAAATTTAGAATATTATTTAGAAAATAATTGATAATTTAAAATATACGTTTTTGATTTAATTTTAAAAAATAGAAATAATTTTGAAATATTAATTTTATCTCATTTATAACGATTTGAATTTGATTGAGTCGAGGCGAATTGATTTAGGTCGATTTAAAAGTTCAAGTCCGTGCTACGTCATTAGGTGTCCACCTAAGGGAAATCTTGTGGGTGATGTCTATTCTAGGCTATGAGAACCTAGGTGCTAGAATCGATTTCGGGGAATTTGACCTCGAATAAGGAGGTCAACAGAGATTCACAAAGGTTACTCCAAGCTAGATTTTCATTTTCTTCTTTAAGTTACTTTCTTGATTCCTTGGTGGATCTAGCGAGATATTCTTCAACATCAGATTCAGGTTCTATGCCTTTTCCAGGAGGGAGTAAGAGGATTTAGGCTCTTTGCCTACTCTAGGAGGGGGTAAAAGGAATCAGGTTCTCTACCTTCATAAGGAATGTAAAAAGATTCAAGGTACTCTGCCTTAGCTGGTTGGTGGAAAAGATATTAGTAAGGGCTTTTCTGCCTATATATGGGGGCTAAAGGAGAGATACTAAAACATTTAGAGCAATACTCAAAGGAGGCCTATGGGGAGTGGACATAGATAAGATTTGCCTGAACCACTACAACATATGGTGTGTTCATTTTTTTACTTTTTCACATTATAATTTCTACACTTATTTGTGATTTAGTGTGGTTAAAATTTCTGATTATTGTGAACTTAATCTTCTTCCGTATTATGGGATAAACTTATTTGTTTTAAAATATTTAAAAAGATAAAAGGACTTTTTTTGCTCTAATTTATTTTTTAAATAACCAATTCAACCCTTCTAGGATAGCGTCAAGCTTCTTTTTGAAGGTTTAATGACCTTCATTAACTTTCAAGTGGTATCAAAGAGGGATTCAAAAAAAAAATTAAATAACTTTTAAAAAATGATCAATGGCTATGTTTGGAAATTATAATACTGTAGAAGGATATTCAATCACATGATTACCATTATTTGATTTTATTCCTTTTGACTTATGAAAAATTTGCAGGTCTAGCTTTTGCAATCTATAGATTATCACAAGTGGATGTAAGTTCAAGAAGGATATTCTACACCTTTACGTTTAGTTAATGTCATGAAAATTGAACTTCCTTTTTTATATCTAGCATAGATGATAGAGATTTAGCCGAACTGAATACTAAATATTTAATTAACTTCTTTTGTGCATTAAAATCTAAAGATTAAATGTGTGTATTTACTTTCACAACTGGAAAAAAATTTGGGATAAATTATGTATAACCTATGAAGGAAAAAAATGAAGTGAAATAACCTAATTTAAATATTCTTCTCCATGATAATGAACTCTTTCATATGAAACCTAGCAAATCAAATTCTAAAATGTATACTAGGTTCACTTAGATTGTTACTTCCCTATATGCCTTAGAAAGTGAACTTGCTAATTATGAAAAAGTTAATAAGATCATGCATTGTATACCTACTTTATATGATGCAAAAATCACTATTATAACTGAATCTAATGATTTGAATGTTTACTTCATTAATAACTTACTTAGATCACTCATTACTTACGAGCAAGGAGAGAGACAAATACAGCTTGATGTAGGTGAAAAGGGAAAGGAGAAAGTTAGAACCTTAAAGGCTAACAATTCTGATAGTGACAATTCTACATTTTATGATGATGATAATAAGACAATTATAAAACTTTCTAAAGAAAAAACTAAAGCATCGTTAGCAATAGAAAAAAGATAAAACTAAAAAAATCATAAGGTTTTTACTGATATTATTTATTTTGATTATAAGAAGCCAGGGAACTTGATATCTGATTACCCAAGTCTTAAAGCTCACCCGAGCGAGGAGAAAGGTGAAGAAAAACTAAGTTCAAGATAGGCTAGCAAAGGACTCAAAAGGCTTTTTAGGCAGACTCCACTTCCGACTCATCTGATAGAGAACCTGAAGAGGATGTAACTAACTTGTGCTTAATGGTAGATAACCATCTTGATTATTTTGATCAAGAGGAGATATGTGAGCATTCCTATAATGAACTGTTTGAAGTTTCTGAAAAAATTCATAATGCATATAGGAAGCTCAAGAAAATCTATGCAAGCTTAATGGCAGGTAGTTGTTGATATTCTATATACTATAAGTTATAAAAATGTGTCATCAATGAAGTAGGTACAGTCAATCAACATGCCATAATCACCCTCAACTACCTCTTACAGCTCTGTTATCCACCCAGTTTATTGATTTTTCACTATATGCTCTTGACCCAATAGTCTTCTATCCTATAATATGTCTTATACTTTTCTATACTAGAATCAAGTCTTCCTCTAAATCCCCTCTAAGTATAGTCTACTACCTTTTGTCTCTGTAGTCCACAGCTAAAATATCACACCATCAATTAGTATCATTGATATGCATATCGTCAACTATAATGAATACACTCGTTGTAGCTTCTAGAAGATGCTACTAATGATGATCTCCTCAAATCACTATACCTACGTTTCTTGTCACCATCTCTCTCTCTTTCCTTGGTTCATCTTAGCTCATACGCTAGCTGACATTATACTTAGAGCCCACCTCATACCTGCATGTTGATGCTGCCAAATCAATCTTTATCAGTCAGACCAACTCCACTAATTCAAAATATTCCTGAATCCGTAGAGGCACTAGTGGATGTTTCAGCTCTCTGTTCAACCCTTACAAAAACCTATAACACATTTCTTCAGTGGTAGCAATAAAGTAAGGAGCATACCTAGCAAGAGCAGTAAAATCGGCCTCATATTGCATCACTATGTTAAATCCTTACTTCAACTTAATGAAAGCTTCCTGCATCTGTTGGTATAAACCACATCCTTAATATTGTAGTGAACTCATCCCAAGTGATCTCAACATTTACCTTCCCTTAAAATTTCTCTCTATGTTATCCAATCCACTATCTCTCTGCCTTTTCTTCAAATAGGAACACATCTAATGGTACCTTCCAGCACTCTGGATAT
Organism: Dendrobium huoshanense; assembly: GCA_016618105.1. NCBI lineage: Eukaryota > Viridiplantae > Streptophyta > Magnoliopsida > Asparagales > Orchidaceae > Dendrobium > Dendrobium huoshanense. Next base: position 63,552,441 of record CM028353.1, read on the forward strand.
TGCATGTTGGCAAAAAATTTCTCTTTCCTTAAAAACTAGTTTTATGCAGCTTGAGGTCCTATAACTCCTTTGAACAATGGAGTCTTTAACTTATGAAATGTTTATAAAAGCTTATCTCCCTCTTCTTCTTTTCTTCCAACAGACATACTCTATACATCCCTTTAGAAATGTTTATAAATGCTATTATTAGAATATGGTGCATTATAGTAGCAAACCTCTAGAAGTCCTTCAAATGGATCTCTTTGGACCTGTTAGCACTATAATCCAAGGAGGGAAAGTTTTAAAGTATATGATTATTGATGATTACTCAAGGATTACCTAGGTTAGATTGTTATCTCATAAAAGTGAATCATTTGAGCAATTTAGGACATTCTCTACTTGGATTCAGAGAAAGCCAGGTTGTGAAATTTTGATAATTCAAAGTGATTATGGAGGGAATTTAAGAATGAAAGATGTAAATGAGATTGCTAAAAAAAAAAAAAGAATAGGACCCTGGTAGAAGTCGCTAGAGCGATGTTAGCTAAATACTCACTTCCTAAATACTTCTTTGTAGAAGTGGTGAATATAATATATTATGTTTTGATTAGGGTTAATTTTTTATCTAAACCGAATAAGACACCCTATGAAATCCTTAAGGGATGCATACCCAACCTCTCTTACCATTGTATGTTTGGATGTATAGTGTTCATTCTAAATAATGGGAAATCTATTCTAGAAAAGTTTGATCCTAAATTTGATGGAGTGTTCCTAAGAAACTCAAATGTTGGAAAATCTTTTAGAGTTCTCAATAAGAGGACACTGGTAGAAGAAGAGACTACTCATATTGCATTTGATGAATCTGATAATTCTATAGGGTATTGGGTAGAAGAAGGAGAAGTTGTAGAAATCAACCAAGAAATAGAATCCACAAATTTAGAGGAAATGGTTAAACCTAAAAATTTACTTTTTAGAGAATGGAGATATTCTTTAAGTCATCCTAAAGAATTAATCTTAGGAGACATATCTAAAGGTGTTAAAATTGGGCATGGACTTAGGAAATAAGTAAACCACTATCCCTTCATCTCATAGACTAAAACCACAATTATAAATCAAACCCTATCGGATGAATTCTAGATCATCATCATATAAGAAGAGTTATATTAATTTGTGAGAAATGATGTTTGAGAACTAGTTGAAAAAACTAAGGACCAGCGTGTTATTAGAACTAAATGGGTTTTTTAAAAACAAAATGAATAACCTTGGTGTATTAGTTAGAAATAAAGCGAGATTTGTGGATAAGGGGTACAACCAGTTAGAAGGAATTGATTTTTTAAAAACCTTTACCCCTGTAGCTAGATTTGAAGCTATAAGAGTTCTACTACCTTTTACCTACTTTAAGGTATTCAAATTGTACCAAATTGATTTCAAAAGTGTCTTTTTAAATGGGGTAATAAAAGAAGCTATGAGTGTTAAAAAACTCCCCAAGCTTCAAGAATCCATAATTTCCTAATCATGAGTTTACATTTAAAAAGGCTTATATGGACTAAAATAAGCACCTAGAATATATTATGAAAGGCTAAACACATTCCTATTAGAGAGAACCTTTATAAAGAGGAGTGTAGAGACCACCCTATTTTTTAAAAAGGTAACAAAATAACTACCCATTGTTCAAAGTTATGTTGATGATATTTTGTTTGGATCCTCTAATTAAAGCCTATGTGATGAATTTTAAAAAATACCCCTGTAGCTAGATTTGAAGCTATAGGAGTTCTACTAGCTTTTACTTACTTTAAGGGATTCAAATTATACCAAATAAATTTCAAAAGTGCCTTTTTAAATGGGGTAATAAAAGAATATGTGTATGTTAAAAAAAACCCCAAGCTTCAAGAATCCATAATTTCCTAATCATGAGTTTAAATCAATAAAGTCTTATATGGACTAAAATAAGCACCTAAAGTTTATTATGAAAGGCTAAACACATTTTTATTAGAGGGAACCTATATTAAGAGGAGTGTAGAGACCACTATATTTTTAAAAAGGTAGAAAAATAACTACTCATTGTCAAAATTTATGTTGATGATATTCTTTTTGGATCCTCTAATTAAAGCCTTTGTGATGAATTTTCAAAAATAATGTTTAAGGAGTTTGAGATGATTATGATGGGAGAACTAACCTACTATCTTGGATTTAGTAAAAGGAAAAAATATGATGGAATTTTTCCAAGTCAATTAAAATTTATTATTGATATCCTTAAAAAATATGAAATGGATAAAGCCAAGCCAATAAATACTCCCATGAGTTTTACTGTTCAGTTAGATAAGGATTGAAATGGAAAATAATTTAATCAAATAAAAATAAATATATTGGAATAATTTGATCACTTCTTTACATTGTTGCTAGGAGATATGATATTATGTTTAGTGTTAATCCCTATCCTAGATTTTAGGATGATTCATAAGAGTCCCACTTGACTGCTATGAAGAGAATCCTTAGATATCTCTTAGGAGCCTAAGAACTTATGAATATGGTATCTTAGGTATAGAACTTCCATTGAAATCATAGGATATTATGATTCAAATTTTACAGGATGTAGAGTTTGAAAGTTTGTTAGGGATGTTAAGACGTTATGAACTAGCTCGATGCTAACCAAGAAGGGAAGGGGGGGGGGGGGGGTGAATTGGTGTTTTAAAAATTCTAAAATAGAAATCATGATTTAAAACTAAGAACAATCACCAACAAAAATAACGAGCAAAAATTAAATGCAAAAAGTAATAAGAAAAAGAACACCAAATTTTATAGTGGTTCGGTGAGGACAACAGAAAAAGATTACATCTTGAGTAAACAAGACCTTTTATATATAAGGGCTTTAATATTGTCCTAAATTGCAATAAATTGATAAAGAACATCCAGGATGATCGATGGAATATCTCGTATAATCAATACAAATTTAGCTCAATCAAACAAGAAGATCTTGGGGAGGTTGGACAATTAAAAGATTGGTTTATTCTAATTGTCTAGGATAATGGGACATTATATTGTATGATTAGTTCAAAAATGTCAAGTATCATCCAGACCTTTGCTCCATTCGACCAGACTTTACTTGACTAGATGATGAAAGAATAACCAATCATCCTGGACAATTTTTGGATTGTCCTGTACGATTAGTTCAATAACATCAAAGATCATCCAGACCATCACTCTGTTTGGCTAGACTTTACATGTTTGAACGATTAAAAAATAGCTAATCGTCAAGGATGATTTATTGAATGTCCTATACGATTAGTTCAAATAAATACATATCATCTAGAACATCATTTTGGTCGTCAATGAAGAAATTAAGGATTATTTAATTGATCATCTTGGACAATCCTGTGATTATCTTGAATTATATGATCAATAAACAAACCTTAATTACTTTCCTTAATTATACAACTAATTTAGGTATAATTATAATACATCATCCAAGATGATGTCCTGGATGATGTCCTAGATGATGTCCAAATATAATAACATGCCTCAAAGAGTTGGCAGCTAATTCTTTCTGATTTGAGCCTATCATCCAAGACAATGATACTACCATCCAGGATGATTTGCTTAATTTCAGCTGCCTTAACCAGGATGCCATAATTAGGGTTTTGTTTTTACTGATCACCCATGATGATTTTTTATTATTCTGGATGATATGATCGAAAAGAAAAACTCTAAAATAGATAGAATTGTTCCCCTTAAGTGTGTGTGTGCAAGGTTGCTTTAACATCATGACCCATTTATTATATTTGACTCAAAAAATGGTAAAAACACTTAATGAATGCTTACATACTGACTTAGTCCTAATCTACCCAATCTTGAGTTTGCAATTAATTCTGTAGAGCTAAAACATTAGTAGGCAAGAAATTTGTAGAAAAAAAGAAGTGTTAGAAATGTTTGCTATCATCAAAATTAAAATATCTGAACCCAGATTTCCAAAAATCTCCCCCTTTTTGTTGATGGCAAACATTTGGTATAAAAATCAATTAAGAAGTTTAATTGAAACATAATGTGAAGGAAAAATAATGTGAAGTTAAGAAATTCAAATTTTATTAAAATCAAACATATGGTACAAACACTAAATAAAAGTAATAAAGAAATTACAACAAAACAATATAAACACAACCACTACTCCCTCTTTTGAGATCACAAAAAGGAGGAGGAAACTATAAAAGAAAAAAAAAAAAGAACATAAAAAAAAAACAACATCACAGAAAATGTCACAAGAAAAATAATCTACAAGTGTAATGAACCCTGATCATAAGAAGGAGATGGTGGTGGCAGCTAAAAGAAACTAGAAATAGCAAGGAACTAATCCCTAAACCAAGCCATGTTTTTGTCATACTGCTACTGCTGGTGAATAACATAAACGTCAAATCTTGTGACATCTTCTGGTTGTTGCTACTCCTGTATAACAATGTAAGAGTCAAACAAGGTCCCCACTAGTCTAATCGCTTTACCAGTTAATCCAGATATGAGTGCTGGCAGATTGGAGCAAGTGTTGGAATAGGTACAGGAGTAGCTTTCTCCTAAACTCACTCAACTTCATCCTCAGCTCGCTCAGCTTCCTCGTGATCCAGGTGGAGATGATTACTGTGAAGAATGTGGAAGGAGCTATTGATGTAGAAGACAAGCTGAAAGTTAGGTGGTGCAGGATATTGAAAATTGAACTTAATTTCCAGGACATAGGCTATAATGTGTCCAAAGGACAGGTTAGGCTTCCTTCTGTACCCTAGATTCCTAATGCTAGTGAGATGCTTAATATAACAAAAAAAAGATCAGAAGCATTGAATTCCCAATAGGCCATGATATAGAATGTGGTGATTGAATGGAGAGGAGTGATATGGACATGATCACTAGCTTTGGGAATAATTGAGGTACGAAGTACATGTTAGATTGTCCTAAACTCCTTGACTAAGGTTCTAGATGCCCCATCATGATAGGAGACAAAAGTGTTTCTCATAAGGTGATTGGAAGGAGCCCAGTCATGATCAGGATCTTGAGATAGCAGGTGAAGCTTGTCTACATTAGTAGATAATTGGAGAAGTTTGTGGCAGTCCTGATAGGTAATTTCAATAGGGTATTTATTGATGTAGGATTAAAGGGCAGTGTAAGAAGAGTTTATCCCAAGGTTTGCAAAAAATAAAGAGTAGTTCAAAATTGAAAGGGAAGGTAAGGGTAAGGATGAAGGTGAGGGAGGTGTGAGCAAAAAGATCAAGTAAAGGGTAAGTATGTGTATGAAGGTTGACAGACCTAGATAGAGTGATCCAGGCTATCTTGTAGTTAAGCTAGGCAGCTTGGCTAGCTGCCTCAATCAAATGAGGGTCAATTGAGGCCCTCAAAGAACTTTTAACAAGAATTCTGGAGCACTTACCACCCGCCATGAATAAGAAAATTTGAGTTTAAGTGAGAAGAATGATGAAGTGAAGGGTTTGAGGTGAGAAAAACTCTTTAAAATCTTATGTTTAGAAAAATATGGCCAGATCATCCAAGACGATCGCAAAATCATCCAGGATGATCAGGCAAAATTATGACATACAGGATGATTAGTCAAAAATGTAGTTATATTGTCTAGGACGATCAAACATCGTTTGAGATTATTAGACACAGGTGATCATCCTAATTAGTCATGTCAGATGAATGTTGAAAAAGAAGGTCATCCAAGATGATTAGGTGGATCATCCAAGACAATCGACAATAATAGATTATACTGGCCAAATTTAAAAGATGTAACGTCTTTGCTACATGGATTGTCTAGGACAAACATGTGCATCATCTAGAATGATAACCAATAATTAAGTAGAATTTTAGAAGATTGTCTAGGACAAAGAGGATTGTCCAGGCCGATCATAAATAATTGAAGCAGAATATGATCAGATCGTCTGGAATGATAATGGATCGTCCAGGACAATCTTAAACAAAATAGTCATATCAGCCATTAGATGAAGATTAAGGATGGTGTAAAGATATCATTTAGGATGATAAGAATATCGTCTAGGATGATGTGATAAAAATTGAAGATTTTATGGATGGATAGAGATGATTAGAGAAGGCCCAAAAATAAGAAAAAATAGTAAAAAGAAAAAATAAAATAACAAAAAAGAATGAAAACAAAATTTTTTTTATCAAATTATGAATATGATAAATTTTCCATGTAATTGAATTAAAAATTTATAAGAATTAATGAGTTAACATCATCGAAATCTAAAATATGGTAAAATAATCAATCTTGTTAGAACTAGCTCGAACTTCTTACAGAGCAAACCATCTTTTGAAAATAAAGATCTAACTCGGAAAAATCAATTGGATAAGTAAAAGAGATGTGATAAAAAAATAGATAAAAAAAATATCTTATAGAATAATATGCCAAAGTAATTTGTCACTATCATGAAATTTGAAAACAAGCCTTTGAAAAAATCAAGTAACACATGAATTCTTCTAAGATTTAAAGGTTTGAAAGAGAAGGAAGCTTACTTTCTTGTGGGTTCAATTTGTGTCTCTTGTTAATTGATTGGCATACTTTGAGCAACTTTTAATTTTTTGATATATTTTATGTATCATTTAATTTTTTGGCAGTCATTGTGCATCTTTTAAGTTTTTCTTCTTTTTAGGCTTATTTTATGACTCTTGATATTTTTGTAAGCTAGATCCTTTTCAAAATTTTAAAACACTATCAGCTCTAAGAATATCTTCCAAATATTAGAAAAGAAAAACTCACTCTCTAATACAAGGAAGAATAAACCACAAAATACAATCAAATTTATATGATTAATGTAACGACAAGATTACGAATGCTTGAAAGTGATTTAATAACTTTGAATATTATATATATAAGATAGATTATTGTAGGAAGATAGAAAAGATCTTAATCGCAAAGTCCAGTTGTTAATTTAAGATAGACTTTTATTTAGAGAAGAAATTACACAACTAAAAAAAGTTATAGGAAGGGAAACAATTGTTGCAAATCTATTTTTCATGTCTTATGTTTTGATGATTGACAAACACTGCTTTTCTTGGACAGCTTGTTGCTTCTAACTTTTCAGGAATCGACGATCGGACAATCAAAAAGGAGCCAAGTTCAGGAATGCGTAGGTTTAGGGTTGAGTCAGTCTGTACTTTTGTTTTTTACCTTTTAAGTCCACTTGTAATAGTCAAAAAGACTGATGCTTTGTAACCCTTCACACACACACTTGAGAGACTTAGAAATTCTGTTTTTACTCATATCGGCCAGGACGATTTATTTGATCGGCCTGGACGATCAGCTTAAAACAGAAAGTCTAATTAAGGATACTTAACTAAGGCAGCCGACGTTAACAGATCGTCCTGGACGATACGTGTATCGGCCAGGACGATAAGCTCAAAACAGAAAGAAGTAGCCGCCATAGACAAGTATGGTATACCATATATTTAAATTATCGGCCAGGACGATCCTCGGATCGGCCTGGATGATATTAACAAATTATGCCATAATTGTTCAGGAAATCAAGGAAGTAATTAAGGATGATTGATACGATCATATCGTCCTGGACGATCGCAATATCGGCCAGGCTGATCTAGTCAAAAACCTTAAGTTACTTCAGGACGATCAATATCGGCCAGCCCGTATTCAGGGCTATTGTCAGGACGATTTTCCTCTGATTTGAACTGATCGGCCAGGACGATCGTGAGATCGACCTAGACGATCAAGCTATTTTTCAATCGTCCAGCTTTACATCCAGGGCTATACTCTGGCCGATCTTCATTGATTTGTACTGATCGGCCAGGCCGATATCCATATCGGCCTGGACGATATTGTCGGCAACTTGCAATTAATGAGCCCTTTTGGAGCTCTTCTATTTAAGAGCTCTTGTTCAACTTTTTTAAAAACCTTTGGCTGCTGCTTTGACCTAAGAAGGCCTTGAGGAGAGAAAGAGAGAGAGAAGAGAGAGAGAGGATCTTGTGAGGGGGAGCTTGTGAGGGGTTTCACAAGGGTTGCTTCAAGGATCTCTCTGTGTCGTCTTCGTCTAGAGTTTCTCGTCCGTGGAAGGGTCGGTAGAGGTAAGGAGTTTTGCTTTTGGTTCTGGTTCTCTTCCAGCTTCAGGAGGAAGCAAAAGGAGATAGGTTCTCTGCCTTGCCGGGGTGGCAAAAAGGAGGTTCTTGTGAGGGTTTCTCCACCTAGCCGTGGGGGCTAAAGGAGAGTCACTTTTTTGTGTAGTGCAATACTTGGAGGGTGCCTCCAAGGAGTGGACGTAGGTCGAGTCGACCGAACCACTATAAATTTCTGTGTTCTTTTTCTTGCTTCCGCACTTTTAAATTCCGCATTATTTTGTGGTGTGATTTGGTTTATGTGATTTTATTTCTTTGTTTAAAAAGAAGTTTTTAAAATACCAATTCACCCCCCCCCCCTCTTGGTTAGTTTGGGACTAAGTTCATAGGGCTTAACATCCCCATCGAACTTTCAAGTGGTATCAGAGCCTGATTTGAAAATTAAAGTTTGAAAACTTTTTGAATTTGATCCATGTCTAACTTTGGGAATCGCAACACTACGGAAGGGTATTCTATTACCCGACCTCCTCTGTTCGATAACCTACCTTTTGATTTTTGGAAAACTCGCATGTCAACTTTTCTACAATCTACTGATTATCGCATGTGGATGCTTATTCAAGAAGGTTATTCTCCACCTTCTCGTGAAATTAACAGTTTTAAAACTGAAGTTGCTTTTACCGAATGGACTTTTGATGAACGAGATTTAGCTCAATTGAATGCGAAATGTTTGAATTGTTTTTTCTGTGCTTTAAAATCTGAGGATTACATGCGTGTTTCAACTTGCAAGACTGGTAAAGAAATTTGGGATAAATTGTGCATTACTTATGAAGGCACTAATGAAGTTAAACAATCCCGTTTAAACATTCTCTTGCATGACTACGAACTTTTTCGTATGAAACCTCATGAATCGATTTCTGACATGTACACTAGGTTTACTCAGATTGCTACTTCATTGCATGCACTAGGAAAAGAACTTTCGAACTATGAAAAAGTTAACAAGATTTTGAGATGCTTGCCTTCTTCTTATGATGCAAAAATTACTGCAATCACTGAATCTAAAGATTTAAACACCTATTCTATTGATAACTTGCTTGGCTCACTCATTGCTTACGAGCAATGGGTGAATCAAAGAAATCTTGATGCAGGTGAGAAGAAAAAGGAGAAAACAATTGCATTGAAGGCACACAAATCGGATTCTGAATCTTCCGGGTCTGAAAGCGATGGAGTTGCCTTCATCACAAGGCAATTCAAAAGCTTTCTAAGGAAGAAACAAAAGCATCATCAAAGTTGGAGAAAAGGTAAAGATCATAAACATATTAAAGGATCTTCTGATGTTGTTTGTTTTGAATGCAGAAAGCCTGGACATGTGAGAACTGATTGCCCTAAGCTTAGAGATCAATCAAGCAAAGAAAAAATTGATGAGAAAGCAAAGTCTAAGAAGGACAAGAAAAAACAAAGGAGCTTTTGGGCAGAATCTGGTACTGATTCTTCTGAGACTGAACCAGAGGAAGAAACTACAAACTTGTGTTTCATGGGAAAAGATCAAATTGATCAAGAAGAGGTATGTGAACTTTCATACGATCAACTTCTTGAAGTTTCAGAAAAAATCCATGCATCATATAGGAAATTAAAGAAAACTCATGCTAGCTTGAAATTAGAATTCTTAAATCTACAAAAAGAGCATGAAATTTTGATTAAAGACCATCAAAAAATTGATTCAAATCACATGACTTTACTTGATGAATTTGATGAGCTAAATAAAAATCATGGTAAGTTAGTTGAAGAGCATGATGCATTGAAAATATCACACACATCTCTTGAATCTGATTTTAAGAAGTCAAAAGAAATAGAAAAAGATTTGAGGATTGAAAATGAAGTTTTAGAAAACATAAACTTGAAGATTCAAAATGATTTAGAAGCATGTAAGAAATCTAGGATGACTTCTACTTTTAATCAATTGCCAAAACCTAGAGAGAGGCATTATAACTCAAATCACTTAAGAAATCCCTTTCCTGGAGTTAGATGTTTTTCTTGTGGCATGCTAGGACATATCTCACACACTTGCACAATTCATCATAGTTCACATTGGGTGTGGAGACCTAAGATGCATAATCCACAGCATACCACACATGCATTGCATTCTTCTCTTCAAAAGAAGGAACCCAAACCTGCTTGGGTTCCTAAAACTAACATTTGATAATTTTGCAGGAAGTCTCTCATAAAAGACCTCGTGAGAGTATGTGGTACCTGGATAGTGGATGCTCTCGACATATGACTGGTGATGCTAGCCAGTTTGTTGTACTAGAATCCAGGACTGGAGGCAAGGTTACTCTTGGAGACAACACCACCAGGAAGGTGGTAGGAGCAGGTATAATCGGAAATTCCAAGAACCTTATGATTGAAAATATTTTGCTTGTAGATGGATTGAAGCACAACTTACTCAGCATCAGTCAATTCTGTGACAAAGGCTTCATCGTACAATTCTTCACGAATTCATGCATTGTAAGTTTAAGTAACAACACCATTTTGCAGGGAAAGAGGGTAAACAACGTCTATATGCTTGATTTAAATAGCATTGAATGTGCTGCTTCTTTTTGCTTAAAAACTGTCATTGATGATTCTTGGTTGTGGCACAGGAGGCTTTGTCATGAAAGTATGAAAACCCTTAGGAAAGTGACCCAAAAGGACCTAGTTAGAGGTGTCCCCAAACTTAAGTTTACAAAAGACCACCTTTGTGATGCCTGTCAACTAGGAAAGCAAATTCACTCTTCGTTTCACCCCATAAAGGACATTAGCACCTCTAGACCTTTAGAAGTCCTTCACATGGATTTGTTTGGACCCATTAGCATAGCAAGTTTGGGAGGGAAAGTCTATGGTTTTGTGATTGTTGATGACTACTCGAGGTTCACTTGGACTAGATTTCTTTCTCATAAAAATGAGTCTTTTGAGGAGTTTAAAACTTTTTCTACTTGGATTCAGAAGAAGCTAGGGTGTGAGATTTTGACCATCCATAGTGATCATGGGGGAGAGTTTAAAAATGAAAGATTTGGAGATTTTTGTGAGGAGAAGGGGATTAGCCACAATTTTTCAGCCCCTAGGACTCCTCAGCAGAATGGAGTAGCTGAAAGGAAGAACCGGACCTTGGTGGAAGCCGCTAGAGCCATGCTGGCTGAGTATTCACTTCCAAAATACTTTTGGGCTGAAGAGGTTAACACAGCATGTTATGTGTTGAATAAGGTGAATGTTAGAGTCAAATTAGAAAAGACATCCTATGAGATCCTTAAGGGTAGGACACCCAATCTTTCCCACCTTCATGTCTTTGGTTGTAAGGTTTTCATTCACAACAATGGAAAGTCTCACTTGGTAGAATTTTATCCTAAATCTGATGAAGGAGTATTCTTGGGATATTCTAGTGTTGGGAAATCTTTTAGAGTGTTTAACAAGAGAACCTTGATGGTGGAAGAGACAACCCATGTAGTTTTTTATGAGTCTGATCATAAGAAACATGGAGTAGATGATGATGATGTTGGAGAGATTACAAGTGGAGTAGAAAATTTGGGGAAGGGGAGTGAGCACCTAAACAATGGAGGAGTAGAAGGAGTCACCCAAGGAATAGAAACTTTTGATGAAAGGGGAGAAACTTCACACACTTTGCCTAGAGATTGGAGATACTCTACTAGTCACCCCAAGGATTTGATCTTAGGAGACCTTTCTAGTGGAGTTAAGACTAGACATGGACTTAGGAAGGAGGTGAACCACTCTGCCTTTATCTCTATGACTGAACCCACCACCATTAACCAAACCCTCTCTGATGAGTTTTGGATGTTAGCAATGCAAGAAGAGTTGAATCAATTTGTTAGGAATGATGTTTGGGAACTTGTGGAAAGACCTAAGGGACAAAGTGTAGTTGGGACAAAGTGGGTATTTAAGAACAAAGTGAATGATTCAGGAGTGGTGGTAAGGAATAAAGCAAGATTGGTGGCTAAGGGGTACAATCAAATAGAATGGATAGACTTTGAAGAGACTTTTGCCCCTGTAGCTAGATTGGAAGCCATTAGAGTACTATTAGCCTTTGCTTGTTATAAAGGATTTAAGCTTTTTCAAATGGACGTCAAGAGTGCCTTTTTAAATGGGGAGATAAAAGAAGATGTGTTTGTAGAACAACCTCCAAGTTTTGAGAGTTCTCAATTTCCAAATCATGTGTTTAAATTAAAAAAGGCTTTGTATGGTTTAAAACAAGCACCTAGAGCTTGGTATGAGAGGCTTAGCACATTCTTACTAGAGAGGGAGTTTGTCAAGGGGAGCGTAGACACCACCCTTTTTCTTAAAAAAGTTGGAGATGATTTACTCATTGTTCAGATCTATGTTTATGATATACTCTTTGGATCCTCTAATAAAAATTTGTGTGATAATTTTTCTAAAACAATGAGTAGAGAGTTTGAGATGAGTTTAATGGGAGAATTGTCTTACTTTTTGGGGTTTAGCATAAAACAATTGGAAGATGGCACTTTTCTAAATCAAACAAAATACATAAAAGACATTTTGAAGAAATATGAGATGGACAAAGCCAAGCCAATTAACACTCCCATGACTTCTAGTGCTCCGTTGGACAAGGACCCAAGTGGTAAGTTTATTGATCAGAAGAAGTATAGAGGTATGATTGGATCTTTACTTTACTTGACTGCAAGCCAACCTGACATTATGTTTAGTGTTTGCCTTTGTGCTAGGTTTCAAGCTGACCCTAAGGAATCCCACATGACTGCTATTAAAAGGATTTTTAGATACCTTTTGGGGACACAAGGATTAGGGATTTGGTACCCTAGACATAGCACTTCTTTTGAAATTATTGGTTTTTCTGACTCTGATTTTGCAGGATGCAAGGTGGATAGAAAGAGCACCTCCGGAACTTGTCAATTCATTGGACAATCCTTGGTCTCTTGGTCTAGTAGAAAGCAAAATTCTGTTGCACTTTCCACTGCTGAAGCTGAATACATTGCTCTTGGAAGTTGTGTGGCCCAAGTTCTTTGGTTGAAATAACAGGTATTGGATCTAGGATTACATGTAAGCACCATCTCAATTTTTTGTGACAACACTAGTGCCATATGCATCTCTAAAAATCCTATCCAGCATTCAAGAACTAAACACATTGACATTAGGCATCACTTTATTAGAGATCATGTGACTAAGGGAGACATTGAGTTACACCATGTGACAACTGAAAACCAACTGGCAGACATCTTTACTAAACCACTGGCCTTCGACACTTTCAGTTCTTTAAGGACCAGATTGGGTGTGATTGACATAAATGCATGAAACCTTTTTAGCTAAATTTTTCTTTTATTTTTTTTTACCTTCTTTTTCCTTTTCGTGTACCTTAGTTTTAGATCTTCACTGATATGATATCTCTTGTATTGTCTTTAACAATTTGTAGTTAATATGTTTTCATCCACTTAATCACCTAGATAGTATGAATATCGTGTGATTGTGTCTCTTTCCCTAACGTAGTATTAGTGGCATAGTTTTCTTTTCTAATCAAAAGTCTATCTCAAAATAAAAGTTTGTTTATGAAACTAAGATCCTTTCTAAAGCTTGCTTAAGCAAATCTATCTTGTATTTACAATGATTAAAAGTTTTTTTGTCACATCATGATCCCTCGTTACTCTTGTCTTCGATTATTAATCCTGCTTGTGGTAATTCTTCCCTATGTTAGAGAGAGAGCTCCTATTCTCTAATATCTGAGAAGATATATTCACAACTAAGTTTTTTAAAAGAGTCTAAAAGGGAATCTAGCTTGCAAAAATAAAAAAAAATTTGGCCAATGATGCCAACAAAAGAAGCGCAAAGACGCCAAAAAAAAATTGAAAAATCTATAAAAAGATGCGCAAAGCACCACAACATTGACAAGAGGCATAAAATGAGCCCACTCAAAAGCAAGCTACTCTCCCTTTTTATATCTTTTAGAACCTAGAAGTTTTGATTCTCAAAGGCTTGATCTCGATTATCGTTCGATTGTGACAAATCTACCTCATTGTTTTATGGAGATATTTTCCTTATGCCAACTGGTGGGTAGATTCTTTTTCTCATATCCAATTAATTATTTGAGTTAGGTCATTGATTTCAAAAGACGATTCTACCCTAAGACAACGATTTTGGCTAAGGGTAAACCATGAACGGATATTCTCCTATTCTATGGATTAAATGAGATTGGTAACACGTTAACTCACAAATTTTTAAATCAATCACATGAAATACTATATCATTGATGTGCCTTGATAAAAAAAAAAAAAAAAAAAAAAGGGAGAATCTCTTTTACTATGCTTTCATGTACCGTCCTTTTTGATATGTCAAAAGGGGGAGAAGTTTATGAGGTTATTTTTTAATGGTTGCTATTAAATCTTTTTTTAGTGTTTTGCCATCATCAAAAAGGGGGAGATTGTTGCAAATCTATTTTTCATGTCTTATGTTTTGATGATTGACAAACACTGCTTTTCTTGGACAGCTTGTTGCTTCTAACTTTCAGGAATCGACGATCGGACAATCAAAAAGGAGCCAAGTTCAGGAATGCGTAGGTTTAGGGTTGAGTCAGTCTGTACTTTTGTTTTTTACCTTTTAAGTCCACTTGTAATAGTCAAAAAAACTGATGCTTTGTAACCCTTCACACACACACTTGAGAGACTTAGAAATTCTTTTTTTACTCATATCGGCCAGGACGATTTATTTGATCGGCCTGGACGATCAGCTTAAAACAGAAAGTCTAATTAAGGATTATTAATTAAGGCAACCGACGTTAACAGATCGTCCTGGATGATACGTGTATCGGCCAGGATGATAAGCTCAAAATAGAAAGAAGTAGCCGCCATAGACAAGTATGGTATACCATATCTTTAAATTATCGGCCAGGACGATCCTCGGATCGGCCTGGACGATATTATCAAATTATGCCATAATTGTTCAGGAAATCAAGGAAGTAATTAAGGATGATTGATACGATCATATCGTCCTGGACGATCGCAATATCGGCCAGGCCGATCTAGTCAAAAACCTTAAGTTACTTCAGGACGATCAATATCGGCCAGCCCGTATTCAGGGCTATTGTCAGGACGATTTTCCTCTGATTTGAACTGATCGGCCAGGACGATCATGACATCGGCCTGGACGATCAAGCTATTTTTCAATCGTCCAGCTTTACATCCAGGGCTATGCTCTGGCCGATCTTCATTGATTTGTACTGATCGGCCAGGCCGATGTCCATATCGGCCTGGACGATATTGTCGGCAACTTGCAATTAATGAGCTCTTTTGGAGCTCTTCTATTTAAGAGCTCTTGTTCAACATTTTTAAAAACCTTTGGCCGCTGCCTTGACCTAAGAAGGCCTTGAGGAGAGAAAGAGAGAGAGAAGAGAGAGAGAGGATCTTGTGAGGGGGAGCTTGTGAGGGGTTTCACAAGGGTTGCTTCAAGGATCTCTCTGCGTCGTCTTCGTCTAGAGTTTCTCGTCCGTGGAAGGGTCGGTAGAGGTAAGGAGTTTTGCTTTTGGTTCTGGTTCTCTGCCAGCTTCAGGAGGAAGCAAAAGGAGATAGGTTCTCTGCCTTGCCGGGGTGGCAAAAAGGAGGTTCTTGTGAGGGTTTCTCCACCTAGCCGTGGGGGCTAAAGGAGAGTCACTTTTTTGTGTAGTGCAATACTTGGAGGGTGCCTCCAAGGAGTGGACGTAGGTCGAGTTGACCAAACCACTATAAATTTCTGTGTTCTTTTTCTTGCTTCCGCACTTTTAAATTCCGCATTATTTTGTGGTGTGATTTGGTTTATGTGATTTTATTTCTTTGTTTAAAAAGAAGTTTTTAAAATACCAATTCACCCCCCCTCTTGGTTAGTTTGGGACTAAGTTCATAGGGCTTAACATCCCCATCGAACTTTCAACAATCGATAGTGTTTCTCCCTTAACTGATTTAAGGATGTCAAATATTGACTACAAATTTTTTAAAAAAAAAAACATAAGGTATAAAATATCATTTTAGCAGTAAGAAAAAAAATAAAAGAATAAAATAAAATAACAAAATGAAAGACATGAAAAATAATAATAAATAAAAAGTAAAAATAGTCAGAAACAAAATAAATAGTAGAAACAATAACAAATGACAAAACATAAAATTGAAAATTTAGTGAACATCAAGTTCATGCATTTATGTGAATCATGCCCAATCTACTCCTTAAGATGTTGAATGTGTCAAAGGCCAGTGGTTTAGTAACGATGTCAGCTAGTTGATTCTCAGTTGCCATATGGTGTAACTCAATGTCTCCTTTGGTCACATGGTTTCAAATAAAGTGATGCCTTATGTCAATGTGTTTTATCCTTTAATGTTGGATAGGATTCTTAAAGATGCAGATGACACTAGTGTTGTCATAAAAGATTGAAATTGTGACTACAGGTAATCCTAAATCCAGAATTTGTTGCTTTAACCAAAGGACTTGGGCTACATAACTTTTTAAGGCAATGTACTTAGCTTCAACGGTGGAAAGTGCAACAAAATTTTATTTTCTACTAGACCAAGAGACTAAAAAATTTCCTATGAATTGGTAAGTCCCAAATGTGATGCTTATATCCATTATAAATCCTACAAAATCATAATCAAAATATTCAATAATCTCAGATTAAGTGTCGTGCATATGATACCAGATTCCTAAGTTTTGGGTCCCTAAGAGACATCTAAGAATTCTCTTAAATTTTAATCAGGTGGTATTATTTAGGATCATCTTGAAATCTAGCACAGAGAAAAACACTAAACACAATATTAAGTTGGCTAATAGTTAGGTAAAGTAGTGATCCAATCATTCCTCTATACTTCTTTTGATCAAAAGATATTCCATTTAGGTTCTTATCCATCTGAAAATTGGAGGTCACGGAAGTATTTACTAGCTTGAGTTTATCCATTTCATATTTCTTCAAGATGTCCTTAATGTACTTTGATTAATTTAAGAAGGTTCTATCTTCCAATTATCTTATATTAAACCATAAAAAGTAAAATGACTCTCCAATCATACTCATCTCAAATTCCTTACTCATTATTTTAGAAAAGTCATCACGTAGGTTTTTATCAGAAGATCCAAAAAGTATATCATCGGCATAGATCTGAACAATGAGGAACTCATCTCTTACTTTCCTTAGAAAAAGAGTGGTGTCTATGCTCACCTTAACAAACTTTCTCTCATGGAAGAATGTTCTACCTTTCATACCAAGCTCTGGGTGCCTGCTTTAATCTATATAAGGCCTTTTTTAATTTGTAAATATAATTTTGAAATTAGTAGCTCTCAAATCCTGGGGGTTTCTCTACAAACACATTCTCTTTTATTACCTCATTTAAAAGGCACTCTTGACATTCATTTGGAAAAGTTTAAATCGCTTATAACATTCAAAAGGCTAGTAGCACTCTAATGGCTTCTAATTTAGCTACAGGAGCAAAGGTCTCCTCATATTTAATCCCTTCTATTTGGTTGTACACCTTAGCAACTAATATTGCCTTATTCCTAACCACCATGAATTCATCAGAAAGGGGTTAATTGATGTTGGTAGGTTTAGTCATTGAGATAAAGATAGAGTGGTTCACTTCCATCCTAAGTCTATTCCTAGTTCTAAAACCTTCAAAAGGGTCTCCTAAGATCAGTTCTTTAGGATGACATAAGGAATATCTCCAATATCTAGGAAACGTGTGTCTAGGTTCTACCCTTTTCTCCATATTTATATTTTCTACTCCTTGGGTAATCTAACCTACTCCTTCAGTATTTTGGGGCTCTACCCTCTTCTCCAAATTTTCAACTCTATGGTTAATCTCTCCAAATTTATCTTAATCATAAACTCTATATTTTTTAGGATCACATTCATTAAACACTCCATGAGTAGTCTCATCTACTACCAATGGCCTCTTATTAAACACCCTAAAAGATTTCACCACACTTGAATATCCTAAGAACACTCCTTTATCATATTTTGGGTAAAAATTTTGTAAGGGTGACTTCCCACTATTAAGAATGAAAACCTTACAGCCAAGGAAATGGATGTGGGAAATGTTGGGTGTATTACCCTTAATGTTCTCATATGGTGTCTTATCTAGTTTGGCTCTAACATTCACCGTTTCTAACACATAACAAGTTGTGTCTACCACTTCAGCCCAAAAGTATTTTGGAAGGGAATACTCATCAAGCATGGCTCTTACAGCCTCAATTAAGATCTTATTCATCCTTTCAGCTACGCCATTCTACTGAGGGGTCTTAAGAGATGAGAAGTTGTGGCTAATCCATTTATTCTCATAAAAGTCTCCAAATCTCTCATTTTCAAACTTCGACCATGGTCACTATATATGGTTAAGATCTCACAATTTAGCTTTTTCTAAATACAAGTGAAGAAAGATCTAAATTTATTAAAAGACTCACTCTTATATGATAGAAATTTAATCCAAGTGAACCTTGAGTTGTCATCGACAATGACAAATCCATAAACTTTTCCCCCTTAGCTGACAGGGCTAATGGGTTCAAACAAATCCATATGAAGGACTTCTAAAGGACTAAAGGTGCTAATGTACTTAATGTAATGCAAGGAGGAATGGAATTGCTTCCCTAGTTGACAGGCATCACATAGATGGTCTTTAGTTAACTTAAGCTTGATGGTACCTCTAAATAGGTCTTTTTAGGTTACTCTCCTAAGGGTTTTCATACTAGCATGACATAACCTCCTGAACTATAACCAAGACTCATCAGTGATAGTTTTTAAGCAAAATAAGGTAGCACATTAAATGTTTTTTAAATCAAGCATATAAATATTGTTAATCTTCTTTACTTGTAAAATAATGTAATTATTCATGCTAATAATGCATTTAATTATCAAAAATTCTATAATAAAGCCTTTATTTTAAAGCTGACTGGTACTGAGCTAGTTATGTTTTAGTATATCTATAAGTAAAACATTTTTAATCAACAGATTCGTAGAGTTTCTAATTATACCTGTGCCTACAGCTTTCCTAATGGTGTTGTCTCCAAGAGTGACCTTGCCTCCAGCCCTGGTCTCCAACGAAGCAAATTTTTTTTGCATCTCCAATCATATGTCATGAGTATCCACTGTCAAGATACCACATGATCTCATGAGGTATTTTATGAGAGTAGTCCTATTAAATCATCAAACATCATATTTAGGGACCCAAATAAGTTTGGGTCCCTTCTTATGCAAAGAAGAATGCAATGCATGTGTGCTATACTATGAATCATGTAATTTGGATCTCCATACCCAATGTATAATATGGTGAACAGTGAAAGTGTGTGAAATTTGTCCAAGCATGCCACATGAGAAATATTTAGCACCAGCAAAGGGGTACTAATTTATTTGGGTTATATTGCCTCTTCCTAGGTTTTAAAACTTTTATCTTTGGATCAGGAATAAAAAACTATTCAGGTGTGGTTGGAGTCCTATTTTCCTCAAGTGCTTTCAGTTCAACTTTTAAAAATGAGTTAGCACTTTCTAAAATAGTATTATCAACTTTCAAATAGTGCTCCTTACTCTAAGATTCATTAATATATATTTTAAATCATTTTCAAATACAGTGTGGGATACTTTCAATGAATCATGCTCAATGACTAACTTAAAATGCTTTTTATTTAACTCATCAAACTCATCAAGTAATGACATGTGATTAATATCAAGTGTATAGTGATCATTGAGTAAGAATTCATGCTCTTTTTACAAATTTAAAAATTCCAATTTTAAGCTAGCATGTGATTTCTTAAGTTTCCTATAAGGTGAGTGAATTTTCTCAAAAACTTCAAGTTATTGATCATAGGTTAGTTCACATACATCTTCTTAGTCAGATTGACTAGGATGATCGTCTGCCATCAAATAAAAGATTATTGTCTCCTCTTCAGCTTCAGTCTCAGAGGAGTTAGATGTAGAATCTACCCAGAATGCTTTTTGGAATTGCTTCTTGTCCCTCATGTACTTAGATTTATCCTCACCCTTCTCCTTGCTTGGGTGAACCTTAAGTTTAGGACAATTATCTTTAACATATCCCAGCTTTCTACATTCAAAATAAATCATATCAAAAGAAATTTTAAAATTTTTTCTACCCTTACCTTTATTCCAAATTTGATGGTGCTTTGCTTCTTCCTTAGAAAGCTATTCAATTGCCTTGTGATTAAGGCAATATCATTGCTTTCAAACTCGGAAGAATCAGTATATATATCATTAGCCTTCAGAGCCACAATCTTCTCCTTCTTTTGCTCTCTTGTATAAAGTTGTCTTTAGTTCACTCCTTGCTCATAAGAAATGAGTGATCCATGTAAGTTATCAATAGAATAAGTATTCAAATTCTTAGATTCAGTTATTTCAGTAATCTTAGCATCAAAGGAAGAAGGCAAGCATCTCAAAATTTTATTAACTTTTTCATAGTTAGTTAACTCTCTTCCTAAAGCATGCAATGAGGTGATGATTTGAGTAAACCTAGTATACATGTCATATATCAATTCACTAGGTTTCATGTGTCATGCAATACAATATTCAACCTAATTCGCTTAACTTCATTTGTGCCTTCAAAAATGATACATAATTTATCCCATATTTCGTTACCAATGGTACAAGTTGAAACACGCATGTAATCTTTAGATTTCAAAGTACAAAAAAAATAGTTAAAGCATTTAGCATTAAGTTGTACTAAATCCCTACCAAAAAATGACCATTCAGTAAAAGGAAGTTCATTTTTTATGCAATTAATTTTATGTGATGGAGGATAAAAAACTTCTTTAATAAGCATCCACATGCAATAGTCAATTGATTGTAAAAACTTTGACATGCAAGTTTTTTAGAAATCAAAAAGTGTATTCTCAAATAAAGGTGGTCGAGTAATAGAAAACCCTCATGCAGTATTACGATTACTATAGTTAGCCATGGATCGAAATTCAAAAGTTTTTAAAAACTAGATTTTATAAATCCTGCTCTGATACCACTTGAAAGTTTGTTAGAGATGTTAAGCCCTTATGAACTAACCCGAGGCTAACTAAGAATAATCACCAACAAAAAATCTCAAAAAATAAATAACAATTTAAAACTAAGAATAATCATCCTAAAAAAAAGTGCAAAAACTAAATACAAAAATCAATAAGAAAGAGCACACCAAATTTTATAGTTGTCCGGTCAACTTCACCTACATCCATTCCTTGGAGCCTCTCCTCTGGGTATTGCACTAAATTTAATATCTCTCCTTTTTCCCCCACAATAATATAAAGAATCTTGTATAAAACTCCTTTCCACTGACCAGTCAATGAGGCAGATAAAATAACTCATTTCGCCTCCTCCTAAATCAGGTAGAGAACCCGACTCCTTTTTCTTCCTCCTAAAGTAGGTAGAGAAACTCTATCAATTGTTGAAGTAGACCTCTCTAGAACCTCCAAGGAACAAGGGACAATGATTGGAGAAGAAGACTCAGATCCTTTCTTGGAGAAACCTTTGTGAAACCTCTCATAAAATCCCCCTCATAAGATCATCTCTCTCTCCCATGCTCTCCATCTCCTCTTGGCTCTCTTAGGCCAGGAAAATAGCAAAATATCATATCTTAAGTAAACAAGAGATCATATATAGAAGGACTTCAAAATTTCCCTAAATTGAAACAAATTGACAAAGAACGTCCAGGATGATCGACGATTTATCCTGTATGTTCATTATAAATTCAACTCAATCAGCCAGGACAATCTGGGGGAGGCTGGATGATTAAAGGGTTGGTTTGTTCTGATTGTCAGGGATGATGGGACATCATCCTGTATGATTAGTTCAAAAATGGCAAGTATCTTCCAAACCATCTCTCTATTCGGCCAGACTTTACCTCTCTGGATGATGAAATAATAATTGATCATCCAGGATGATTTTTGGATCATCCTATATGATTAGTTCAAAACATGAAAGATCATCCACAACATCACTCTGTTTGGCCGAACTTTACATGTTTTGATGATGAAAAAATAATTGATCATCCAGACCAATTTATCTATCATCCTATACAATTAGTTCAAATCAATACATATCATCCAAACATCATTCTAGTCATCTAGGAAGAAACTAATGTTATTTTAACTAATTATCCCAGACGATCCTGCGATTGTCTCGGACGATATGATCGATCAATCAAATCTTAATTTCTTTCATTAATAATCTTACTAATTTAGGCATAATTATAATATATCATCTAGTATGATATCATGGATGATGTCTAAAAATAATAACATGCCTAAAAGAGTTGGTGGCTAATTCTTTCTAATTTGACCCTATCATCCAGGATGATGATAATATCATCCAGGACAATTTGCTTAATTTTGGCTTCCTTAACCAAGATGCACTGATTAGGGTTTTTATTTTTAACTAATCATATAAGATGATTTAGGATCATCTTGGATGATATGATCAAAAATAGAAAACTCTAAAACAAATAGAATTTTCCCCCTGAGTGTGTGTGTGCAAGGTTACTTCAGTATCAGGACACACTTTATTACATTTGACTAAGGAGAAGTTAAATACACTTAATAAATACTTACAGATTGACTCAGTCTTAATCTACATAATCTTGAGCTGACTTGATTTGTAATTGACCTTGTGGACCTGAAACGTTAGTAGGAAGGAAAATCGTAGAAAAATAGAAGTGTCAAAAATGTTTACTATCATCAAAATTATATTCTTTGAATCCATATTTGCAAAAGAGTTGATAGAAAAGTACTTCTGGAACATGTCAATTCATAGGATAGTTCTTAGTCTCTATATCCAATAGAAAACATTACTCAATTATGTTGTATACTATTTAAGCTAAATATATAGTCTTAGAAAGTTTTATAGACCAAGTTCTTTGGTTGAAGCTATGAATACTGAACTTAGGACTACTTACATGCACCATTTCAATCTTATGTGATAACACTAGTGTCATCTGCATTATAAAGAATCCAATCCAACACTCTAAGACAAAATACATAAACATAAGGCACCATGTCATTAGGGACCATGTTACAAAAGAAGACATAGAGCTATACCATGTAGCCATTGGAAATGAACTTGTTGATATCTTTACAAAACTAGTGGACTTTGAAACCTTTGGCACCTGAAGAACCAGATTAGGTGTGATACATATTCATGCTTGAAATTAATGCTATCTATTTCTATTTTCTTTTCTTATTTTATTTATATGTTTGTTTCTGTTTATGTAAATTTGTTTTATTCTTTTAATTTTCTTTTATTTTCCTTTAGTATTTTAAGAATTAGATTACTGCTCACTTTTGCAATTGAATTAGTTTTTTAAATGACATTTTTGCCTTATTTTTATTTAGAAGCATGCAAGCAGTGATTGATTCCTCTAAAATAGTTAAACAAAGAAACATTGAATAATTACTTCTCTTTCTCTAACTTCTTTAGTGGTGTGTTTTTCTTTTTTTTGAATCAAAATTTTTTTCAAATTAAAAGTTAGACATTGAATTGAAGACCTATTTTATCTTCCTACAGTAATCTATCTCATATTAATAATAATCCTAGTCAATGAATCTCTTTTATGTTTTTAATCAAGTTGTCAACATTTATTATATAGATATTATTTTGTTTTATTGTTTACCCTTCCATATATAAGAGACTGAGTTTATCTTCTCTCATATTTGGAATATAATCTCCACACTAAGAAATTCTTTTAAAATTTAGAAAAGAAGCAAACACGCAAAAAATAAAAAGAGGCACACAATGAGTTAAAAATTGAAAAGATGCTTAATGATTTCCAAAAAATTGCAAGCTACATGAAGTGCATCAAAAATAAAAATATGTATAATATGCACCAAAAGCTGATAAAGAGTCTAAAAATAAGCCCTATATGAGTTAGCTTGCCTTTCTTTCAAATCCTTAAAATCTTAGAAGACTACAAGTGCAAATTGATATCTCCTATATTTGAATTTAAAAATCATGATTTTTGATTTATTACTTTACATTATTATTCTATTACATATTTTTCTAAAAAGAAGTTTAAAAATATCACTTTTCCTATCTAATTTTTTTCTAATTTAGATGTTTGTTTAGAAAGAATTTTAAACTATATGAAGTCCAAGCTAAGGTTTACAAAATCAAAATTTCTAACATTTTGAATTTCAACATTTTTAATTCATTTCTTATGGGTTTTTAAATCTAATAATAAGAAAAATTTATCCTTTACTAGAGAAAATAAATAATAAAAATAAAACTTTAATTTTGCCTTATGGTTCTTTTCGTTGTATTTTTTGATCTTTTTTTTTCTTGGTTTTTAATTTTGAACCCTTCCTGATCATCACCTTCCCTTTACTAAGTTCTTCATTATTTGTTCACATCATTTAGTATGATTTACATCGTACTATATGATCTTAAAAAAATACCAAATCTTTAGTCACAACACATCAAACGGCCAAAATAGATTAATTAATAGTGATCATATTTGATAAATTTCTCTTCATATTGGTTCATATAATACAAAGAGAAATTTGTACAGTATGATTGTACTGGATAATTTTTACTTGAGTGCTATAAATTTGATGCTTAGAAATGTTGCTCTGAACTACCGCCAGCCCTTAGTTCATACCCTCAATCAAAATGCCAAGGTTATCCAACATGTCCTTAGAACTTCAATCATTACTAAAGCAAAAGATCGGGTAAATATGACTTCCTTACTTTTAATTGCCACATCTTTCATCATGTCAAATAACTAAATGGATGAAGCCCAAATGCTGATCGATTATATTGAAAACCTTACTTCTATTTGACTCCCATCAACTAGAATATAACAAAATATTACTTTAGGACAGGCCATTGGTTATATCCTAGATAAAATATATAATCTCACATATCTTGCTCCTCCTGAGAATAACCAATTGTTCTTCACTGATGCCTCTTTCCATATGCTCTTTGATAAGGAATAAAATTCATAAGAGATAATTTTTGATAAAGAAGGAGATATTATCCTTGAAGCTAATTTTGCACCTACACCGGCTCTTTATCAGCACTTACATGAGGATATCATTCAGCAAGTTGACAAGCTTGAGATACGTCTGAATCAACAATAAGTCCAACATGAAAATAAAATAAATTGGTTTAAGGAACAATTTGACTCAATCCACCATTAACACTCTTTCATTTAATAATTCTTCAAACAGTTTCAACTTTCACAACCACCACCTGATTATGATCTACCGATATATTAGCATTTGTGTGTTATTTTTTTATGTTTGTATTTTTTTGTATTAAATTATGTGTCATTATCTTTGGTAAGCATATATTTTTATTTTTATGTTTTATGCATAATTCTTGTATTAAATTTTTAGTGTTTCTCCTTCTTTTTTTGATGTCAAAAGGGGGAGTAGTAGTTTGTTGTTTTTTTTTTTTTTTGAAATAGCATAAAGCAATATTATAAAAAAGGAGCAAAGAACCTAATTATTACAATCATGAGATTCCTTCTTTAAAATACTGATAAAAGAAGAAGGAACCTTATCAAACTCTATATCATCCCAAAAGAAAGAAGAAAAAATACCAAAGTTAGCACATAAGTCAGCTAACTTATTACAATCTCTACTAACATGGTTAAAAATAACACAATGAAATTTATCTTCAAAATAAAGATTATCCATACCTCGGTCTCCTTTTCTAATGGATTTTTGAATCATCTTGATAACATTGAAGTTATCACTTTCTATAATAATGCCTTGACCTCCATCCACTCGATCCTTAATCATTTCTTTTATTGCAGTAATAGCTTGAAGCTCAAGAAAAGTGATATCCCAATGATTTTGAGAAAATCCATATGCTGTTATGAGTCTACCTTTATGGTCTCTAACCACTCCTCCAATACCTCCTTTATATGAATTAAATAAAGTAGCATCGACATTAACCTTTATCCAATTGGGAGGAGGAGCATACCAACGGTTTTGAGATAGCTTTTGCTGATTGGTATCCAACCTTTCCTTTTCTTCATAGTTCCAGGAATTTAAAATTCATGTATTACTAATAGCTTCAGCTGCTATATGAAGGGAGCTTCTTTCTTTCTTACCATGAACAATGTCATTCCTGTCTTTCCAAATTAGATAAATTGCATTACATAGAAGAGTCAGAAGAAAGACGTTTTTATCCAATAGCCAAGAATATAATTCCTCTTTGTTACCAAAAGTAGGAATGAGAAATCCCCATCTGTTAAGCTGACAAATCACATCCATCATTTTTCTACATTTACAAACGAGATGATCAATATTCTCTTCTTCATTACAATTTCTAGGACATTTAGAAATCCTACTAATTTTTCTATGGCATAAGAAATCATTAGTAGGTAATGCTTTATTCAAAATTCTCCACCAGAAATTGTCGATTCTAGCATTAAGTTTCAGTTTCTTCATCCATTTCCAGATGTTGCTTTCTCCAGCCAAATCATTAGAGGAACCTGCAATACTATCAGAAGCCATAGAAATAAATGTTTTCCCAGATTCCATATAAATGAAATCCATTTGATCTTCTATCATATCAGGTTCAATTTTAATCCTGCAAATAGTTTCCATCAGTTCCTTGCCAAAGTATTTCAGCAGTTCATCCGTTCTCCATTGATTTCCTGAAATAAAATTTTCTACTTTGAGATCAACAGCCATCTCATCTTGAATGTTAACAAAAGTATGCCACTTGTTTAAGGTCTTGTCCCAAATCCAGATGTCTTTAAATACATCTATAGATTGACCATTATAAATGCTCCATCTAACAATGCTCCTCAATGAAATACCATCGTTTTTTATTATTTTCTAGGCTGTAGAATTTGACTTGAATCTGTTTACATTATCCCAACAAGCACCGTATTTGGGAAATAGAATTTTATGCAACAATGAATCTTTCTCCTTCAAGTATTTCCAAGTAAGTTTAGCTCTTAGAGGACTCATTTTATTCAAACAAGAATGAATGCCTCTTCCTCCCATCTCTATTGGCTCACAAAGCTTCTTCCAACCAACATAATGCAACCCATGGTTTACATTTGATTTATCCCAGATGAAATTTCGACACATTTTCTCCACTTCTTGAAGAATAGCTTTAGGAACTAATGAAACTGTGGTATGATAAGTAGAAATAGACCGAATTACATGTTTTACCAGTGTAATTCTTCCCGCCAAGGAGATGAATCTAGTACCCTAGTTGTTAAACATCTTCAATGTCTTCTCCAGTATGAAATGAAAATCTGATTTAGACATTCTTTTTAGAGCCAATTTTGTTCCCAAATAATTGAATTCCTTCATTTCTTTGAACTTCAAGATATTTTTGATTTTTCCGTCTCTTTGATCTAGAAACAGCTTTGCCAAATAGCATTCCTAATTTGCTAATGTTTACTTTTTGGCCTGTCCACCCACAATAATCATTCACAATGCCTTTAATAGTTCTCATATTTTTAAGTTTGGCTTCAGAGAAAAAAATAATGTCATCCACAAATAACAGATAAGAAATCCTTGGGCTGTTATGCTAATTCGAACTCCAAAATCTTCTTTCCGTTTAATAGCATTTGAAAGAATTTGGGAACATAAAATGAATAGGTAAGGGGACAAGGGACACCCTTGTCTAAATCCACAATTAGCTTTGATCCAGATAGAAAGTTTACCATTTATTAAAATAGAGAATTCCGGGTTTAGCACACATTCAAGAATAAGATCAGAAAAGAATACCGGAAATCCAAAGTAAGAGAGAATTTTTTGAAGAGTTGGCCAACCCATAGAATCATATGCTTGTTCCATATCTAATTTGATAGAAACAAGACCTTTAGTGTCTTTCAAAAATCAGAATTTGTGAATGATTTTGTGTGCTATAAGAATATGATCTTGAATAGACCTCCCTCTAACGAAAGCAGCTTGTTCAACAGAAATGAGTTTCGAGATAATGAATTTCATTCTATTGAGAATGACTTTAGAGGCAATTTTATACACAGTATTGCAAAGACTTATTGGCCTATAATTATTAGCAGAGATAGGATTGTTATTTTTGGGAATCAAAACAATCAAGGTTTTTTTCCAATCCTTATCCATAACAGCATTTTCAAAAAAGTTCTTCAAAGCTTCCCAGACTTCATTCTTAATTATACCCCAATAATTTTTAAGAAAGGAGTAGGAGATACCATCAATTCTTGGAGATGAACCTCCTGAAGTCTCTTTGACAGCTGCTTCAACTTCTTCAAAGCAAAATTCTTTGCTTAATTGCTCCTTATCTTCATCGTTCAGCACAGAATTGTTGTCCGGCCATCCTTCCAGATTGCATTTCCTTTTACGCCATTTTTGTTTAAAAAACTGAACCAATATGTCTTCAATTTTGTTCTGATTATCCACCACAATTCCATTTTCATCCTTTAAGTTTAGAATTTGATTATTGATCCTCCTTCCACTTGCCATAGAATGAAAGAACTTTGTATTTTGATCTCTTTCTCCAATCCATTTTATTTTGGATCGTTGTTTCCACCAAGAATTTAGCCGTGCTAGAGTAGAATTAAGCTCATTAATCTTTGATTTAAGTATTGCGGATCTATGATTTTGATGATAGCAAACATTCCTTATTTCTCTACGATTGCCTTATATGCTAACGTTTCAGGTCCACACGATCAGACTGCAATCTGGAACTAGCTCAAGATTGGGTAGACTAGGTCTGTGTCAGTTTGTAATCTTTTTTCTTTCTTGAGTCTATTATATTTTGTGTGTTATCAGATGATAACTTGGAAGATTTTCTGTTGAGCCCTAAAAGATTTCTATTTTTGGTAACATCGTCCGGGACGATATTTATATCGTCCTGGACGATCTGACAAAATTAGAAATCCTAGTTAGGGCATCCTCATTCAAGCACCGTCTTTTTGCAAAACACATCGTCCTGGACGATTTTGTATCGGCCAGGACGATCGGCTCAATTCAGTAAGAATCTGCCGTCATATCTACTTTGGAAAATCTTATTTTTGGATATCGTCCTGGTATATCGGCCTGGACTATAAAATATCGGCCTGGCCGATCCAGAGCAATTTTTCCAAAATTTCTCAGGCAGTTTTGGAAAGCAATTAATGTGGATTTCGTCCAGGCTGATCGCAAGATCGTCCGGGACGATTAGACATCGTCCAGCTTCATTTCAGGGCGATATTCAGGATGCGTTTCCTCATATTTGAACTAATCGGCCAGGACGATTTGTCTATCGTCCTGGACGATAATGTCGGCAACTTGCATTAATGAGCTCGTTTTGAGAGCTTCTATTTAAGCTATGGCAAGGCACTTTGTAAGTGTCTTTGGCAGCCATTGTAGCTTCGTTCTTGTCGGGGAAACTTGAAGAGAGAGCTTGAAAGGGAGAGATGAAAGGGTGGAGTTTGAGAGAGGGAGAAGATCCTGTGAGGGGGGACTCAAGGGAGTGTGGAGGGGGTTCCACACGGTTGCTCCGGCGAACTCGCACCTTAGTACCATCGGATTCAAGGCTTGTCTCGAGGTAAGTTCACCAAAGAAGAAGTCTCTTTGGTGTCAAAGGACCCGGCAACTCCGCCGCACCGGGAGAGGTGGAAGTGATTTTGTAAGGGCTTCTCCGCCTAGCTGTGGGGGTTAAAGGAGAGTCACTTTGTGTTAGTGCAATACTTGGAGGGTGCCTCCAAGGAGTGGATGTAGGTCAAGGTTTCACCGAACCACTATAAATCCGGTGTGTTCTTTTCTTATTATTGCTTCCGCATTTTAATTTCCGCACTTGGTTTTCATTGTGGTGATTTGGTTTGTGATTTTATTTCTTTGTTTAAAGAATCCTTTTTATTATCCAATTCACCTTTCTTTATTAGCTTTGGGACTAAGTTCATAGGGCTTAACATCCCCATCGAACTTTCATTAAGAAGGAAACTTTCTTCCTCTGAAAGCATTCCATATTCGGTCTCTTTAGTTTAAAGATTGAGAATCTCTGTCTTGAGCAAATCCTTCATTTGGTTCAGATTTTTTTGCTTTGCTTTATTCCAATAGAATAAGGATTTAAGAGCACTTTTGAATTTGTAATTAAGAATTTCTGATGTGTTCCCCAAGTCTCTCCTCATCCATGCCTTTCTAACTATGCCAAAAGATGCAGAGTAAGAAGCCCATACCTCTTCAAATTTGATGAAGTTCCTATTATTAGAAGGAAATTCAGATAATTCCAGGACTATTGGACAGTGATCAGATGCAATTCTTGGGAGGTGTTTCACAAACAACTTTTGATTGTTGTTAACTGCTTTAGCATTAACTAAAACTCGGTCCAATCTTTCCATTATCCTTTCATAACCTTTCTTGTTGTTACTCCAAGTCATCTTGGGACCAGTAAACTTGAGCTCATGGATGTCATTGGAAGTAATGAAATGATTCATCTCTCTTGGCCCCAATGAAAAAGAGAATTTCCTACCTCCAATCTTATCTTCTTTAGCCAAAATACAATTATAGTCTCCACCTATCACCAAGGGTAAACCTTTAGTGATATGTTTATTCAACCCATTCCATAAATCTCTTCTCTTGATCACATTAGTGGTGCCATAAATAGTAGCAATTCTCCATATCCCTTTATTAAGGATATCCAAGTCCCCAATGATGTATTGAGATGAAGACTCAATTAACTTAAGTTGACTTGGTTTCTTCTCCACAAACCAAGAATGCCTCCTGATAATCCATTAGACGGTTCATAGCTGAAATCCCATCCTGTGCCAATTAAAGATTCCACATCCTTAGTATCAATGGATACTAATTTAGTCTCCAAAAGCCCAACAAACAAAACATTTTGATTTTTTACTACCTCCTTGAGGTAGAGAGAAGCTTTCACTTTTTTATCTCCTCTACAATTCCAAAATAGTATGGAATTCATCTTTGGATGATAGGGGAAGGAACTCCCCCTTTCTCCTTAGCATTGTTATCAATTTTCCTGTTTCTCGTCTTAAGGCTGATAGGTCCCAGATTCTTGAGTTGCATAGTACCTTTTTTCTTCACTGAGGATGAAGTCTCTTCACAAACTTTGCTTGATAATTCGGAAAATTCCATATTATTGATCCCCTGTTCATTTGTTTGTTGTTCTTCCTCACATGATTCACCTTCTTTTGCTAATCTTCTCAGAATATCAAATTTGTTTTTTGATATTGCTTTAACCCCTTCAGATTTCTCTCCTGAAACCTTCTCCTCATCAATAATGATCTTTTCAACAACATTATTATTATTTGGGCCCTCTTCTTGCTCGAGATTTACCAATGGAGGATCATTTGTGATTTCTGAATCAGTTATATCTGAGACATAGTTATTGGGAAGAGCTGCTCCATCCGATTCAACTGTTTTACTTGCTGTCTTGCGAATTTCTGTTGATTCCTCCTTGCTGTTAATTCCTTTCCTTTGCTGCTTCTTTGTTTTATAATCAACTTTGATCCATCCCTCATCAGCTTCTCTGTTATTGCCAACAGTGGTTTGAATTCTCCCAGTGCTGATTGGAATTTCTTTCTCAGTAAAATCTCTGATGTTGTGGCTATCATTGATTAGTTCCTTCTTATTAGAAGTAGAATTTGTCAAGCATTCCTCCGATAAGTGCCCAAGTTTACCACAGTTGAAATGGTAAGTTGGCAGTCTTTCAAATTCTATGTTTTGATAGAAATTCCCAAGCTCTCCTTCCACCCATACACCCAAAGGTAGCTTCTCGTCGAGTTTGATTCTTACACAAACTCTAGCAAACTCTCTTCTTGACCACTGAAACATGTTACCATCTATCAAATAAGTATTCCCTATCAAAGAAGCAATCCTACATACATTCACTTCATCCCAACATTGAAGTGGTAGGTTTGGCAAGTGGATCCAAATTGGAGCTGTGAGCCCTTTAAGAGAATTAGGAGAGAAATTCGCTGACCACCTGTCCATGCCTATTATGTTTCCATTAACATACCAAGGACCTGTTGTAATTATTTCTTCCAAAGTTTCTTGATTCTCAAAAGCACAAAGGACCCAACCCATACCAAGTTGGGTAAGATGGAATTTACCATATTTAGACCATTGTCTTCTCAATTCTATGCTGATGACATTGAAGGGGATGTTGTTGCCAAATATTTTTAACACAATAGATTTCTCCAGCCTCTTTGAATTCTCCATCTCTTTTTCCACGTGCAGTTTGGCAGCTCCTTTTTCATTCACGAAATTCTCCCCGAAATTGATGTCAGAAACTTTGATGTTCTCCTTCTTTCTCCAAGCATTTTGCTCCTTATTTTCAGTAATAGGGAGATTGCCTGAACCGTTCTTTTCAGAGCAATTCCCAAGTTGAGCGGAGTTACATTCCCTTACTTTGAGTAAGTCAATTCTCATATCAGTCGTCATTCTTCCTTCTAGATCCAAGGAATTCGAATTGAATTCTTTGATGGCCCGAACTTCAGAATTCTGTAAGATTTTATTCCCTTCTAGTAAAATCTCTTTATTACCTTCAGCAACATTATTACAAGAAGCTTGCTTGCTTGCCTCTTGTCTAAAACTGCCAACTTGGTTCAGCAAGAATTTAGAACTGTCTTCTTTGACAACAATCTGTTTGCCTTTGCCAGTACATTCAATTATCTTCTTTTTCTCTTCTAATGCTCCTTCCTTGATGATAAGAGGCCTTTCTCTGTTAAGCCTGATCGAACCTTCTTTACCAAGCAACTTGTCTCCAAAAGCAGGAGGAGACGAGTCCAACTGACGCGAAATATTTCTAGATGATGGTGGAGGAAGGCGGAGGTTGACTGAGACTCCAGGAGCCTGAGTCCGGCGATCCTCCGTCGCCATCGGCGATGGCCGGAGTAACCGTGAAAAGAAATTTGAAAATCAGTTTTCCAACAAAAAAGATGGAGCTTCTCTCTCTTACCAGGATCTGACAGCGAAATGAATTGATTTACATCTCTGTAGTTTGTTGTTTGGTGTTGTTAATTGTTTGCATATTAAATATTTTAAATTCACATACTTAATTTCTTGTTAGTAGTTTTTTTTTTTGTTAATTATTTGCATATTAAAATTAAACTCTCCTTACTTTAAAAAATTTATCTTCTAAGGAGGAGATAAGAAGATAGCAAAGAAGTTAAGTATCTTTAAAAAATAATGTTTTCCATCATTAAAAAAAGGGAGATTGTTGCAAATCTAGACTCAAGTACTGTGATTTTAATTATAACAAATATTATTGTTTCCTTAATGCAATCTCTTGATAATTGGGTTATTACATATATGTTTAGCCTTATTCACTAACCTTTCAGGTCCACCATTCACTTGCAACTTTGATCGACTCATGATCGACTATATTAGGGTTATAGTCTATATTTTTAATCATTTATGTATATTTTACCTTTCATGAGTCAAATCATGTAATCTGGTGGATACTATTATTGGGTAACCCTATACTCTCAAAGGGGGAGAGAAAAAAATGCAATGTTAAATTTTATGTTTTTAGTATTGTATGATTTTAAATTGTACTGTATGATTTTAACTTGTAATATATGAGTTAAATCTTACTATACAATTAAGTTCAGTCTATAAAACCTTTGCTGCTATAGTTAAGGAAGATATTATTTTTATGATGATCATACGATACGACTTTAATCATATTGTACGACCATATTAACATCTTGTTTAACTTAACCCTAAAACTTAGGCAATCAAATCATGGGAAATTATGATCAACCAATCGTACTGTGCAATATTATTTATACAATTTGATTGACATAGTATGAATTTTATTTTCCTAGTGGTCGTATCAAATGAAGCCATGATCTTGTACTGATTGTACTATATAATATCCAAAGTGTTGGATGATAAATAGGGTACAAAATTGGTTATCCAAAAGATCATACCAAATGAAAGCCATAATTTTTGTATTGATCATACGGCATGATGTCCACAGTGCTGGACAATTGATAGTGTATGAAATTGGCTATCTTGAAAGTCATCCCAAATAAATAGAAGGAAAACAAAAATCTACTTAGCATTCCGACAAACTAGCATTGCAAAACTTAGTGAGAGAAACTCTGAGGAAACGGTTTGGATTCTGATAGGAATTCAAATTTTGTTATTCGTGGGAATTGTAGGGTATTAATGGCGGTGGACGTTCGCCAGCATCTGATGATCGGTGAAAATCTAGAGAATCGTCGCAACAATACCAAGCTTTTGATTACTTCAGCTCGTCTGCTCTTATCTCCTCCAGCGTTCGAAGATGGCAAGCCTGGCTTCAACCAGACAACTAAACCAAGATCAACAAAAGGCACTGTTATTAATGAAGGAGTTTTTGTGGTAAGAAAAGAACCAGAAGTGATTGGCAAAGGGAAGAGCATAATGGTTTAGGAGAAGATCATGAAGGTGTTCAAAGGAGGGATGCCATTGTCATCGAAGGGAGGATGTGATGCTTCTCCTTCCACGAGGCCGCTGATTGAGAAACTACTTCTAGGATATGGAAGTATTGATGGAATGAATGAAGGCTCTTCATCTCTGTATTCAATGGATGTACTCAGTACAAATAAAGGGGATGCACCAGTGACTATGGAGGAGAAGATTATTTCTGTGGAAAAATCCCTGAACAATGTAGAACAACCAAAAATTCTTTTTTCTGATATGTTGAAGGTTAGAAATGTTGAAAATGCTGAGAAGAGTGATTGTGGGGATGATGATGCTATTCCAGTTCATGATAATGAGGGAGAGCAAACAAATACATGGAGGAGAAAAGATAATATCATAGTATCATGTTTGCAATTGGGCAAATTTTTAGCTGAAGATGGTGTGACTGTTAAATTGCATGAACTAAATGAAAAAGAAAATGCAAACAAGCTTATCAACTCAATAGTTGTAAAAGTTTTAGGAGGATAACCATCTGTATGGATAATCAGTTCAGAGCTTAGAAGGCAATGGGCTCAATTTGGGAAATTCCACCTCACTATGCTAGGCATGGGGTGGGTGCTCTACTCTTTTCAAGAATCAGATCAAACAGAAGCAGTAATGGCTAATGGACCGTATTTTGTCAATGGAAAAATAGTTGGGATTGATAAGTGGTCCCAAAATTTCTCTCAAACTATGCTTAAGGGATTCACAGCTCTGATTTGGATCATACTTCCAAATCTTCCACTTCATTGTTGGGATAGTATAAACATCTGTAGAATTGCTTCAATGGTTGGAAAACAATATTTACTTAACGAAAATATGTTCCAATGGGGACGGAGAGAATTCAGAAGGGTATGTGTTCGAATCCAATTGGATGCTAAGCTTCCACTAGGTGTATGGGTGGAAGGCAGTTCTGGAAAATTCTATCATAAAATAAAAGATGAACGGGTTCCAAAGTTTTGTTTCAAATGTGGATTAATTGGCCACATCAAAGAACTTTATAGAATTAATGAAGAACTTCCAAAGATTCAAGAGAATTTGAATGCTTGTGATAATCCAAATTCAAATAATGAAGAGCTTATTCAAGTTGAAAGTGGCAGAAGTAATGAAGATTCAGGATATGGGCCATGGTTAGTTATTAGCCGTGGAAGAAAGAGGGTTAATAGCAAAACCCCAAAAATTATTCAGCACCGCTTAAATAAAGTCTTGTGGAAAAGAAAATTCTCTAGGATTGCTAGAGGCTCAACAGAAGTCACAAAACCTGTTCATGTAAAGAAAAATGTATTTGAAACCAGTCATGTACCTGAAAACTCTGTCCTGAGATCTGGAGCAATTGGTGACATATCAGCTCAGGAAAACTGCAGTGCTTTTCCGACAGAGATTGGTCCAGATTCAAGGGAGATCATCTCCATTCATACAGCTAAAAATAAATTCACTTCTCTAACAGATCAAGTGGAAGATGGATAAATTGTCCATGAAAAACCAGAAGATTCAACATCAATGAATGGGCCACCTGAAGTTGATAACTCTAGAGACTCTTTCAGTATTTCTGAACCGTTAGAATATGGAAAAGAAGAGGAATCCATCATGGTTAAAAAAAAAAAGAAATCTAAACAACTGAAAGACCTTAGACCTATTAGTACCAATCCAAGGAGTAGAAGGATGGAGTTTGAATTGAAAGGTACTTTCGGGAGTTCTTCCCCAATCTTACATTAATGTATTCAATAGATTTTTGGAATTGCAGAGGAGTAAGAAAGAGAGGTGCTTCTCTATTCCTTAAAGAATTTGTTAAATTGCATAATGTCATTTTTTGGGTTTGTTAGAGACAAAGTTATCTAATTTTGATATGAAAGAAGTCAAGATGATTATTGGAGAAGGTTGGGATTATGTGATGGTGCCTTCTATTAGTTTATTTGGTGGGATAATTGTTCATAACGAGTCTAAGGTTAGAGACAAAGTTATCTATCACTTAAATTGCATAATGTCATTTTTTGTGTTTGTTAGAGACAAAGTTATCTAATTTTGATATGAAAGAAGTCAAGATGATTATTGGAGAAGGTTGGGATTATGTGACCATTGCCAAATGTTGTATTGAACGAAGATGATAAATCTTGGCTTACAAGGGAATTTTTGGGGATTGAAACTAAAGCTGTCCTGGAACAATTGGGTGCTAATGTTGCACCTAGAAGTGACAGTATTACCTATTAATTTATTAAAGCATATTGGAGTATTATCAAAGTTAATTTTGTGAATGCTATTAATTCCTTTCTTTGACGTGGTCAGATGGATAAAAATTGGAAGGACACTTTAATTAATCTTATACCTAAAGTGTCAAATCCCTTGCTTCCTTCTAACTACAGGCCAATTAGCCTTTGCAATTCTGTTTACAAGGTGGCGGCTAAACTGATCCTGAACATACTCATTTTAGTCATTCCAAAACTAGTCTTATAGGAGCAGGCAGTGTTCATCAAGGGTAGATCTATCTTGGATCATGTGCTAGTTGGTCAAGAGGTATTCCTTAAATCCAGGTATTCCAAATCTTCCAAAGGCCTTGTATCTTAAAAAATTGTTTTGGAGCAAGCTTATGACTCAATGAGTTGGGTTACTCTTGAAGGTGTCTTAAAATATTTTGATTTCCCTCCTATTTTTTCAAAGCTCATTTTGGAATGTGTGATTGAACCGAGGTTCTCCTTGATTATTAATGGTAATCTTTTAGAATGGATTGAAGCTAGGAGTGGATTCCGGCAAGGTTGCCCACTTTCCCACCTTCTTTTCATTCTTTGTTCTCAACTCCTCACAAATTCTCTTGCAATATCTTCTATTGGTATTAGTCTTTGTTCAAATGGGCCACGAATTTCTCACTTATTGTGCGTTGATGATGTGATGATTTATTCTGAAGCTAATAAGAAGGTGGCATGGGAGATTAAGGGCATTCTAGATAAGTTCAGTGGTTGGACTGGACAATGCATAAATATTGAAAAATCAACCATAGTTTTTGGAAATATAGTTGAAAGAAGAAAAAGGAAAGCCATCAAACGAATCATGGGGTTAAAGGAGGTGAATCAACTATATTATCTTGGTATAAAGATGTCTCTAAGGATATTAGTATCTAATGATTTTCAATTCATCATTGAAAAGTCATTAAGGAAGCTTAACACATGGGGGAGTAAATTTTTATCTTTAGCTGGCAAACTAATCTTGATCAAATTGGTTATTTTGTCATTCCCAAATTTCTATAGCACTCACTCGCTTTTTCCTTCACGAGTGCTTCAGTAGATAGATAAATTATGTAGAAGATTTCTTTGGAATAAATCTAATGGAAAGTTGGGGATCCATTATGTCAGCTCGAATGAGCTATGTAAACCGGTTATTTTGGGAGGACGTGGGATTTGCTCCTCAACTTCAAAGGTGGTTGCTCTAAGAGGAAGATTGGCTTGGCGGTTTTTAAATAATAAAAACTCTCTCCTGCATAATGTTTTGGGTTCCAAGTATGGTAATAAGATTGAAGTTGGAAACAACAAAGGAAGAATCTCATCTTCATGGAAGATAATTACTGAAGGTGGAAAAGCTATATGTCCTATCTTAAGATGGAATGTTGCCAATGAATCTTCTATTAACATCCTTGAAGGTAAATGGCTATTCAAGTGGCCAACATTTGTTATCCCCAAAGCTGAGGAGAATATAATACTTGACAGATTTATTGAAAACAAAGTTTGGAACACTGCTGAGTTGTTAAAATTGTTTGGAGCTGAATTGGTGGATCTGATTCTACAAACCAACATAAAATCTTCTTTTTTTTTTTTTTTTTTTTTTGAAGAAGAAGAATGCTAATATTGCATAGAAAGATTATAGGGGTACAACACAAGGAACTGATTTTCCAGAATTCTGGAAAGACAATTTCAGGATTAATTATTGAATCCAAAGAACAAAATATTCAGGTATGCAAATTTCCGAATTGGTTGAGGAAGGAAAGAACGATTCCTCAGGTGGAAATATTTTGCTGGAGGCTTTTTAAAAATGTAATTCCTACCAATCAGTTTCTAACTCATA
Organism: Dendrobium huoshanense; assembly: GCA_016618105.1. NCBI lineage: Eukaryota > Viridiplantae > Streptophyta > Magnoliopsida > Asparagales > Orchidaceae > Dendrobium > Dendrobium huoshanense. The sequence goes on from CM028353.1 coordinate 63,590,871, forward strand.
GAAGACTGCAAGAGAATGAAGTCTGCCCAAGATGTTTTGAGGGCGTTGAGGATGTTCAGAATGTTATTTTCAAATGCAGCAAGATGAAAGAGGTGATTACCCAGTTAAATAAATGGGGATTTCAGATTCCGATATTTCATATCTTGGAAGAATGCTATTCTTAGATGGATTCAATGACAAAATAGAACAGTATGATTTTCAATTCATTTTGTAATGCTTTATATCTCTCTTGGAAAGCTATGAACACTCTTGTACATGATAATGTGGAACAAGGTGCAAAATATATTGTTGCAAATGCGGTCAGCTTTTCTTCTTTTTCTAAATTGATTTTTAACTCTAAATCGAAATTAAGGGATGCTAATCGGTATTTCAGACTATTGAATACTTTGTATCCCCCTCCACCCGAATGGTTAAAAATTAATGTAGATGCTTCTCTTGAATTTTCTCATAGAGCTTGTATAGGAGGAGTTATCTGTGAATGAAAAGGGAAGTTTCTATTAGCTTTTGGTAAGTCATGCATTCCTTGGGACATTTCTCAACTGGAAACGTTAGCTATCAAGTGTTTGAAAGGAGTTATCAAATATTGGATGTACAAATATAAGGGAGTTTTAATTGAAGGAGACAATTCAAATGTGATGAAAGTTATTCAAAAAGCTTGGTTTCAATACTTCAAGAGGATGGAAGACTTTGAATTCTTCAAAGATTTCAATTATATCATCTTTAATTGTGTAGATAGAGGTAGCAACAAGTTGGCAGATTTATGTGCTAAACTTGCTATGATTAGTAGCTTTGTTTGGTAAGATTTGAACTGTAATAAGATTCCTCCTTCTTTTACTTATTTTTTGAAGGAGGAATCAACCTTGTAGTTTCCTTTTTCTTTTTTACTTTTAATGAATTTATTGCTATTGAAAAAAAAAAATAGAAGGAATTTGTATAGTTCATACCAAAAGATCTGAAGATTGTTAAGTATTAAGTGTGATGAGGTTTAAATAGTTCATATACATGATTGTTCATATGATATTCGATGTTTAAGCTTTGCACTTATCATACTATATGATGTCTGTATCGTATTGTATGAACAAAATACGGATCTCTTGAAAATTATGGTTTTTAAAGCCCTATATTTAAGCCTCTCATATTTTCTTATAGGAGAGATCTTTTACTTTTTTCTTATTTTGAGAGGGACCTTAGAGGAACAGAAGGAGAGCTTTAAGAGAGATAAAAGGGTGTGATTCATGTGAGGGGAGTAGTGAGGGATTCACAAAGGTTACTCCAAGCATGGTTTTCATTTTCTTCTTTAAGTTTCTTTCTTGATTCCATGGTGGCGTTGTGTAGACATTCTTCAGCATCAGATTTAGTGTCTCTGCTTACTACAAGAGCTAGTAAAAGGAATCAGGTTCTTCTCCTTCTCTAAGAGGGAGTAAAATGATTTAGGTTCTCTGTCTTCACCAGGAGGGTGTAAATGATTAAAGGTACTCTGCCTCACCAGGTTGGTGGAAGATATTTTTTTAAGGGCTTCTCTTCATTATGGAATAAACTTTTTTTGTTTTAAAATATTTAAAAATATAAAAAGGGTTTTCTTTTTTTTTTTTCTTTAAGTACTTTTTTAAATAACCAATTTACCCCTTCTTGGTTAGCTTTGGGTTTGTTCTTAAAGGTTTAACAACCTTCACAAACTTTCACCCTCTTCTTCCACAAAGCTCTACTAAATGGTTTTCAAAACACTCTAAATAACTCATCATGGCTTCTGGGGGAAAGACTGAAAGGGTATACTTATTAAACTCAATATCCCTTAGCTTAAAGAGATTGCTAATAAATATATTGTCAAATGGTACCCGCTTACCTCTAACAAAAATATTTATTTTCCATAACATCTTTCCCATTGAAAAATTTCTCTCACAACATTTATAATTACAATATAGGATTGGTCACAAAATTGCTCCCAACCCCAATTTATTATCATTTACATAAGTTGCCCACCTAGGTTCTAGAATCATCCTCGGGGATTTATTACATGTTTAGTACTAGTGGTGCATAACTTTATTTAGTATCAACAGACATGAATCTACTTTTATCATATGAGGAAGATGCTCTCTTCTTGCTGCCATACATCTTCGGAGTTATTGCACAATCAACTCAAACAAAAAATTTGCAGGAAAAAGAAGAAATCAGAGAGAAAAATATATTAAATAATCAAAAGCTTGAACTTCTATATTAAATCATAATAAGTGATGTGGAGATCAACAGACCAACGTCATGGCACTTAAAAATTTAAATAAAGATAGAGAGTCACATAGGTAGAAGCTACAGTAATATGGGATAGGTGGAATTATGGAAAATACATTAGGAAATAATGCACCAATGTTTTACTGGGAAACAATAGCAATGCTTGACAAGTACAAGTACTACATCGCTTACAAAGATAAATGTTGTCGCACTTTAACTTACATAATAATTTTTTTGCTCAAACACTAGGGCACTGTAAATAACATTACATATTTAATTAAAGTGCCATAATGTAAAATTTATGAAAGTACTTTTTATTTGACTACACCACGATTATCACCATAAAGATAATAGACTAATTCTACAACACATGAGATAGTGGCACTGGAGTGCTCGATAATGAAAATAAGTGTTGTAGCATTTAGTAATATAGTGCTATAGTGGTGTAATTAAGAAAATTTTCCCAAGGCTTCAGCATTGCAACATTATTTCTTAATTTTGTGGTGTTTGTCATGCAAACGCTATGGTTCTTTAAGAGTTAACATAGCACTACCAATTTAATTTGTAGCACAATAGATTTTTCTCAAAAATATTTTCATAAATTTGTACTAACTAATATTAATGTGTTTGTAAACAAAACACAATACACTTATAACATAAATAACAAAATAGAACAAAATAAAAAATATAAAAATATAGAATAGAACTTCGTTGCCTCCCAATATAATTTTAAATTTATAATCTTCAACCAAACTTTCCTAGATATGTTAGTTTAACAATAATGAATTACCACTACTACTTAACTGATATCCACCATCCTATTTTCCTTTTTCCTTTGGATTAATTTTAGTATTACTAGATAAAGTTCCAAGAGGTGTACTACTAAAAAAAAATTACAAGTACTCCTAATTAATTTCTAATTTTTAATTGAAGTAGCATAACATTATAACTGGGTTCCAATCTGAATCACAACCATTTCTAAAGGTGATTTATTTTCTTTAAAGTGACTATTTTTTAGTAAATCCTGGGGAATAAAAATTTTTATGATTTACTACAGATTTCTAAGCATTATTCAAATTTTCCCTTAATTTGATTGACTTGTAATCCATTGGACTGTTACCACCAATATTATTATTTGATCAACTAAAATTATGGTGGAATAAGGATTGTTTTATCTTCCAATAAAATTCACAATTATCAATACTTAGTACATTATTATCATCATTAGAATTTTCATCATGCTCTTCTAATTGAATTGATGTTCAAGATCTTGAACTAACTCCAATAGTGTCTTATTTTTTAGAAATTATAGTTACGTGTCTAGTCAAAATAGATATTGCATTTTATTTATACACACTAGCTACTCCCTTAGCATTCTCCATATCATAAGGTGCCCAGAAATTCTTTGCATCCATTTTATATATTTATTCGTATGCTTCCTCAAATGCCTTAAGACATTAAAGATCATTCGGCTCTAAATTTATAATCGATCAAAGAGATCCTACCAATCCATAATAAAATTTTGAAATAACCAACCAATCTGCTAAAGCATGATGAGAGAATTTCATAAGTATTTCCTTCAATCTCCATCAACTTGCATAAATTAATCCTCCTTCAAATTGGGTAAATGATGCGATATCATTCCTAAGTTTGGGAATTTTAGACAGCAATATATACTTAGCTAAGAATTTTTGTGCCAACCCATTCCATGTGGTTATAAAGCTCTTAAGTGTAAACTATATAATTTTAGTTATTTTTGCACAAAAAATACTCAAGAAAGATATAAAACACAAAAAATCACAATGCGTCATGATGTAGAATGAAACAACATAGTTGCATTGAAAATAACTATGTTGAAGTGCCATTTTGGACATTACAATGTTATCTTCACTGATTGTGTGCACTACAATAGTATCACAAGTAGTATTTCCATATTTATAGAACCAATTCTTTAAACATTCAACTTTCCAGGATTCATTTATAATTAAAATAAATGTTATAGTTCTATAGTTAAAACATCTTAGTGTCAAAAACTCCATATGGGCACCATAGTGCTCAAAATTTCCATATGCGACGTAGTAGTTACAACTTCATAGAACCCCAAAAAATATAGTGAATGGACATATTTATTTAATAAGTAACCATTCCACATCATTAAGAGCCTTAGTGGAGTAAACTGAAATTACGAGATGCGCCAAGAGGGTGGGTGAATTGGAAATTTGTTGGAATAAAAAGAAAATCATAAACAGGAGTTCTAATTTGTTTTGTATTTTCTTAATTTAAAAAGAAAATTAATTAATACATAATAGAAAGCTTAAAACACAATTTGCAACAACAAATTTCGCAAAGATTTTCACCAAGCAATTTTAACAAAAATAAAATGCAGAATATAAATAAAATGCAGTAAGGGAAAAGTCACACCAAGATATTTTATATTGGTTCGGTCACTTGCCCTACGTCCAGTCCCCAGAGTTCTCCACTCCAGGAATTTCAATACTAAATAGTAATTCTCCTTTTTCCCCCACAACAAGACGAAGAAGCCCTTACAAACCTCACTATCATGAACCCAGCATGGCAGAGAGACAAGCGCTTTGTCACCCTCTTAGCGGAAGCATACCTTCTAATTTTTTCTCCCTCTTGGAGAAGGCTTAGTACCTTTGAGGACACGGATGTAGAAGAATCTCCCCCTAAGAGAGCCTCCCACAAGATCTTCTTGAGCCATAGGAGGAGCAAAGTGCAGCAAGCTTGGAGCAACCGTGTGATCTCCACTTACACTCCTCCCTCATAAAACCCACTTTCTCCTTCCTCTTACAAACCCTAAAATCTTCTCAACAACTCTCTCCCAAGGAATCCCTCTCTAATCATGTTCCTCTCCCACATTCACTCTCCAAAAAAGGGAAGTTTTTATAGTCAAAATAGTCTTCAAGAAACCCTAAAATTTTCAATTTAGCTGTTATGATCGTACAATATGATCCAATATCGTACACTACGATCAATATAAAATAGCCTTCGTCTTGATACGAAAGTTTACAAAAAAGCAAAAATTCTAAATTTGATCGCATAGTATGATATAAACATGTACAATACGATATGTTAGATCCTTCTATTCATACACGATGATTGATGGAATGACAAAACTCAACTTTGTACGTCGTATGGAACGAACCACTTCGTAGAGTATGGTTAGTTCAAAATCAAGGGATCATCTTGTACGACGTCCGGGAATGACCAAAAATAGCCTCGGTTGATCGTACAGTATGAAACGTGTCGTACAGTATGATAACCAATCAGAACATAATCCTTGATTTATGCATTAATCTTGCGGTTAATTTAGGTAAGTATTCAAAAATATCATACTATACGATCAGATTGTATAGTACGATTAGATCAAAATTTTTGTATTAAGTACTTACTTCAATTAATCTGGCAGCTAGGGTTTTTCAATTAGAAACACATCATACAATACGATTAACATCGTACAACACAACTTGTTTATAGATAACCATTTGAGCCAGAACCGATCGTATAGTAGGATTGAAACTCATATAGTATGATCAACAAAGGTAAATTTTTCTTCATTTTTAAAACCGTCTCTCCCTGTGTGTGTGCATGGTTTCTCAGTATTGCATACAATATGTGGCAAGACTCAAGAAAACAAATATAAAAATAATTGAAAAATTATAATGTTATAAACTCCAACTCCTTCTCTACTCAGTCTTAAGTCTTCTCGTTGTCCTGAGTAACTTATGATCTCCCTGAAATGTTAGTACTCAAAGACAATAGTAGAAAGAAAAAAATTGAATGAATAATGAATCAATCGACATTATTTGTCATCATCAAAATCTCACACTAGGGGTTATAGATTGCAATAATCTCCCCCTATTTGAGGATATTAAATAATGTTGTTGTTAAAGCAATTTGTAAAGATTTTTTTTTTCCTTTTTGTATATTTTTTTTTTAAATTAAATAAAACAAAAAAAAAGTTGAAATAGAAATAGAAAAAAAATGCAACAGAAGGAGAATCCAATTCATTTGAATTAAAGATAACAAGATAAAAAAGATAGGACAAACTAACTAAAGCAAACAAAAGACTTCTCCCCTTTTGACATCACCAAAAAGAGGAATAAATAATAACACTAAGAAAAAAATAGAACAAAACAAATACACATTAATAAGTAGGATCCTGATCAGGTGGAGGTGGAGGTGGTTGGAAGTAGTTGTGGAAGGACGCAAATAATTTATCAATTGAGGAAAAGCGTTGTCCAAACCATCGCATGTCATCCTGGTGTTATTGATGATTTTCCTGGATGTGAGCATCTAGACGCCTTTGTATTTGGTCGAATCATATGACCTGGTCATCAAGAGGATATACTGGTGCAGGTCATCGAGGTGGCACTTGTCGTCTTGGTTGAATAGGAGCTCCTGCTGGAGCTGCCTCTCCTTATTCTTCATCAAAATCTGGTTCATCCGACTCTTGTCCCAAATGAAACAAAATACGAAAGGAGGCATCCGTATAGAAAAGAGGTAGATTATCAAGTTCACCAGGATAAGTTAATTGATATTTTTTTGAAGAATACATCCTATGAGGAGGGCTAGATTCTATTCTCTACAGGTGGTAGGAGAGGCGAACAAAGGTCATTTTTCAGATATAATCAATGATCAAATTATCCTCATAAAATTTGGTGTTTGACATGATAAGGTAAGTAATAACGGATAAGATTGGGATCATGTGGATTCGGTCACCACCTTTGAGTGTGATTTAAGTGGAAAGGAGGTGTTGAATAATTCAGGCATCTCGGGTTAAGGATTGAACAAGAGGCTAGTATTGGTAAAAAGTGACATTCATAAGGACTTGATTTGCAGTACTCCACTTAAATTCATTTGTGTGATAGCAATGATCTCTAGGCCCTTCAATAGAGAACCTAATGTATTAGGCGAGGTTTGCCTTAGTGATTTTGACATGTTGTCGGCAGACAAAAGTGTTGAAGGTTATAGGGTTTTGACATTAAAGGTTAGATTTTCTAGGAATTCAAATCAAAGTTCAAAATTGTATGGGAAGACCAGGGCAAGGAGGAATTGTTGAGTGGTGGATGCGAATAGGCTCATTACCTTAAAATTAAGGCAGCTTTATTTAGCATTTGAGACGATGTAATTTTGCATGCCTTGTATTTATGATAGGTTATTTCATCTAGGGGGGTCAGGAAACAATCGTTAGGACTGCGAGAGGAAGATGAGCTTCCATGGACGAGATGACTGCGCTTGCTAGAGCTTGCCATTTGGTGAAAGCAGGTGAGAGTGAGTGAGGTGGATATAGAGTGAGTGAGAAGAGCTTTCGATTCAGCATATTTATAGACTTTTGGACATATCATACAATACGATCGAAGATCATACAATACGAAGGGCAATAATGTCTTCTAGATAAATGGTTGGGAAAAGGTGGTCAAATCATATGGTACAATGGGTATGGTATAGTACGATATACTAGAATTTGTATAGTCTCAAGTGTTTGTATAGTACGAACAAAATTATATCGTACCGACCCACTTTAAGTCTTCCTCATCAATTTTGCTAACGTGGATTGTACCATACGAATAAGAGAAGTCGTATAGTACGAAGGGAAATAATATCGTACCAAACGGATTTAATTCTTCCCAATTTATTGTTGATGTGGATTATACAATATAAATAAGATAAGTCATACAGTACGATGTGCAATACCAATCGATTTGAATGCACAGCCACGTGTATAGTACAATATGATAGGTATTGTACATTATGATGTGTAGAGATGAAATTGAGGTTGGGTTGTGATTTATGTAGTTTTGATTTCTCGTACAACGCGTATTGATCGTATAGTATAATGGGAAAACATTATCAATTTTCAAGTTTTATGTGGTGAGTGTGTGATGATTAGGAAACACCTTAGACAAAACAAAAAAAATTATTTTTGAAAAAGTTTTATTGGTTTTTTTTTTTTTTTTTTTTTTACTTTTTTTCTATTATACATTAATGTCGATGATAGCAAGTCTTGTCCTCAAAGTGCTAAAGGTGTCATAGGGTAGTGCTTTCATTAAAATGTCTATCAATTGATCTCCTATAGCTATGTGATGTACTTCTATATCTCCTTTAGCTACATTATCTCTTATGAAGTGATGTCTAATATCTATGTGTTTTGTTCTAGAGTGTTCAATTGGATTCTTAGAAATGCATATTGCACTTGTGTTATTTCACATGATTGAGATGGTTCTTACGAGTAATCTAAGATCAAGAAGTTATTATTTTAACCATAGTAATTGTGCAACACAACTTCCTACTGCAATATATTTTGCCTCGGCCGTGGAGAGGACTACCAAATTTTGTTTACTACTGGACCAAGAAACTAAAGATTATCCTATAAATTGGCAGGTACCAGAAGTTCTTTTTCTTTCTACCATACATCCTGCAAAATTTGAAACTGAGTACCCTAAGAATTCAAAAGAAGTGTTGTGCCTAGGATACCGAATTCCTAAGTTTTGTGTGCCTAATAAATATTTTAGTATTCTCTTGACCGTAGTTAAGTAAAACTCTTTGGGATTAGCTTAAAATCATGCACAGAGGCACGCACTAAACTTTATGTTCGGTCTACTAGCAGTCAGGTAGAGGAGAGATATGATCATTCCTTTATATTTTTTCTGGTCTATTGATTTCCCATTTGGGTTTTTATCTAGTTGAATCGTATAGCTCATTGGAATGTTAATCGTTTTAGCACTATCTATTTCATATTTTTTTCAGAATATCCTTAATGTATTTTGTTTGGCTAAGAAATGTTCTATTATCCATTTGTTTTACACTAAAGCCAAGAAAGTAATTAAGCATTCCCATCATGCTCATTTCAAACACATTGCTCATTATTTTTAAGAATTCATCACATAAATTTTTAACTAAAGATCCAAATAGATATCATCGACATAAATCTGAACAATGAGAATTTTATCTTTAGCCTTTTGTAAAAGAGTGTGGTATCCACACTACCCTTAACAAAACCTCTATCCATTAAGAATGACCTAAGTCTTTTATACCATGCTCTAGGTGCTTACTTTAACCCATACAGTGCCTTTTTTAATTTGAATACATGGTTTTGAAATTGTAAACTTTCAAATCCAGGGTGTTGCTCAACGTGAAAGTTTGTTAGGGATGTTAAGCCCTATAGAACTTGCCCAAGCTAACCAAGAGGGGGGGTGAATTTATGTTTTAAAAATTCTTTTCAATAAAAATAATGAAATCTCATAAACCAAATCACACCACAAGAAGTACAAGTGTGGAATTTAAAATGTGGAAGCAATAAAACAATAACACAGAAATTTATAGTGGTTTGGTAAACTTGACCTACGTCCACTCCTTGGAAGCACCATCCAAGTATTGCACTATGAAACGTGTCTCTCCTTTAGCCCCCACAGCTAGGCGGAGAAGCCCTCACAAAGAAGTCCTTTTTGCCACCCCGGCAAGACAAAGAACCTATCTCCTTTTGCTTCCTCCTGAAGCAAGCAGAGAACCACGATCAGTTGTTAAAAACCTTACCTCTACCGAACCTTCCACGGACGAGAAACTCTAGACGAAGAAGAAGTAGAGCAATCCTTGAAGCACCCTTGTCAATCCCCTCACAAGCTCCCCCTCACAAGATCCTCTCTCTCTCTCTCTCTCTCTCTCTCTCTCTCTCTCTCTCTTTCTCTCCCCAAGGTCTTCTCAGGTCAAGGCAGTAGCAAAAGTTTATTCAAAATGTTTGATCAATAGCCCTTATAAAGAAGAGCTCAAAAAAGCTCATTAATTGCAATTTGTCGACCTTATCATCCAGGATGATCTGGACATCGTCCTGGCTGATTAGTACATACTTCTGAAGATCGGCCAGCACACCGCTCTGAATTTGAGCTAGACGATGGTAAAATTGGTCTGATCATCCAGGCCGATCTCACAATCATCCTGGCCGATCAGTTTAAATCAGCATAATATCGTCCAGTGCATCGCCTTGGATTGGTGTTGTCCGATTCATATCGGCCAATGCATTGCCCTAAAATGACTCTGGCCGATCCATATCGTCCAGGTACAATTAAGGATTTTGAATAGATCATCCTGGCCGATCATTCGATCTTCCAAGATGATATGATCCTATCAATTCTTTCCTTAATTGATCCCTTGATTACTTGTTTAATTTAGGCATAATTATGTAATTTCGTCCAGGCAGATCCAAGATCATCCTGGCCGATTTCCAAAAATACAGTATACCTAAATTGAATAAGGCGGCTATTTATTTCTATTTTGAGTTTATCATCCTGGCCGATACATGTATTGTCATGGATGATCAATTAATGACGGCTGCCTTACTTAAGAATCCTGATTAGAATCTCTATTTTGAACTCGATCGTCCAGGCCGATCCAAATATCGTCCTAGCCAATAAGAGCAAAAACAGAGATTCTAAGTCTCTCAAGTGTGTGTGTGTGTGTAGGGTTACTTAGTATCAGTCTCTTTGAACATTACAAATTGACTCAAGAAGAGAAAAAGCAAAATACAGACTGACTCAATCCTAACCTACCCATTCTTGAACTGGCTTTATTTTATTCGTCCGATCTTCGATTCATGAAAAATTTGAAGTAACAAGCTGTCCAAGAGAATCAATAGTATTTGTCAATCATCAAAACATAAGCCATGAAACTAGATTTGTAACAATCTCCCCCTTTTTTATGATGGCATACACAAGTAGGAAAAACAACAGTTCATTAAAATTTCAAAGTTACAAAGCATCAACTTTTCCTACCATATCCTACTCCCCCTTTTTTCATCACAAAAAGAGGGTCCTAAACATACAAAAAGAAAAGGAAATAACACAAAAACTAAAACAACAGAAAGACAACCTACAAAAAAATAGAAAAATAGAAACACTAGTAAAAAGTGGGACCCTGATCATTAGATGGAGGTGGTGGTGGTGGAGCCTGCTGAAAGTAGCCAACTAACGTAGTAAACTGAGCATTGAACCAGGCTATGTCCTAGTCATGCTGTTGCTGGTGGTGAGTAATGTAGCTGTCAAAGTGGCTAAGTCCTCAGTGCGGTGTTGCTCGTAGCGAGCCATATCCTCAGAATATTGCTGCTCCTGTGCAGCAACGTAAGAGTCGAAGCGAGTCTCCCAACGATCAAATATCTCTATCAAATGATCTAAAGGTGATTGCAGGTGGAGAGGAACAAGATCAGGAATGTCAGCTGGAGCGGGAGCGGGAGCCTCTTCCTCCTCAGCCCCCCGACCTTTCCCATCTCCTGGGTGGAGACGAGTACTAAGAAGGATTTGGAAAGAGCTGTTGAAGTAGAAGAGAGTTGGGAGGTTGGGAGGAGCAGGGTATTAAAGTTAATATTTTGTTTCAAGGATATAGGCTATGATGTGTCCTAAGGCAAGATTGGGTTTCCTCCTATGTCCTGGGTCACAAATAGTTGTAAGATGGTCGATGTAATGAAAGATCAAATCTGTGGCATTGAACTCCCTATGGGCTATTACGTAAAAAGTAATCAAAGTAAGTAAGGGAGTAATGTGGACCCGATCCCCGGTTTTGAAATTATAGAGGTGCGAAGGACATGTTGGATTGTCCTAGCATCTTTGACTAAAGAGCTAGTCTCTCCAACATGAAAAGGTGCATTGGTCTGTCGAAGGAAGTGATTGGCTAAGGACCAATCAAAGTCAGGATCATAAAAAATAGTATGCAGCTTATCCCAAGTGGTGGATAGCAGCAAAAGTTCTGCACAGTCCTGATATGTGATTTTGACGGGGCGTCGATTCACATAGGAGGTCAGGGCGGAGAAGGCAGAGTTAATGCGAAGATTGGCAAAGAATTCAAGAAGAAACTCAGAATTAAAAGGGGCAGCAAGAGAAAGACTGAAACAAAGAGAGGTGTGTGTAAAGAGATCCAGTACCGGATATGACAGATGAGTAGGATTGATCACTCTTGAGACTGTTATGCAACACTCTTTATACCGATGGTAAGCAGCCTGATCCTCCGCTTCCCTGAATCGAGGGTCCAGAGTGGCCCTCGAGGAACTTCCGGGTGCCTGACGAATGCGCTTTCCACCAGCCATAGATGGATATCAGCAAGTAAACAAAGGAGAAGAAGAGAAGTTTGGATGCAAATCATGGCTGGAATGGCCTCTATTTAAAGAAAACGGCCATATCGTCCAGGAAAATCGTAGCATCATCCAGGACGATCTGGCTCAATTATTACGTACTGGACGATTGGTCAAAAAGGCGGTCCGATCGGGAAGGCCGATTAGACACAGGCGATTGTCCCGAGGAGTCAAGCTGGACGACCGTTGAAAAAAATGATCGTCCAGGCCGATTAGGTGTATCGTCCAAGACGATGCACAATAATTGATCGTACCGGCCGAAGTTAAAACATTTAAATCTATGCCACGTGTATCTTCCAGGATGAATAGTGGATCGGCCAGGACGATTGTCCAATAATGGATCGTCCGAAGCTGATTTTAAGGATTTTAAACGTACGACACGCAGATCGTCCAGGACGATCTGGTGAATCGAACAGTACGATGACCATAAAATGCATCAGCCAGGATGAAGGATGTTATCGGCTAAGACTATCAACATCATTGCAACAGAGTTAGATCAGATCATCTAGGATGATAATGGATCGTCCAGGACGAAGAGTTACAATAAGCATAGAAAAGTTCAGCAGACAAAATTTTGACGAGAGATTATCATACGTCCAGGACGATAAAGGTATCGGCAAGGAAGATGTGACAAGAGTTTGAAAATCAATGAAGGATGGTGATGATCAGAGAAGCCCTCAACAAAATAAAATAAATAAAACTCACTAAAACTAAAAAAATAGTAACGAAAAACTAAAAATAAGAAAAAGGAAACGAAACTTTGGTTTTAAAATTTTCTCATTTTTTTTAGCAAGGCATTCATATGATAAAAATCCCAAATCATTAAATTTTAGAGATTCATCAGATTAAAGAGTTAATAAGCCATAATCTAAAAATGGTAGAATAACCGATTCTGTTAACCCTAAATCAGACGTCTTTCGAGGTAAAAAATTGTCTTTTGAAAACAAAAACCCTAACTCAGAATAACTTAATAGGATAAAAAGAATATTCATTCAAAACCTGGTTACAAAGAAAATATCTCATAAATAATATGCCAAAGTAATTTTTCTCAATCATGGAATTTGAAATCAAGCCTTTGAATATATCAAATAACTCATGAGTTCTTTTAAGTTATGAAAGTTTTGAAAAGAGAGGATAGCTTGCTTTTTAGTGGGCTCATTTTATACCTCTTGAATCTTTGATTGGCTCTTTGAGCATCTTTTGATTTTTTATACACATTTGTGTATATACTTTTTATTTTAATTTTGGCGTCTTTTCCACTTTCCTTTTTATCTCTTGCAAGCTCAATTCTCTTTTGCAAACTCTTAAAAGAAGTTCTTAGTTGGGAGTATATCTTCCATATATTAGAGAATAGGAGCTCTCTCTCTAACATAGGGAAGAACTAGCCATAAAACAAAACCAAAAATCTTATGATCAGTGCAAAGGCAAGATCTCAATTAACTTGAAGGATATGTAAAAACTCTGGACATTATAAATGTGATAAAATTTTGTAGCAAGATAAAAAATATCTTAATTTCAAAAATCATTTGTTAAAATGAGATAGACTTTTGTTTAGAGAAGAAAATTATACCACTAAACAAGGTCAGAAGCAGGGAAACCATCAACGGTATTTCTCCCTTTAACTGATTTAGAAATGCTAATCAATAACTTTCAATCTCCAAAATCTAAGAGCTCGAAAAGATTTATCAAATGAAAAAGCCAAAATAAAAGTAAAGTAAAAACAAAATGATCTAAAATAATGAAAAGCTAGCACACAACAAAAATAAAACAACACTAAACAAAAAGCATCTCAAGTAATTATGAAGCAGCAGGTTTAAGCAATTATGAGCTGCGAGCCTCCATATGTCCAATTATCCTATGCTCCCATACGAGGTCTTTGGTGAGAGCACACCTGCAAAACTCAACAACAGTCAGATTTAGGAACCCAAACTGGTTTGGGTCCCTTCTTAGGAAAAGTAGAATGCAATGCAGGTATGGTATGCAGTGAATCTTGCACCTTAGGTCTCCACATCCAATGTGTACAACGGTGAATGGTGCAAGTGTGTGAGATGTGTCCTAGAATGCCACATGAAAAACATCTAACTCCAGGAAAAGGTTTTCTTAAATGGTTTGAGTTATAATGCCTCTTCCTAGGTTCTGGCTTTGGATCAAAAGTAGGTGTTACCCGATTTTTCTTACATGTATTCAAATCATTTTGAATCTTCAAGTTAGTTCTTTTTAAGGCATCATTATCAATCCTCAAAATTTTCTCAATCTCTTTAGATTTCTTAAGATCAGAATTAAGTGAGGTGTGTGAAACTTTTAATGCCTTATGTTCATCAATTAATTCCAAATGCTTCTTGTTTAAGTCATCAAATTCATCAAGAAGAGCCATGTGATTTGAATCAATCGTTGCATGATCTTTGATAATAACTTCATGCTCTTTTTGTAAATTCAAAAGTTCTAATTTTAGGCTAGCATGTGTCTTCTTGAATTCTTTGTATGATGCATGGATTTTCTCACAAATTTCAAACAATTCATCATTGGTTGGTTTACATACCTCTTCTTCATCACTTTGATCAAGATGATCTTCTCCCATTAAGTACAAGTTTGTTGTTTCATTCTCAGGTTCAGTTTCAGATGAATCAGTACCAGATTCTGCCCAGAATGCCTTTTGGACTCTCTTCTTGTCCTTCTTGAACTTAGGTTTCGCCTCATTCTTTTTCTTGCTTGAGTGATCTTGAAGTGTAGGGCAGACAGTTCTTATGTGTCCCGATTTCCTACATTCATATCAAACGACGTCAGAATATCCTTTAGAATGTTTATGATCTTTACCTTTTCTCTAATGATGCTTGTGTTTCTTCCTTAGAAAGCTTTTGAATTGCCTTGTGATTAAGGCAAATTCATTGCTTTCAGACCCGGAAGATTCTGAATCTGATCTGTACGCCTTCAGTGCAACTATTTTAGCCTTTTTCTTCTCACCTGCATCCAAATTTCTTTGATTCAACCCTTGCTCGTAAGCAATAAGTGAGCCAAGTAAGTTATCTATAGAATAAGTATTCAGATCCTTAGATTCAATGATTGTAATGATTTTAGCAAAATATGACGAAGGCAAACATCTCAAAATCTTGTTCACTTTTTCATAGTTTGAAAGTTCTCGTCCGAATGCATGCAGTGAAGTGACAATCTGAGTAAATCTAGTATACATGTCAGAAATAGATTCATTAGGTTTCATACAAAAAAGTTCATAGTCATGCAAGAGAATATTCAAACAGAATTGTTTAACTTCATAAGTGCCTTCATAAGTGATACACAATTTATCCCAAATTTCTTTACTAGTTTTGCAAGTGGAAATACGCATGTAATCCTCAGACTTTAAAGCACAGAAAAAACAGTTCAGACATTTTGCATTCAGTTGAGCCAAATCCCTATCATCTAAAGTCCATTCAGTAAAAGGAAGTGGAACATTTATGCCATTAAGTTTTCTAGTCGGAGGTGTGTAGCCATCCTTAACAAGCATCCACATGCGATAGTCAGTTGATTGCAAAAAGGTAGACATGCGAGTTTTCCAAAAGTCAAATGGGATATTTTCAAACAAATGTGGTCGGGTAATAGAATACCCTTCTAGTGTATTACAATTTCAAAAGTTAGCCATGGATCAAAATTCAAAAAGTTTTCAAACTCAGTTTTTATGAATCCCGCTCTGATACCATTTGAAAGTTTATTAGGGATGTACTATAGAACTAGCCCAAGCTAACGAAGAGGGGGGTGACTTGGTATTTTAAAAATTATTTTCAACAAAAATAATGAAATCTCATAAACTAAATCACACCACAAGAAGAACAAGTGCGGAATTTAAAATGCGGAAGCAATAAAACAATAACATAAAAATTTATAGTGGTTCGGTCAACTTGACCTACGTCCACTCCATCGAGGCACCCTCCAAGTATTGCACTACTAAACGTGTCTCTCCTTTAGCCCCCACAGCTAGGAAGAGAAGCCCTCACAAAGAAGTCCTTTTTGCCACCCCGGCAAGGCAGAGAACTTATCTCGTTTTGATTCCTCCTGAAGCTAGCAGAGAACCATGATCAGTTGCTAAAAACCTTACCTCTACCGACCCTTCCACGGACGAGAAACTCTAAACGAAGAAGAAGCAGAGCGATCCTTGAAGCACCCTTGTGAATCCCCTCATAAGCTCCCCCTCATAATATCCTCTCTCTCTCTCTCTCTCTCTCTCTCTCTCTCTCTCTCTCTCTCTCTCTCTCTCTCTCTCTCTCTCTCTCTCTCTCTCTCTCTCTCTCTCTCTCTCTCTCTCCCCAAGGTCTTCTCAGGTCAAGGCAGCAATAAAAGATTATTCAAAATGTTTGATCAATAGCCCTTATAAAGAAAAGCTCAAAATAGCTCATTAATTGTAATTTTTTGACCTTATCGTCCAGGACGATCTTGTTATCATCCTCGTCGATTAGTACAAACTTCTGAAGATCGGCCCGCACACCGCTCTGAATTTGAGCTAGACGATGGTAAAATTGGTCTGATCATCCAGGCCAATCTCACAATCATCCTGGCCGATTAGTTCAAATCAGCATAATATCGTCCTGTGCATCGCCCTGGATTGGTGCTGTCTGATCCATATCGGCTAGTGTATCACCTTGAAATGGCTCTAGCTGATCCATATCATCCAGGTACAACTAAGGATTTTGAATAGATTATCCTGGCTAATCTTTCGATCGTCCAGGATGATATGATCGTATCAATTCTGTCCTTAATTGATCCCATGATTACTGGTTCAATTTAGGCATAATTGTGTAATTTCGTCCAGGCCGATCCAAGATCGTCCTGGCCGATTTCCAAAAATATAGTATACCTAAATTGAATAAAGCAACTATTTTTTTTTTGTTTTGAGCTTATCGTCCTGGCCGATACATGTATCATCTAGTACGATCTGTTAATGATGGCTTCCTTACTTAAGAATCCTGATTAGAATCTCTATTTTGAACTTGATCGTCCTGCTCGATGTGAGGAAAAATAGAGATTCTAAGTCTCTCAAGTGTGTGTGTATAGGGTTACTTAGTATCAGTCTCTTTGAACATTACAAATAGACTCAAGAAGAGAAAAAGAAAAATACATACTGACTCAATCCTAACCTACCCATTCTTGAACTGGCTTCGTTTTGTTCATCCGATCTTTAATTCCTGAAAAATTTGAAGTAACAGGCAGTCCAAGAGAATCAATAGTGTTTGTCAATCATCAAAACATAAGCCATGAAACTAGATTTGCAACACAACCTAAACATCTTCTTTGATTACCTCATTCAAAAAATCTATCTTTATGTCCATAATATATAGTTTAAAACTTTTGAAGCAACCAAAGGCTAAGATCACCCTTATGGGGCAAAGGTTTCTTCAAAGTCTATGCCTTCAATCTGGTTATACCCCTTGGCTACTAGTCTCTCCTAATTTCTTACTATGGTTCCTGAGTCATTAACCTTAATTTTAAAGACCCATTTTGTTCCAACTACACTCTATTATTAAGGTCTCTTGACTAACTCCCAAACATCATTCATGGTGAATTGTTTCAATTCTTCTTGTATTGTTAAGATCTAGAATTCATCTCCTAAAGCTTGATCTATATTTTTGGGTTCTATCATAGAGATGAGTGTAGAATGACTAACCTCCTTCCTAAGTCTATGCCTAGTTCTCACACATTCCAACGGGTCTCTTAAAATTAATTTTCTAGGATGACTAGAAGAATATTTCCATTCAATAGGCAAGTATCCCTAAGGTTCTACCCGTTCTCTTATGGTCATAGCTTCTACTCACTGAATTGCCTCTACTTTATCTTGTTCTATTTTAGATTCAGAGGGCATATCTGATTCATCAAACACTACATGGGTGGACTCTTCTACTACTAGGGTTCTCTTATTGAAGATTCTATAGGCCTTACCTATAGATGAATAACCTAAGAAGACACCCACATCAGACTTGGGATCAAATTTTCCTAAGGAAAGTTTTCCATTAATTAAGATAAAGAACTTGCACCCAAAAACATGTAAGTGTGAAAGATTTGGTGGGTGACACATAAAGAGTTCATAAGAAGTTTTATTCAGCTTTGACCTAATGTTCATCCTATTTAAGACGTAACATGCCGTATTAACCACTTTTGCCCAAAAATATCTAGGAAGCGTGTATTCAGCTAACTTTTCCCTAGGAGCTTCTACCAAGGTATTATTCTTTCTTCTTACTATTCCATTTTGCAGAGGAGTTCTGGGGGCTAAGAAATTATACTCTGTTCTTATATCTTTATAAAATGACTAATTTTTTATTTTTTATTTTGAAACTCTCCACCATGATCACTATGTTGCAAATCTTGTTTCATGGCTTATATTTTGATGATTGAAAAACACTATTGATTCTCTTGAACTGCATGTTTCTACTAACTTTTCAGGAATCGAAGATCGAATGAACAAACAACACAAGTTCAAGATTAGGTGGCTAGCTAGGGTTGAGTCAGTCTGTATTTTCCTTTTTTCTCTTCTTGAGTTAGTTTGTAATGTCAAAGAGACAGATACTAAGTAAACCTACACACACACACTTGAGAGACTTAGAATTTCTATTTTTTCTCACATCGGCCAGGACAATCATTTGGATTGGCCTGAACGATCTAGTTCAAAATAGAGATTCTAATCAGGATTCTAGATTAAGGTAGCCGTCATTAACAGATCGATCTGGACAATACTTGTATCGGCCAGGACGATAAGCTCAAAATAGAAAAAACTTGCCGCCTTATTTATTTTAGGAAAGCTATTTTTTTTTTTTGGATCTTAATCGGCCTGGACGATATTACGTAATTATGCCTAAAATAAATCTGTAATCAAGGGAATAATTAAGGATAGAATTGATATGATCATATCGTCTTGGATAAAATCCACATCGGCCAGGATCATCTATTCAAAATCTTTAGTTGTACCTGGACGATATGGATCGGCTAGAGCCAATTCAGGGCGATGCACGGGCCGATATGGATCGGACAGCACCAATTCAGAGCGATGCACTGGATGATATTTTGCTGATTTGAACTGATCGGCCAAGAAAATCATGAGATCGGCCAGGATGATCGTGAGATTGGCCTGGACAATCAGACCAATTTTACCTTCATTTCACTCTAATTCAGAGCGGTGTGCTGGCCGATCTTCAGGAATTTGTACTAATCGTCCAGGACAATGTCCAGATCGTCCTGAACGATAAAGTTGGCAAATTGTAATTAATGAGCTATTTTGAGCTCTTCTTTATAAGGGCTATTGGATTTCATTTTAAATAATCTTTTGTTGCTGCCTTGACCTGAGAAGACCTTGGGGGAGAGAAAGAGAGAGAGAGAGAGAGAGAGAGAGAGAGAGAGAGAGAGAGAGAGAGAGAGAGAGAGAGAGGATCTTGTGAGGGGGAGATTATGAGGGATTCACAAGGGTACATCAAGGATATCTCTGCTTCTTCTTCGTCTAGAGTTTCTCGTCCGTCCAAGGGTCGGTAGAGGTAAGGTTTTCAGCATTTGATCGTGGTTCTCTGCCAGCTTCAGGTGGAAGCAAAAGGAGATAGGTTCTCTGCCTTGTCGGGGAGGGCAAAAAGGAGTTCTTTGTGAGGGCTTCTCCGCCTAGCTGTGGGAGCTAAAGGAGAGACGTTTGTAGTGCAATACTTGGAGGGTGCCTCCAAGGAGTGGATGTAGGTCGAGTTGACCGAACCACTATAAATTTCTGTGTTCTTA
Source organism: Dendrobium huoshanense (assembly GCA_016618105.1). Classification (NCBI taxonomy): domain Eukaryota; kingdom Viridiplantae; phylum Streptophyta; class Magnoliopsida; order Asparagales; family Orchidaceae; genus Dendrobium; species Dendrobium huoshanense. Next base: position 63,610,969 of record CM028353.1, read on the forward strand.
TTTTTGCTTCCGCACTTTAATTTCCGCACTTATTTTTCTTTGTGGTGTGAGTTTGTTTATGAGATTGTGCTTTTGTTGAAAATTTTTTAAAATACTAATTCACCCCCCCCCCCCCTCTTGGTTAGTTTGGGCTAGTTCTATAGAGCTTAACATCCCTAACGAACTTTCAAGTTGTATCAGAGCAGAATTCATGAAAACTTAGTTTGAAAACTTTTTGAATTTTGATCCATGGCTAACTTTGGAAATTGAAATACACCTGAAGGGTATTCTATTACACAACCACCTTTGTTTGATAATATCTCGTTTCATTTTTGGAAAACTCGCATGTCTACCTTTTTACAATCAACTGACTATTGCATGTGGATGCTTGTTAAGTATGGTTACACACCACCAACTGGAAAATGTAATGGCATTAATGTTCCACTTCCTTTTACTTAATGGACTTTAGATGATAGGGATTGGGCTCAACGGAATGCAAAATGTCTGAACTATTTTTTCTTTGCTTTAAAGTCTGAAGATTACATGCGTGTTTCTACTTGCAAAACTGCTAAAGAAATTTGGGATAAATTGTGTATCACCTATGAAGGCACTAATGAGGTTAAACAATCCCGTTTGAATATTCTCTTGCGTGATTATGAACTTTTTCGTATGAAACCTCATGAATCTATTTCTGATATGTATACTAGGTTTACTCAGATTGTCACATCACTGCATGCATTTGGAAGAGAACTTTCAAACTATAAAAAAGTGAACAAAATTTTGAGATATTTGCCTTCGTCATATAATGCTAAAATCACTGCAATCACAGAATCAAAGGATCTAAACACTTATTCTATTGATAACTTACTTGGATCTCTCATTGCTTACGAGCAAGGGGTGAATCAGAGAAATCTAGATGCAGGTTAGAAGAAAAAGGAGAAAATAATTGCACTGAAGGCGCGCTAATCAGACTCTGAATCTTCCGGGTCTAAAGGCGATGACTTTTCCTTAATCACAAGGCAATTCAATAGCTTTCTAAGGAAGAAAGAAAAGCATCATCAAAATTGGAGAAAAGGTTAGGATCATAAATATGTTAAAGGATCTTCTGATGCTGTTTGTTATGAATGCAGGAAACCAGGACATGTGAGAACTGATTGCCCGACGCTTCAAGATAACACAAGGAAGGAAAAGATTAAGGAGAAACCTAAGTTCAAGAAGGACAAGAAGAGAATCCAAAAGGGGTTCTGGGCAGTCTGGTACTGATTCATCTGAAACTGAACCTGAGAATGAAACAACAAACTTGTGCTTAATGGGAGAAGATCAAAGTGATAAGGAAGAGGTATTTAAACCAACCTATGATGAATTGTTTGAAATTTGTGAGAAAATACATGCATCATACAAAAAACTTAAGAAAACTCATGCAAGCCTAAAATTAGAACTTTTGAATTTACAAAAAGAGCGTGAAGTTTTTCTCAAAGATCATGCAACGATTGATTCAAATCACATGGCTCTTCTTGATGAATTTGATGATTTAAACAAAAAGCATTTGGAATTAATTGATGAACATAATGCATTAAAAATTTCACACACCTCACTTAATTCTAATCTTAAGAAATCTAAAGAAATTGATGAAAGTTCATTAGGGATGTTAAGCCTTATAGAACTGGCCCAAGCTAACCAAGAGGGGGGGTGAATTGGTATTTTAAAAATTTCTTTTCACAAAGAATAAAAATCACATAAACCAAAATCACACCACAAAAATAAATGAGGAAATAAAAGTGCGGAAGATAGAAAATAAGAACACAAAAATTTATAGTGGTTCGGTCAACTCGACCTACGTCCACTCCCCAGAGGCGCCCTCCGAGTATTTCACTACAAACATGACTCTCCTTTAGCCCCCACAGCTAGGCGGAGAAGCCTTTACAAAGCACCTCCTTTTTGCCACCCCGGCAAGGCAGAGAACCAACCTCCTTTTGCTTCCTCCTAAAGTTGGCAGAGAACCACAACCAAAAGCTAACTCCTTACCTCTACTGACCCTTCCACGGATGAGAAACTCTAAACGAAGAACAAGCAGAGCGATCCATGAAGAAACCCTTGTGAATCCTCTCACAAGCTCCCCCTCGAAAGATCCTCTCTCTCTTCCTCTCTCTCTTTCTCACTTTAAGGCCTTCTAAAGTCAAGGCAGCAGCCAAAAGTCTTACAAAATGTTGAACAAGAGTTCTTAAATAGAAGAGTTTCAAAGGAGCTCATTAATTGCAAGTTGCGGACATTATCGTCCAGGTTGATATGGACATCAGCCTGGCCGATCAGTACAAAACTCAGAAGATCGGCCAGAGCATCGCCCTGGATGCAAAAATGGACAATTAAAAATTGGCTTGATTGTCCAGGCCGATCTCACGATTGTCCTGGCCGATCAATTCAAATCAGAGGAAAATCATCCATAACATCGCCCTGAATACGAGCTGGCCGATATTTATCGTCCTGAAGTAACTTAAGGTTTTTGAATGGATAGTCCTGGCCGATCCTGCGATTGTCCAGGACGATATGATCGTATCACTCATCCTTAATTACTCCCTTGATTTCCTAATCAATTAAGGCATAATTTGAGAATTTCGTCCAGGCCGATCAATGATCGTCCTGGCCGATAATTTAAAAATACAGTATACCTTAATTGTCTATGGCGACAACTTCTTTCTGTTTTGAGCTTATCGTCCTAGCTGATACACTTATCGTCCAGGCCGATATGTTAATGATGGCTGCCTTAATTAAGAATCCTTATTTAGACTTTCTATTTTAAGCCTGATCGTCCAGGATGATGTAAAAATCGTCATGGACGATATGAGTAAAAATAGAAATTCTAAGTCTCTCAAGTGTGTGTGTGTAGGGTTACTTAGCATCAGTCTCTTTGACCACTACAAGTAGACTCAAGAAGTGAAAAACAAAAGTGACTCAACCCTAAACCTACACAATCCTGAACTGGCTTCGTTTGTTCGTCCGATCTTTGATTCCTAAAAAGTTAGAAGAAATAAGTAGTCCAAGAGAATCAATAGTGTTTGTCAATCATCAAAACACAGGTCATGAAAATAGGTTTGCAACAATTGAGAAAAATTTAAGAATTGATAATGATGCATTAAAAAGAACTAACTTGAGGATTCAAATTTATTTGGATACATGTAAGAAAGATTGGATGACACCTACTTTTGATCCAAAGCCAGAACCATAGGAAGAGGTATTATAACTCGAAACATTTAAGAAAACATTTTCCTAGAATTAGATGTTTTTCATGTGGCATGCTAGGTTACATCTCACACACTTGCACCGTTCACCGTAGTACACATTGGGTGTGGAGACCTAAGGTGCATAATTCACAACATACCATACCTGCATTGCATTCTACTTTTCCTAAGAAGGGGCCTAAACGTATTTGGGTTCCTAAATCTAACTGTTGTTGAGTTTTGCAGGTGTGCTCTCTCCAAAGACCTTGTGGGGGCATATGATAACTGGACATATGAAGGCTCGCAGCTCATAATTGCTTAAACTTGTTGCTTCAAAAATTTTTGAAATATGTTTTTGTTTAGTGTTGTTTTAGTCTTTTTGTAATATTCCTTTTGTTTTGTTGTTGTATTCACTTTCTTTTATGATTGATTTTCCATATGATGAACTTTTCAAAGCTTTTAAAATTTTGGAGTTTTAAAGATTGGGTTTAGCTTTTCTAAATTGGTTAAAGGGAGAAATACCGTTGATGTCTTTCCTTCTTGTGACCTTGTTTAGTGGTATGATTTTCTTCTCTAAACAAAAGTCTAACTCATTTTAGCCAATGGTTTTTTGAAACTAAGATTCTTTTTATCATGCTACAAAATCTATCTTGTGCATAATATCCAAAGTTCTTATATATCTTTCAAGTTATTTGAAATTTTTCTATTGCATTTATCACATGATTTTTTATTTCATTTTGTGGCTTGTTTTTCCCTATGTTAGAGAGAGAGGTCCTATTCTCTAATATTTGGAGGATATACTCACAACTAAGGTTCTTTCTAAGAGTTTTTGTTAAAGAGAATTGAGCTTGCAAGAAATAAAAAGGAAAGTGGCAAAGATGCCAAAATTGTGTATCAAAAAATAAAGATGCTCAAAGAGCCAAATCAAAGACAAAAGAAGAAAAAGTTTTATTTGGATCTTCTTTTTACCCTGTTAGGTTTATTCTAAGTTAGACCTTTTTGTTTTTCAAAAGACAATTTATACCCTAAAGGGGGTCCGATCTAGGGTTAACAGAATCAGAAATTTTACCTTCTTCTGATTGAAATTTCTTAAACTTCTTGATCTCTTGGAACTCTAAAGTTTAAATTATTTGAAAATTTCTCATATGAAATGCTTTGTTAAAAACAAAAAAAATAGAAAAATTAAAAACAAAAAATATTTGGTTTTTTTCTTATAATTGTTTATTTTTAGCTTTTTATTTGTTGTTCTTTTTCACTCTTTTTTCTTTTCTTTTGTTTTATTTTTGAGCGCTTTGATCATCACCATCCTTCATTAATTTTAAATTTCTTGTCACATCTTCTTGGCCGATACGTCTATCGTCCTGGACAATAGCACAAATTCTCTTCAAATTTTTATCTGATGAACTTTTTCTATGCTTGCTGTAACCCTTCGTCCTGGACGATCCAATATCATCCTAGACGATCTGATCGAACTCTTATTGCAATCATGTTGATAGTCTTGTCCGATAACTTTTTTGTCCTGGCCGATGCACTTTATGGACATCGTCCAGGCTTATACACTTGATCGTCCTGGAGGATCTACGTGTCGTTCATTTAAAATCATTCAATTTGGCCCCAGACAATCTATTATTGGACAATCGTCCTGGCCGATCCACTGTTCTTCCTAGACGATACACGTGGCAATGATTTAAAACTTCTTAAATTGGGCCGGTATGATTAATTATTATGCATCGTCCTGGACGATACACCTAATCGGCCTGGACGATTCACTTTTTCAATGGTAGTCCTGCTTGACTCCTCAGGACGATCGTCTATCTCTTATCGGCCTGACTTATATCTGATCGGCCTGGACGATGGACCGCCTTTTTGACCAATTGACCTGTACACAATTAATTGTACCTGATTGGCCTGGGCGATTTTACGATCGTCCTGGACGATCTGGACGATTCTTTAAATTCAGCCGATCCAGCCAGTTTTTCTTCACACCAAACCTTCTTCTCTAGTTTTAGTTTCTTAAATTCTTGAATGGCTAGTGGAAAGCGCATTTGACAGGTTTCCAGCAGTTCCTCGAGGGTGACTTTGGACCCTCATTTCAGGGAGGCAGAAGATCAGGCGGCTTATAGTCGATACAAGGAATGTGGCATCACTATCTCGAGAACAATTAATCCTGCATATCTCTCTTACCCGGTAATGGACCTCTTCGCACACACCTCTCTTCGTATCCTTCTTTCCCTTACTGTTCCTTTTTCTTCTAAACTCCTTCTAGAATTTTTTGCAAATCTTCAGATAAACTCCGCAAACACAAGCCCTGACCTCCTATGTGAATCGACGCCCTGTCGAAATCACATATCAGGAGTGTGCTGAACTTTTGCAGCTATCCACCACCGGGAATAAGCTACAAACAATTATTATTGATCCTGATTTCAATTGGTCTACGGAAAATTAGTTCCTCTGCCAAACCAACTCACCCTTTCATGTTAGAGAGACTAGCTCTTTAGTTAAAGATGCTAGGATAATCCAACATGTCCTTCGCACCTCCATAATTCCAAAAGCCAGGGACTGTATCCACATCACACCTTTGCTTAGTCTGACCACCTTTTACATAATGGCCCATAGGGACTTCAATTCCACCAATTTGATTTTTTGTTACATCGACCATCTTATAACTATTCATGACCCAGGACATAGGAGGAAACCCAATCTTGCCTTAGGACACATCATAACCTATGTCCTAGAAACAAAATACAATCTTCAATATCCTGGCCAAATAGACCTTCCTGCACCTCAGTACTCAAACAGCTCTTTCCAAATTCTTCATAGTACTCGTCTCCACCCTGGAGATGGGAAAGGTTGGGGGGCAGAGGAGGAGGAGGCTCCCGCTCCCGCTCCAACTGATGTTCTTAATCCTATTCCTCTTTACATGAACTCACATTTTGATCATTTAGTGGAGAGGTTCGGTCGCTTGGAGACTCATTTTCACACCTTCATTGCGAACCAGCAGCACCAGTACGACGAGGATGTAGCTCGATTTGATTCTTTTGTCGCACACCAGCAGCAGCAGCACTACCAGGACATGGCTTGGTTTGGCTCACAGTTTGCCTCTCTTTCCAGCTACTTTCAGCAGGCTCCACCTCCACCACCTCCATCTGATGATCAGGATCCCTCATTTTACTAGCTTTTTGTTTTCTGTTTTTCTAGTTTTTTATTTTATGTTTTTCTGAAGTTTTTTGTCTTTCCGCTGCTTTAGTTTCTGTTAAGTACTTCTGTGTGCTTAGGACCCTCTTTTTGTGATGATAAAAGGGGGAGCAGGAGTAGGAAGTGTTGATGGTAACATAGGAGTAGGAAGTGTTGATGCTATGATTGTAATTTTAAAAATCTTAATGTATTGATTACTTTCACTATGTTTTTCCTACTTGTGTTTGCCATCATCAAAAAGGGGGAGATTGTTGCAAATCTTGTTTCATGGCTTATGTTTTGATGATTGAAAAACACTATTGATTCTCTTGAACTGCATGTTTCTAATAACTTTTCAGGAATCGAAGATTGGATGAACAAATGATGCATATTCAAGATTGGGTGGCTAACTTGGGTTGAGTCAGTCTATATTTTTCTTTTTTCTCTTCTTGAGTCAGTTTGTAATGTCAAAGAGACTGATACTTAGTAACCCTACACACACACACTTGAGAGACTTAGAATTTCTATTTTTGCTCACATCGGCCAGGACGATCGTTTGGATCGGCCTAGACGATCTAGTTCAAAATAGAGATTCTAATCAGAATTCCAGATTAAGGCAGCCGTCATTAACATATCGGCCTGGATGATACTTGTATCGGCCAAGATGATAAGCTCAAAATAGAAAGAACTTGTCGCCTTATTTATTTTAGGAAAACTATTTTTTTTGGAAATCGGCCAGAACGATCTTAGGATTGGCCTGGACGATATTACGCAATTATGCCTAAAATAAATCTGTAATCAAGGAAATAAATAAGGACAAAATTTGATACGATCTATCATCCTGGATGATATCCACATTAGCTAGGATGATCTATTCAAAATCCTTAGTTGTACCTGGACGATATGGATCGGCAAAACCCAATTAAGGGCGTTGCACGGGCAGATATGGATCAGACAGCACCAATTCAGGGCGATGCACTGGACGATATTTTGCTGATTTGAGCTGATCAGCCAGGATGATCGTGAGATCGTTCTGGATAATCAGACCAATTTTACCATCATCTCACTCGAATTTAGAGCGGTATGCTGGCTGATCTTCAGGAATTTGTACTAATCAGCCAGGACGATGTTCAGATCATCCTGGACGATAAAGTCGGCAAATTATAATTAATGAGCTATTTTCAGCTCTTCTTTATTAAGGGCTATTGAATTTCATTTTAAACAATCTTTTGCTGATGCCTTGACCTAAAAAGACCTTGGGGGAGGGAGAGAGAGAGAGAGAGAGAGAGAGAGAGAGAGAGAGAGAGAGAGAGAGAGAGAATCTTGTGAGGGGGAGCTTGTGAGAGGATTCACAAGGGTGCTTCAAGGATCGCTCTGCTTCTTCTTCATCAAGAGTTTCACATTCGTCGAAGGGTAGGTAGAGGTAAGGTTTTCAGCATTTGATCGTAGTTCTCTGCCAGCTTTAGGAGGAAGCAAAAGGAGATAGGTTCTTTGCCTTACTGGGGTGGAAAAAATGAGTTCTTTTTGAGTTCTTCTCCACCAAGCTGTGGGAGCTAAAGGAGAGACATGTTTTGTAGTGCAATACTTGGAGGGTACCTCCAAGGAGTGGACGTAGGTCGAGTTTACCGAACCACTATAAATTTCTGTGTTCTTGTTTTTGCTTCCGCACTTTAATTTCCGCACTTATTTTTCTTTATGGTGTGATTTGGTTTATGATTGTGCTTTTGTTGAAAATTTTTTAAAATACCAATTCACCCCCCCCCCCCCCCTCTTGGTTAGCTTGGGCCAGTTCTATAGGGCTTAACATCCCTAACAAACTTTCACACTATGGATTGTTGAGATTTCACATCCTAATTTTTATTGAATCCAAGTGGAGAATTTCTTAAATTCCTCAAAAGACTCATTCATATATGTTAAGAATCTTACCCAAGTGAATCTAGTGAAGTCGTCTATAATTATAAAACCATAATTCTTCCCACCTAGGCTAGCTATGTTAACGGGTCCAAATAAGTCCATGTGAAGGATTTCTAGTGGCCTAGATGTGTTCACATCTTTGATTGAATGAAAAGATGATTTTATCTTTTTTCCTAGTTGGGAGGCATCACATAGATGGTCTTTAATTAAATCTAACTTAGGTACGCCTCTAACTAGGTTTTTCTAAGTGATATTTCTAAGTGTATTCATACTAGCATGGCATAGTCTCTTATGCCATAGCCACGAGCCATCTATAATTATTTTTAAACAAAGTGAATTTAAATTTTCAAGGAAATTAAGATCTATCATATAAACATTGTTCTTACATTTTCCTTCTAAAACAAGTTTATCATTTAAAATGATCAACCAATTGTTAGAAAAAAATTATGTCAAAACCTTTATCACACAATTGACTAATTCTTAATAAATTATATTTTAAACCATTAACTAACAAAACTTTTCTTGTTCTGTTAGTGAGAGAAACTCTGGGAATTCAAAAAAACTTGTATGTTGATTTTTAATTCATCTTCTCCCATGGTTTTTGCGGCTTAGTTGGCGGTCCTTTCTCCACCGACTCGCCGGCAGGATTTGACGACGGAGATGGAAAGGAAGCCTCTGTCATCATCTGATTCTTGGGCGAATATCAGTAGAAGTCTCAATGCTCTAGTGTGTGCGTCTTCAGATGTGTTCAATGTGGGTTAAAAGACAGCTTCTATGTTCAATAGCCATTTAAAGGAAAAGCCTCTGATGATCAATGAAGGTGGATTATTGAAAAACAAACAATTTCAATGGTGACTGTTAAATATAAAGAGATTTTCAAGGATGATGATTTTCTCAGCTTGAAGAATTTTAAAACAGCAACTGGATTCAAGGAAATGATGGAGAATTTCAAAGGAGATTCTTCCAAATTTGCTTGAAAGATTAAATTCAAAACTACATCTCTCCCAACCACTCCAATTTCCTGCAAAATTGTGGAGTCTTCCTCTGATAATTTCATTAAATCAAATGTGAACAAGGTGATTGAAAAATTTCCTCTGTTGGCTGATAATTAGGGAAATGGTGATGAAGCTGTTATCAATTCTAAAGAAAATAATAACATGAAGGCTGTTAATTCTTCTTGGATGAAGAGAGAAAACATAAGGGTTGATAAATTAGATCTGAGATCATTCCTATCTGAAGATGGAAATACAATCCAGCTCTACGAAGAAAATGAAAGTATCAATGCTAAAAAACTGGATTGTGCTTTGGTGGTGAAATTATTTTGGTGACAACTTACTGTTTTCTTCAGTTTGTATTGAACTGAAAAAGCAATGGAGTAGATTTGGAAAGTTTCATATACGGGGTTAGGCACTGGATGGGTACTTTGCTCATTCAAAAATCCAGAAACAATGGAAGAAGTTATGACAGGAGGTCCTTGGTATGTTAAAGGACATGTGGTGGGGTTAGACAAATGGTCTCCCTTGTTCTCTATAAATTCTTTGAAAGGGATTTCATCTCCCTTATGGATAAGATTACCTAATCTACCTTTGCAATGTTGGGATGATATCAACATTTGTAGAATTGCATCAAAGGTGGGGAAGCCATACTTTCTTGATGGAAACTCATGTCAATGGGGTAGAAGAGAATATGCTAGAGTATGCGTTTGTGTGCCCCTGTATGATAAATTCCCACTTGGAGTTTGGGTGGAAGGCTTATATGGAAAATTTTTCTAGAAAATCATTTATGAAGGCATTTCAAAGCTATGATATGCATGTGGCTTCATTGGTCATAACATAAAATAATGTATGAAATTGAAAGAAAAGAAGTATTCTTCTATTGATGTTCCTGTTTTGGATAAAAATAATCTAGATCAAGACTACTCCAGTATTGAAGAAAGCTCAAAGCAGCAAGAAGATGTAAATAAGTATGGTCCGTGGATACAAGCAAATTATGGTAAGAACAAGGTTTCTGGAAACACTAGAAGAATGACTGGCGCTCCTTTTAAACAAAATGTTCCATCAAAAAAAGTGTTTGTTCCAAAGAAATAGATTTCTTCAAATGAGCAAACTATACATTCACAAAATGAAGTTTTGAAGAATGATCAGAATATTGGTCAATCGGTAGAAGAAGTTTGTGTTCACCATGTTGAAGCTTTTGTTAATGCAAATAGTATAGAAGCTCTTCCTAAAATAGCCCATGTTCCAGTTTTTAACAAATTTGATATTCCTTCTAATATGAAAGATAATTTGATAAATGAGCTTGGGAAGGAGAAAGCTGATAAAAAAGTTGAAGGAGGGGAGATAACACATGATCTGTTTACTGATTCTAATGAAATTGCTGTTATAAAGATTCAAGAAAAAATGGTAGGAGCTGAAGGACTTAACAAACAAATCAAGACTGTTGAAAATTCTTCTTTAGGAAAGAAAGTCAAGTTGCTCAAAGAACTAAAATATCTGGGAAATGGAAATATAGTCAAGCACAAGAGAAAGTTGAAGAGTGGAAGAAATAAAAAGGGTGGGGGGCCTTCCCCTCTTTCTAATCAATGACTTCTCTAGTGTTTTGGAACTGTAGAGGGGCCAAAAAGAGAGAGGCCGCTCTATATCTCAAGGAGGTTGTTAGAGAAAATGATGTTTTTTTTGTGGGAATAGTAGAAACTAAAGTTAGCACTTTGGAAAATTTACAAATTTTAAAATTTTTGGGTGATAAATGGGAATCATTTATGGTTCCTTCTGTTGGGCTTTCTAGAGGTATTTTGGTACTTTGGAGGAAAGATATAACAGCTTTTTCAGTATTGGAAGTTTCTTCACAAGTTATCATTGGTGATCTTGAAGTTGTAAATAGAGGATGTTGGCAAGTCACCACGGTTTATGGTAGCAGAAGTATGGTGGAAAGAAAATCTCTATGGGAAATCTTAGAAAAGAGGTTTGATAGTAATAAACTAGCTGTAATTGGAGGAGACTTTAACTGTATCTTATCATAAAAGGAAAAAAAGAGGAGGCAAAAAATTTATTTTCTCTCAAGGAGCAAAAGATATGAAGATGTTTATGAACAACAATGACTTTCATGAAGTTGGGTTTATTGGACCCAAATTTACTTAGTGTAATAATAAAACTGGGGGAAAACACATCTTAGAAAGACTAGATAGATGCCTTATTAAGTCTTTTGCTATGAACTCAATCAATCTAGCCTTGGTTAAACATTTGTCACGCATAGCTACAGACCTCTGCCCTATTGTTTTGGAGATGTTCAAACCGATGGCTTCTAACTATAAATGTATACGTTTTGAAGATGTATGGAGTACTTATCATGGGGCTTTTTCCATTGTAGAAAATACATGGAAGAAGGGTGGAGGAAGTAATCCAGCTAGCTCTTTAAACCTGAACTTTAAAAGGACTCTTAAAGCCTTATTCTATTGGAGTAAGGCTAAATTTAAGAGTTTAAATGTTTTGAGAGATTCACTGAAGAAAGAGATTTATGATTTACAACTTGAAGAAGCTGATGGGATGCTCACGTAGTCTAAGCTGCTACTGCTCAGATCAAAGGTAAATGAATTAAACAGTACTTTGGCTAGATTAAATATATGGTGGAGGCAAAGAGCCAAGGCTAGATGGTTAGAAGAAGGTGATTCAAATTCAGCTTTTTTCCATTCTTTTGCAAATGCAAGAAGCAGAACTAACTGGATAAATCAAATCAAAAATGAAGATGGTACTTTCACGGATCAAATCTCAGAAATTGATACAATTTTTACAAATTTCCTTAAATCAAAATGGAGACATAGAATCTATAATCTTGAAGGTTGGCCGAAACTTGTTGTTGTGTTGGATAAAGAAGAACAACTCAAATTAGATGCAGATTTTTCAAAGGAGGAACTTAAAGAAGTGGTGAACAACTTGGGGAAGAAAATTTCACCAGGAATTGATGGAATTACATTCTCTTTTATCAAATGCTATTGGAAGGTAATTCAATTTGATGTTTGGAATGCTATAAACATGTTTTTAAAAACAAGAATTATGAATAAAAACTGGAAGGAGACATTGATAGTGTTAATTCTTAAAGTGCAAAATCCAGTTAGCCCAGAAAAAAATTGTCCAATTAGTCTTTGCATGACTACGTATAAATTAGTAGCAAGAATATTGTTGAATAGGATGGAAATGGTTATACACAAGGTTATTTCAAATGACCAAGCAGTTTCTTAAAAGGGAGATCATTGAATGAGCATGTTCTTTTGGCTCAAGAGGTATTCAACAAAATTTGACATTCAAAAGATAAGAAAAGATTTTTGGCAGTCAAAGTTGATATGGAACAAGCTTACGATAGCATGGGATGGCAAGCTTTGAGGCAAGTTCTTCTTCATTTTAAATTCCCTAGCAAATTTTTGGATATAATTATGAATTGTATTTTAGATCCAAAATATTTTTTATTGACTAATGGGAATAAATCAAATTGGATTGAAGCTAAAAGTGGGTTTAGACAAGGATGTCCTCTATCCCCATTTATTTTTATTTTATGTTCACAAGTGCTATCGAACGCTATCTATCAAAGTGGAAAGAAGATGGGTATTCAAATTGCTTCTAAAGCACCAAGAGTATCTCATTTGCTCTATGCGGATGCTATACTAATTTTTTCTGAAGCCAACTTGAAGAAGATCAAGAAAATCAAAAAGACTTTGAATTACTATTGCAAATGGACCTGTCAAAGGGTTAATTTCAAGAAATCTATGATGGTTTTTGGCAAAAAAGTAAATCAAAGGAGAAAGAAAGAAATTAAAAATTCATTAAAATTCAGTTCTGCTATAGAAATGAATTATCTTGGTATTAAGCTTACACTAAGGAGGATGGTAAGCTCTGATTATAATAATCTTATGGATGTTGCTTTAAATAAGTTGAATATATGGGGAAAGAATTTTATCTCATTGGAAGGTAAAATGGTATTATTGAAATCAGCTTTCTTATCTCTTCTAATTTTTCTATCAACTCTTACCTTGGTGCCTTTGGGGATCTTAAAGGAGTTTGACAAGATGTGTAGAGCTTTCTTGTGGAATAAAAATAATGGAAATTTAGGTTTGCATTATGTATCATGGAAGGAGCTTTGTAAACCAAAACAAAAAGGAGGAAGAGGTCTCTTTTCAGCGGTTGAGAAAGTGGGTCATCTTAGAGCCAAGTTTGCTTGGGAATTCTATATGAATCTGGCTTCTTTACTCAATTGCATCCTTAAAGCAAAATATGGAGATGATTTATGGAAAAATTTGGATTCTAAAGGTAGTTCTTCTACTTGGAGAATAATTTGTAATGGAGCTAAATTTCTTACTAACATTGTAAGATGGAATATCTGCACTGAGATTTCAATTAACTGGATGATGGATGCTTGGATTCTGGATAGGAAATTATCCAAATGGCCAACTTTTTTTAGTAACATGGAAATTAAGACTACAAATTGGAATTCTTTTTGAAAGATGGGGAATGGAATCTGGAAAAACTTCAAATATTCTTTGGAAAGGAAATTGATCTCATATTAAAAATTCCAATCTTTATAAATCAAGGAGCATATCAAATTGAATTGAAGAAGAAAGCCTCGGGTTGTTCTATAACAGCTATCTCTCAGGATTCTCTGATTATAATAATCTTATGGACGTTGCTTTAAATAAGTTGAATATATGGGGAAAGAATTTTATCTCATTGGAAGGTAAAATGGTATTATTGAAATCAGCTTTCTTATCTCTTCTAATTTTTCTATCAACTCATACCTTGGTGCCTTTGGGGATCTTAAAGGAGTTTGACAAGATGTGTAGAGCTTTCTTGTGGAATAAAAATAATGGAAATTTAGGTTTGCATTATGTATCATGGAAGGAGCTTTGTAAACCAAAACAAAAAGGAGGAAGAGGTCTCTTTTCAGCGGTTGAGAAAGTGGGTCATCTTAGAGCCAAGTTTGCTTGGGAATTCTATATGAAGCTGGCTTCTTTACTCAATTGCATCCTTAAAGCAAAATATGGAGATGATTTATGGAAAAATCTGGATTCTAAAGGTAGTTATTCTACTTGGAGAATAATTTGTAATGGAGCTAAATTTCTTACTAACATTGTAAGATGGAATATCTGCAATGGGATTTCAATTAACTTGATGATGGATGCTTGGATTCTGGATAGGAAATTATCCAAATGGCCAACTTTTTTTAGTAACATGGAAATTAAAGACTACAAACTGGAATTCTTTTTGAAAGATGGGGAATGGAATCTGGAAAAACTTCAAATGTTCTTTGAAAAGGTAATTGATCTCATATTAAAAATTCCAATCTTTATAAATCAAGGAGCATATCAAATTGAATTGAAGAAGAAAGCCTCAGGTTGTTCTATAACAGCTATCTCTCAGGATTCTCTGATTATAATAATCTTATGGACGTTGCTTTAAATAAGTTGAATATATGGGGAAAGAATTTTATCTCATTGGAAGGTAAAATGGTATTATTGAAATCAGCTTTCTTATCTCTTCTAATTTTTCTATCAACTCTTACCTTGGTGCCTTTGGGGATCTTAAAGGAGTTTGACAAGATGTGTAGAGCTTTCTTGTGGAATAAAAATAATGGAAATTTAGGTTTGCATTATGTATCATGGAAGGAGCTTTGTAAACCAAAACAAAAAGGAGGAAGAGGTCTCTTTTCAGCGGTTGAGAAAGTGGGTCATCTTAGAGCCAAGTTTGCTTGGGAATTCTATATGAAGCTGGCTTCTTTACTCAATTGCATCCTTAAAGCAAAATATGGAGATGATTTATGGAAAATCTGGATTCTAAAGGTAGTTCTTCTACTTGGAGAATAATTTGTAATGGAGCTAAATTTCTTACTAACATTGTAAGATGGAATATCTGCAATGGGATTTCAATTAACTGGATGATGGATGCTTGGATTATGGATAGGAAATTATCCAAATGGCCAACTTTTTTTAGTAACATGGAAATTAAAGACTACAAACTGGAATTCTTTTTGAAAGATGGGGAATGGAATCTGGAAAAACTTCAAATGTTCTTTGGAAAGGTAATTGATCTCATATTAAAAATTCCAATCTTTATAAATCAAGGAGCATATCAAATTGAATTGAAGAAGAAAGCCTCAGGTTGTTCTATAACAGCTATCTCTCAGGATTATTTCTATAAAGTGGATGAAAATTGTGATTTGTGGAAGTGGTTAAAGAAAGTTAAGCTTAGACCAAAGGTTGAGTTGTTTTGGTGGAGAATGTACAAGAAAGCCATCCCAAGCTTCACATTCTTATTTAACAGAAAGCTCACTTCTTTCACAGGTTGTCCAAGAGGATGTAAAAAAGATGAAGATAATAATCACATTGCTGGAGAATGTGATAAACTGAAAAAAGTTATCTTTTGGCTCAACAAATGGGTATTTCAAGTTCCACAATTTGTTTGCTTTCATGATTGTTTAAAAGAATTGGAGAGAAAGTCATACAAAAATCCAATGGTGGTTAACATCTATTATAATACAGTCTTTCATGTTTGGAAAAGCAGAAATCTTCTAATTAATGAAGGAAGGGAAGAAAATGATCATTATATTTCAGTCAATGTTATATCCATGGCTGCTGTAACACCAATGTTTAATGTCCAAACGGAAAATTGGGATGTCAATCAGCATATGCTTTTTTCTTCTTGGCGTCCTCCCTCTCCCGGTTGGATAAAAATTAATGTGGATGCATCATTAAACAGCAATTATTCAGCTGGAATTGCTGGAGTTTATAGAGATGAAAAAGGAAGATTATTACTTGCTTTTGGGAATCAATTAATGCATTGGGACATTGGAGAATTGGAACTACAAGTGGTACTCATGATTAAAGATGTAATACAATATTGGATGATGGAAGCTCAAGGAGTGATTATTGAAGGAGGTAACTTCAACATCATCAAGTTTCTTCAACAAACTTTGAGGAACTTCAAATCTAAAGGAATAATTGAAGATAAGTTATCCTTCATTTTAGATTTTATACAAGTTTCTTTTAGTTTTACTACTAGAAATTGTAATAAATTAGCGGATTGTTGAGCTAATTTAGCTTTAAGAAAAAGTTTTATTTGGAATGATCTAACTAACAAAGAAATTCCTCCTTCATTCGTTCACATATTGAAGGATGAATTTAATTTGTTAGATCGTTAGTTGTAATAACTTCTTTTTTTAGTTATTAATTCATTATTTCATTTCTTTCAAAAAAAAAACTAACAAAATATTTTCAATTAAAAAAAATTTAGCATTTCCATCCAATAATACCTGAACCCACCACTTTCCTTGTGGTATTGTCTCCTAATGTTACTTTGCCTCTAGTCCTGGTCTTCAGTATGATGAACTTCTTCGTGTCACTAGTCATATGTCGTGAGCAGCCACTGTCCAGGTACCACATGCTCTCACTAAGTTTTTTGTGAGAGCACCTCTCATCTTGATCCGATTTATCAAGATTATCATTAGCCATTAGACTTAAATTCATTACAACATCATGTGCTTCTTCTTCTAATAATTATGAGGCAGAGTCGGTCCAAAATACCTTTTGTGTCTTCATCTTCCCTTTCTTAAACTTTGTTTTTTCTTTGCCTTTTACCTTAGTTGGTTGACTCTTTAAGTTGTGGTAATCAGTTCGGAGGTGATCAAGTTTCTTAAGCTCAAAACAAATTGTGTCAGGTGAAACTTTATTAGTTCTTGAGTTTTTACCTTTGTTCCAGTTATTCTGATGACGCCTTTACTTTTTTTTAGAAAGTTCTTGAAATGTCGGGTCATCAAGGCTATGTCATCTTCTTCCTCCACTGTAGAAGTTTTACTTTCTTAGTTGTTTGCTTTAAATTCCACCATTCACTCCTTTTTCTTTTCTTTTCCATCATTTTTGCCTTTGACTCACTCCTTGCACATACGTAATGAGTGATCCAAGTAAATTGTCAATAGAAAAAATATTTAAGTTTTTTGATTTAGTGATTGCAGTAATTTTATCATCATAGGAACTCCGTAAACATCTAAAAATCTTATTAACTTTTTTGAAATTAAAAATTTCTCTACATACAGCATACAAGGATGTCACTATTTTGGTGAACCTAGTGTACATGTTAGATATTATTTTGTTAGGTTTCATATGAAAATGTTTGTAATCATGCAATAGAATGTTAAGTCTAGACTATTTAACCTCACTAGTTTCTTTGTACATGATACGTATTCTATCCCAAATCTCCTTACCAGAAACACAGGTAGATACTCTCATGTAGTCCTCAGATTTCAATGCACTATAAAAACAGTTTAAGAACTTTGCATTTAATTAAGCCAAATCTCAATCCTCATTGCTCTATTCATTAAAGGGTACTTGAGTTGTCACTCCATTCGTATGTTTAAACGGTGCAAAGTATCCTTCTTTAACTAACATCCACATACGATAATCTATGGACTGTAAAAATGTAGACATTCTAATTTTCCAAAAATCAAATGGGATATTATAAAATAGAGGTGGACGGGTTATTGAATAACGCTATGTAGAATTATGATTACCAAAATGAGACATGATCAATTTTTTAAGTTTTTTTAAAATACTATTTTTGAAACGCCGCTCTGATAACAATTAAAATTATGAGATGCGTTAAGAGGGGGGTGAATTAGAAATTTGTTGCAATAAAAAGACAATCCTTAACATGACTTCTATTTTTTTTGCATTTTTTTAATTTAAACAAGAAAATTAATTAATATGGAAGCAAAAGCTTAAAATATAATTTGCAACAAAGAATTTCACAACGATTTTCACCAAGTAAATTTAACAAAAATAAAATGCAGAACATAAATAAAATGAAGTAAGGGAAAAATCACTCTAGAGATTTTATAGTGGTTCGGTCACTTGACCTACGTCCACTTCCCGGAGTCCTCCAATATAGGAATTTCACTACTAAATTGTAATTGTCCTTTTACCCCCACAATAAGGTGGAGAAGCCCAAACAAACCTCACTTTCACCATCCCGGCGTGGCGGCGAGCCAAGCACCTTATCACCAACCAGGTAATGATAGTGTAACTTCTCATTTTTTGCCTCTTGAAGAAGGGAGAGTACCTTAGAGGATACGGATGTTGAAGAATCTCCCCCTTGAGAGCCTCCCATAAGATCTTCTTAGGCCATAGGAGGAGAAAAGTGCAGCAGCCATGGAGCAACCATATGATCTCCCTCACACTCCTCCCTTACAAAGCCCAACTTCTCCTTCCTCTCACAAACCATAAAATCTTCTCAAGAGCTCTTTTCCAAGGAATCCCTCTCTAATCACGTTCCTCTCTCACAGTCACTCTCCAAAAAATAGAAGTATTTGATACTTAAAACAGGATCTAAGAAACCCTAAAATTTTCAATTTAGTCGTTATGATCGTACAGTACGACCTAATATCATATAATACGATAAGTATAAAATAGCCTTCATCCTGGTACAAAGGTTTATGAACAGGAAAAAATTATGAATATGATCGTACAATATGATATAAACACGTATAGTATGATATATAAAATCCTTCTGTTTGTATAGGACGATTACTGGGATGATGAAACTCGTCTTTGTATGTCGTATGGTATGAGCCACTTTGAATAGTATGATTATTTCAAAATCAAGGGATTATCCGGTATGACATCCGGGATAACTAAACATAGCCTCGGTTTATTGTAATGTATGAAATGTATCGTATAGTGTGATAACCAATCAAAAATTAATCCTTGATTTACGCACTAATCTTGGGGTTAATTTAAGTATTCAAAAATATTGTACAATACGATCAGATCATACAGTACAATTAGTTTAAATTTTTGTATTAAGAATTTACTTAAATTAATCTTGTGGGTAGGGTTTTTCAATTAGAACCACATTGTACCTTACGATTAACATCGTATAGTACGACTTATTTATAGATAGCCATTTGAGCCAGATTCGATCGTACAGTATGATTGAAACTCGTACATTACGATCAACATAGGAATTTTTTTTTTTAATTTTTAAATCCTAAAAGTTTGTTAGGGATGTTAGGCCATTTATGAACTGGCCGAAGGCTAAATAAAGAGAGTGGTGAATTGGTAAAGAAGAAACTTTAAGAAAAGTACAAACCAAATCCAATATCACCACATAGAAATCAATGATGTGGAAATTAAAGTGAGGAAGTAATAATAAGAAAAGAACACACCAGATTTATAGTGGTTCGGTCAAACCTTGACCTACGTCCACTCCTTGGAGGCACCCTCCAAGTATTGCACTAAACTAAGTATCTCTCCTTTAGCACCACCCACAGTTAGGAGGAGAAGCACTTACAAAATCACTTCCACCTTCCCCGGTGCGGCGGAGTCGCCGGGTCCTTTGACACCAAAGTGAACTTCTTCTTTGGTGAACTTCCCTCGAGACAAGCCTTGAATCCGATGGTATTATGATGAAAGCATGTCGGAGCATCCGTGTGGAATCCCCTCCACACTCCCTTGAGTCCCCTCTCAGACTTCACTCATTCCTCACTCCCTTTCAAGCTCTTTCTTCAAGTCTCCCCTAAAAGAACAAAGCTATAATGGCTGCCAAAGACACTTTACAAAGTGTCATGTCAAGCTTAAATAGAAAAGCTCAAAACGAGCTCATTAATGCAAATTGCCAATATTATCATCAAGGATGATATAAATATCATCCTTTACGATCAGTACAAATTTAGCTCAACGTCCTAGGACGATTTGGGATGATCAGAAGAAAATTGGTTAAATCATCCCAGCCGATTAGTTTAAAATTGATTTCAATCGTCCCGATCATCACCCTTAATTGATGCTAGCCAATATAAATCATCCAGGCCATTGTTTCGACCGATCCTATGATCGTCCTGGACAATGTGATCGTATCAATCAGCCATTAATGCTTTCCAAAGATACTAGATAAATTTAGGCATAATTGAGTTAGATCATCCTAGACGATAGAAATATCATCTTGGCCTATTTCCTAAAATAAAGAATACCTAAACTGATTATGGTGACTGATTCTTTCTGAATTTAAATTATCATCCTGGCCAATACA
Source organism: Dendrobium huoshanense (assembly GCA_016618105.1). Lineage (NCBI taxonomy): Eukaryota > Viridiplantae > Streptophyta > Magnoliopsida > Asparagales > Orchidaceae > Dendrobium > Dendrobium huoshanense. The sequence goes on from CM028353.1 coordinate 63,631,310, forward strand.
GGTATCATCTAGGCCAATCATTTTATGACGGTTGCCTTAATGAGGATGTCTTAATTAAGATTTGTGTTTTTGGACAGATCGTCCATGACAATATAAATATCATCCCGGCCGATTTAACCAAAAATAAAAATCTTATAGGAAATAATAAAAAATATTTCAAGTTACAAATCAACAGGTCCCACACAAAATACAACAGACTCAAGAAAGAAAAAAGCTTACAAACTGACACAGACCTAGTCTACCCAATCTTGAGCTGGTTCCAAACTACAGTTTGATCGTGTCGACCTGAAATGTCAGTACATAAGACTGTCATTGAGAAATAAGAATGTTTGCTAACATTAAAATCATAAATCATAGATCCACAATAATCTCCCCCTTTTTGATGATGGCAAAAATTTCAATTTGAATTTCAAAAAAAAAAAAACGAATACTCCTCCAAATCTCCCCCACACTAGAATAACACTTTAAAAATAGGGGAGATGAAAATATTTTTTTTATTTTTAATTTTTTGAAAACAAAACACGATAACAATACAAAAATTCAATAATAGGTTCTCCCCCTTTGACATTATTAAAAAGAGATGAGGCACAAAAAAATAAACTAAAGAAAAAAATACGTTCCCTGATCTAGTGTAAAAGCAAATATTCTTAAAATGAGAAAGTTACCTCTTAGTTTTAATAAAAAAAAACTTAGTAGAATTGGATTGACAACGTATAGCCCAGAAAAGATTAGAAATTCAGGATTTGATAATGCAAACTCAAGTTCTTTTAAAAAGGCTAAAAAACTTTTTAATTTAATATCTAAATCAAGGAATAAATTAGAGAAAGAAACAATCATTTTTCAAAAACTCTTTCCATAAAATATATGTAATAGAAGATCAATGCATGAATTGTTGAATCAAGAATCAAGATTTTCAAACTCAAGTATTGAAAGTATCAAGGGTTTTCTTAAGCTTTTAAGAAATACAAGAATGGTAAGCATTAAATTTGTGAGCTCATTTTATGCCTCTTAACAATTGGTTGGCGCACTACGCATCTTTTGATACACTTTGTGTATTTTATTTTTTTTCAATTTGGCTTCTTTGTGCATCTTTTATTTTTGGCAACATTGGCCAATTTTTGAGTATGCTTCCTTTCTTAAATCTTTAAAAACAAAAGTAAACCCATCCTATTGACAAATCAAATTTCTTGATTAAGAAAATTATGAGTTAGATTCAACAACTTGCAAAAAATCCTATGCGATAAATAAAACGTAGGGAGATAAAAAATTTATTTCAAAAACAAATTTAAAAGATGAAAAAGATTTTAAATCAAAAGTAGAATAATCTCTTTAGGAAATAGAGATTGAGAGTCAAAGACATGAATTTCCTTCCTTTGACTGTTTTAGAGACGTCAAATACAACTTATAAAAGATTTCAAGAAAAAACAGGAAGTAAATTTTTCATTTTTAGAAAACTGAATGTGTGTGTTGATCAGAAAAAAAAATTTCACGAAAACAAAACAAAAAAAAATCAAAGAATAAACAAAAACAAAAACACAAAAGGCTCTTAACCATTATCTCTCTCTTGGTCCGATGCTTCAGAAACCAGATCTGCCCATGAGATTTTTTATCTTTCATTATTTCCCCAGTTTAAATTTTGCTTCGCCTTGCCCTTTTCTTTCGTACGAAGAAATTTTAAATTAGGGCACTGATTTTTCATATGTCTAGGCTTCCTTCATCGAATGCAAAAAATGTCAAAAGAAATATGAACAACCTTACCACTTTTTCTTTTTTTCCATTTTTACTTATGCTTTGGTGAGCTTTGTGATTTGCTTAACTAGTCATTGCATTCATCACCAACTAAGCTATCTCTTTCTATATCTTCAGCTTTTAGAACAATCATTTCACCTGCATCCAAAAGTCTTTGACCTAAACCTTGCTCATAGGCAATGAGTGAGCCAATCAAATTATCAATAGAATATTCATTCAAATCTTTTGATTCACAAATAGCAACAACTTTAACATTGAATTTATTCAGTAGACAATAAAAAATTTTGTTAAGTTTTTCAAAAGTTGAAAATTATTTTCCTAAGGCATGCAATGATGATACAATTTGAATGAACCTGGTATACATGTCTAAAATTGTTTCAAAAGGTTTCATGGAAAACATTTCAAAATCATGCATTAACATATTCAACTTGGATTGCTTGATTTTATTAGTGTCTTTGTATATGGTGTGTAATTTTTCCCAAACTTCCTTACCAGTAGTGCAAGTTGATATTAACATAAAATCCTCAAAATTTAAAGCACAGAAAAAATAATTTAAAGATTTTGCATTTAATTGAGCATTGATTTGTTCTTCCCTATTCCATTGATTAAAAGAAATATCAGTTTTGATTCCATTAACAATACCTGACAGTGATGAATAACCAGTTAAAATCATATGCCACATGCGAAAATCAATCATTTGCAAGAAAATAGACATGCGAGTTTTTCAAAAATTAAATGACATATTTTCAAATAAAGGAGGTCTGGTGATTGAATAACCTTCCACAACATTACGATTAGCCATGGATCAAAAATTCAAAAGCTTTTAAAAACTTATTTTATGAATCCTGCTCTGATACCAATTGAAAGTTTATTAGGGATGTTTGGCCCTACAGAACTGGCCCAAGGCTAAATAAAGAGAGTGGTGAATTGGTATACCTTTAAAACAAAACTTAAACCAAAATCACTACAAAAAAAAAACAAATGCGGAAATTAAATACAGAAGCAATAATAAGAAAGAACACACTTGATTTATAGTGGTTCGGTCAAACCTGGACCTACATCCACTCCTTGGAGGCACCCTCCAAGTATTTCACTACAAAAGTGTCTCTTCTTTAGTACCCACAGCTAGATGGAGAAGCCCTTATAAAATCACTTTTACCTTCCCTTGTGTGGCGGAGTCGCCGGGTCATTTGACACCAAAGTGAACTTCTTCTTTGGTGAACTTCCCTCGAGACAAGCCTTGAATCCGACGGTATTAAGATGCAAGCCTGCCGGAGCACACGTGTGGAATCCCCTCCACACTCCCTTGAGTTCCCCCTCACAGGATCTTCTCCCTCTCAGACTTCACCCATTCCTCACTCCTTTTCAAGCTCTCTCTTCAAGTCTCCCCCAAAAGAACGAAGCTACAATGGCTGCTAAAGACACTTTACAAAGTGTCATGTCAAGATTAAATAGAAAAGCTCAAAACGAGCTCATTAATACAAGTTGTTGACATTATCAAACAGGACGATATAAATATCATCTTATACGATCAGTGCAAATTTAGCTCAACAATCTGGGACTATTTGGGACGATCAGAAGAAAATTGGTTACATTGTCCTGACCGATCTCTCGATCGTCCCGGCCGATTAGTTTAAAACTGATTTCCATCATCCTGATCATCACCCTGAATTGATGCTAGCCGATGTAAATCGCCCAAGCCATCATCCCAGACGATCCTATGATCTTCCTGGATGATGTGATCATATCAATTAGCCATTAATACTTTCCAAAGATATCAGATCAATTTAGGCATAATTGAGTTAGATCATCCTGGACTATAGGAATATCGTCCTGGCTGATTTCCTAAAATAAAGAATACCTAAATTGATTATGGAGGCTGATTCTTTCTGAATTGAGATTATCATCCTGGCCAATACAGGTATCATCCAGGCCGATCAGTTTATGACGGTTGTCTTAATGAGGATGCCCTAATTAGGGTTTCTATTTTTGGAAAGATCGTCAAGAACGATATAAATATCATCCCGACTAATTTTACTAAAAATAGAAATCTTATAAGAAATAGCAAAAAATCTTCCAAGTTACAAATCAATAGGTCCCACACTAAATACAACAGACTCAAGAAAGGAAAAAGCTTACAAACCGACACAGACCTAATCTACTCAATCTTGAGCTGGTTCCAAATTGCAGTTTGATCATGTCGACCTAAAATTTTAATATATAAGGCAGTCGTAGATAAATAAAAATGTTGGTTATCATCAAAATCATAAACCATAGATCCGCAACAAAACCCTCTCCCCATGTGTATGAGCATGGTTTTCTTAGTTTTGCATACAATTTGTAACCAGACTCAAGAAAACAAAAATAAAAATAAATGAAAAATTATAATATTATAAATCTAACTCCTACTCTATCCAATATTGAGTCTTCTTGTTGTCCTGAGTAACTTGTGATCTCCTTAAAATGTTAGTACTCACAGACAAGAGTAGAAATAAAAATACTCAATGAATAATGAGTCAATGGACATTATTTGTCATCATCAAAATCTCAGACAAGGTTCATGGACTGTAATATAAACCATTAACACTAAGGTACTAGTTCAAAATTAAGTGTTATGATGCCACCTTGTCAAGTGTCGCGACACTTGACATAATTTTTATGTTTTTTTATAAATAGAATCTTAATTCCTTTTCTAAAGGAGTTTAGTTACTAGAGTAAAATTTAGTACATCTTTTGTGTATTTTTCTTGTTCACACTTAGAGAGAAATCTAAGAGAGGCTAGGGAAGAGAAAGATACAATCTCTAGGAGAGTTATGAAACTTTATAAGTAGATGAATAAGGAGTATAGAGAAGATAGTTTGATCATCCCTTTTGAAAAATTCCATTTTTTTTTCTTTGATTCTTCTATGAACATAATGAAAATTAGTTTATTTGTTATTTCTTATATATCTAGCCATATCTTTTATTTTAGACTGATCATGTAAAGAGCATATCTAGTACTAATATATACTCTTATACTTTAAATAATAATGGATGTTTTAAATATATCTTGTTCTTTATTTAAAGCATACAATAATCATGTATGATGTATATCATCAATGGAGGAATGCAAGAACAATTATAACTATTGAGATAAAATTTTGGCATGCCTAGACAAAGAATGTTTAAATATTCTAGGTTCTATAGAAATATTAAAATTAAAGGAGGCCAGCATATATCTTTTTCACCCCTACAAGATTGACATAGATGAAGGGATGAATATGCTCTGATCCAAATCTAAAATTAACAGATTCATTATAAAAGATACGATATTTATATACATCAAACCAAAATATTTTATTAAAATTATATCAACTATTTTACTTTATTTTTTTGAATGGAAGGAAGTTAAAAATATTATTTTTGAATTAGTAAGATAACTTATATAATTAGAGAAAATAATAATAATTTTATTACAAGTAAGCATAACTTTGTTTGTAGGTTTTACACTCTACTTTATCACTTTATTTGACACGTATACTTATGTATAATTAAGTGGGCTTTAATTATTAACATATCAATGAAAACATAATCATATATAAATCTTTTACATCACGTCTAGCAAAACTTATATAGAATCAATCTTTATAATCTACACAAGCCCCACCACGTCAAAAGCCTCATGGCAATTAATTCAACCATAAAATGGGATTAATGTACTTCTATTAATATCATCACTGATACCATTATACTTAAATATTGCTCATATTTTCAAGAAACTAGCTAAGTGTAAGTTGGGATCCTTAATAAGAGTTCCCCCAAACAAAGAATTTTGAGCCATTTACTTTATGGAAATTTTCATTTCAAAGTTATTGGAATGGATTCCTTCCACTAAAGGGTTAGTATACTCTCTAAGATGTCTAGAATACTCATGATCTTAAACTAGTTCAGACATCTCTAAAATCATTTTATTTTCAAATTTTAGTAAGGGCCCTTTTTATATTAAAATCTAACAACAAGGGCTACTTACAAGATCTACTAAGCATGCAATAATGATAAAATAATAAAAAAAAGTCACAAATTAAATAATCAATAAAATATTTTTTTGCTTTTAAAATTTTTTTAACAAAATTAACAAAAATAAAGATTCAAGATATTAGTAGGTATGAATATGTACTTATTTTAATAATATAGTCTATAATTATAATACTAACATTAATTCCCAGTTAATGATGCAAAAAACTTTATGTGATATTGTAAAATGTTGCAAAAAATAAATGCATGTATGAAATATAATATGCTTTGGGTCAAATGATGCTTAGATTTTCTTGGATATAAATTTTCCAACAAAGACAAGTATATTTTCCAACCAAATAATAAAGTGATTGAGAGAGTATTCATCCCATATGAAAGTGTTATGCTTAATTGTAATCAAACTAGTGCTATTATTATAGATGAAAATTCTATTGCACTAAATGAAAATTAAAGGGTTAAATTTTATCAACTTGTGGTGAAAGAGATAATAGATATAGAGATACCAATTTTTATAATTTTTTTTGACTAATGAATGTAAATAACAAAACTTAGTTAAATGCTAAATATTTAAACAATTTTTTGTGCACTTAAATCTGAAGACTATATTTGTGTCTCTCTACCTATAGAACTAGAAAAGAAATTTGGGATAAACTTTGTATCATATATGAAAGAACTATTGAGGTAAAGCAATCTAGATTGAATATTTTGCTACACTATTATGAATTATTTTTCTTGAAATTGAATGAATTAATCACAGAGATGTACACCCATTTCACACAAATTGTCATCTCATTGCATGCTTTTGGTAGGAAATTAATGAATGTTGAAAAAATAAATATAATTATTCATTATTTGTTCACTACTTATGATGCAAAGATAACTTCTACAACAGAATCAAAGGTCCTAAATGCTTATTCTATTAACATTGATCTTAGATCACTAATTTCTTACGAGCAAGGAGTGACTCAAAGATAGATTGATATAGGTGAGAAGTGGATCGAGAAAAACATAGCATTAAAAGTGGATGTCTCAGAGAGTGATCAATCTCAGCCATAGGATGAAGTTTATATTGCCTTGATGATAAGGCAATTCAAATGTTTTCTTAAGAGGAAGCGAAGGAGACTCCAGTAGTGGAATAAGGGTAAGTTCTACAAAAAAGCTAAGACTTCTAATGATGCAATTTGCTATGAATGCTAAAATCTTGGAGACATCAATTCTGAATGCCCGAAACTTAAATCCAATCCTAGCAAGAAGAATGTTGAGGAGAAAACAATGTAAAGAAGGGCAAGAAGAGATTGCATAGAGCATTTTTGGTGATTGATAAATCCTTTCCTGAACTGAAATTTTTTTCTTGTGGATTAATTTAGCATATCTCACACACTTGTACTATTCATAGTAAAACTCATTTGGAATAGAGACCTAAGATGCATAAAATAATTCATATCAAATATGCATCTAGATTATTTTTGCCAAGAGGAGAACCCAAACTTATTTGGGTTTCCAAGACTAATGTTTGATTATATTATAGAAATACTCGCATACAAGCCACGTAAGAGCATTTGATACTACATAACAAAAGTTCGAAGCACATGATTGGAGATACGACATAATTTATATCACTGGAAGCCAGGAATAGAGGAAAGGTTACTCTGTGAGATAATACCACTAAAAACGTGGTAGGCACAAGTATGAATGGAAATTTGAACAATTTTTTCATTGAGAATATTTTATTGGTAGAAGGATTTAAGCATAACTTGTTGAGTATTAGTCAGCTATGTGATAAGGGTTATAGTATAAAAATTTTTTGCACTAGCTGCATAATAAGTTAAAATAGAATTGATGTTTTGCATGGAATTAGGGTAAATAATATGTACATGATTGATTTGAATTTTATTAAACCTTCTAATGCTTTTTGTCTCAAAGAAAATTCTAATGAATCATGGTTATGTCATAGAAGATTTTGTCATGTTAGCATGAAAAATCTTAGAAAACTTACCCAAAAAGAACTAGTTAGAGGAATGCACAAATTAGACTTTAATAAGGATCACCTGTGTGATGCATGTCAATTAAAAAAATAGGTAAAGTTCTCCTTTCGTTCCATTAAGGATTTTAGAACAAGAAAACCATTAGAAATAATTCATATGGATATTGTTGGGTTGATTAACACTATAAGTCTTGGACGTAAAGTGTTTGGATTTGGGATAGTTGATAATTTTTTAAGATTCACTTGGGTTAAATTTTTATTGTATATGAGTGAATCATTTAAGGAATTTAGAAATTTTTGCACTTAGATTCAAAGAAAATTAGAGTGCAAGATTTTATCAATTCAAAGTTATCATGGAGGTTAATTTAAAAATAAAAAACTTTTAAGATTTTTATAAAGAGAAAGGAATTGATCATAATTTTTTAGCACTTAGGACCCCTCAACAGAATAAGGTCGTAGAAAAAAAGAACAAAAGATTAATTGATGTCGCTAGAGCCAAGTTGGAAGAATATTCACTTACAAAATATTTTTGGGATGAAATAATTAGTATAGCTTGTTATGTTTTGATAGGGTAAACATTATATCCAAACTGAATAAAACACAGTATAAACTTCTTAAGGGGAGAACACAAAATTTGTCACATTTTCATTTTTTGATGTAAGGTGTTCATTCATAATAATGAAAAAACCCATTTATGAAAATTTTATCTAAAATCTGATGAAGGAATTTTTCTTGGATATTCTAGTGTTGGAAAATCTTATAGAGTTTTTAACAAGTGATGTTTGGCAGTCAAAGAGACTACATATTTTATTTTTGATGAATCTGGTATTTTGGAAGAGCCAAAGTTGGAAGATGATCATAATGAAAATATCTTCCAAGGAATTGGAAAGATAAATTTAGAAGTAGATGTTAAAAAAAGGCCCTTTTCCTAAAGAATGAAAATTTGTTAAGAATCACCCTAAGAAATATATTTAGATGAAGCTTGTGAGGGCGTTAGGACTTGACATGGACTTAGTAAAGAAGTGAACCATTCTATATTTATATCGATGATTAAACCCACTAATATAAATCAAGTATTTTTGGATGAATTTTGGATTTTGGCCATGCAAGAAGAATTGAAACAATTTGTAAGAAATGGGGTTTAGAAATAAATTGAAAGGCCTAAGGATCAAAGTGTTGTTAAAACTAAGTGAGTATTAAAAATAAATAAATGATTCAGGAGTTGTGATTAGAAATAAAGTAAGATTGGTGGCCAAGGGGTATAATCAAATAGAAGGGATTGATTTTGAAGAAACATTTGATCATGTAGCCAGACTTGAAGAAATTAGGATTTTGTTAACCTTTGTGTGTTTTAAAGGTCTTAAATTATATCAAATGGATGTTAAGAGTGCTTTTTTGAATAGGGTGATACAAGAGGATATTTATATTGAGCAACCCCCATGTTTTGAAAACTCTAAATTTCTTAACCATGAGATTAAATTTAAAAGGAATTATATGGACTAAAAATGACACCTAAGACTTGGTGTGAGAAGTTAAGCACTTTCCTATTAGAGAGATCATTTGTGAAAGGAAGTGTGGACATTACTCTCTTTTTAACCAGGATGGGAGAAGATATACTCATTATTCAAATATATATTGATGACACCTTATTTGGATCTACAAATAAACATCTTTGTGATGATTTTTTAAAAATAATGAGTATTGATATTGAGATGAGTTTGATGAAAGATTAGAGTTATTTTCTTAGTTTTAACTTAAAGCAAAATGAGGAAGGAACTTTTCTTAGTCTGTCAAAGTATATTGAGGACATCCTCAAGAAATATGAAAGAGATAATGCTAACTAGTGACTACACCAATGAGTTTCTCAGTGTAGTTAGATATGGACCATAAAGGAAAATCTGTTGATCAAAAGAAATTTAGAGGAATAATTGGAACATTGCTTTACTTGACTACTAGCATACCAGATATCATGTTCAGTATTTGTTTGTATGATAGATTTCAATCTGATCCAAAGGAATCACATTTGATAGTAGCCTAAAGAATTTTGAGATATCTTTTAGGAACTTAAAACTTAGGGATTTGGTATCCTAAGCATATCTCTTTTTTTCAAATAGTTGGATACTTTAATTCAAATTTTGCAGGATATAGGGTTTATCGGAAAAGTACATCTAAAACTTATTAATTCATAAGATACTCTTTAGTTTCTTAGTCCAGTAGAAAACAAAATTCGATAGCCCTATCCACTTCTGAAGAAGAATATATTGTCTTAGGTAGTTATGTGGCAAAAGATCTTTATTTAAAATAATAATTGATTGATTTAGGATTTTCTATTGGCATAATTCCCATATTCTATGATAATGTTAGTGTCATTTGCATTTCAAAGAATCCTATTCAACATTCTAGAACCAACCAGATAGATATTAGGCATCACTTCATTAGAGATCATGTAGCTAAGGGAGAAATTGAATTGCATCACATTGCTATGGAAAATCAACTTGAAGGCATTTTCATAAAACCATTAGCTTTTTTCACTTTAATCACTTTAAGGACTAGATTAGGTGTAATTGATCTTAATGCTTAAATTGAAAATTCTACAAACTTTATTTGTTGTGTAATTGTATGTTTACTTATTTTCTCAGGTTTTTTATAAGAGTTTGTTGTTCATATTTTATTTTTGATGGTTTGTTTATTTCTTGTTTATTCTCTTTTATTAGTTTTGTGCTTATTTTATGTTTGATTTTACTGGAAGCATGTCACTATGTTTGATGAGTTTTTCTATTTATCATGTCTTATTTTTTAAGTATTCTTTTTGTACTATACAAAATGTTTTTGTCATGTACAAATTATGTAGCATGGACATGATAGGTTTCTGAGTTAAGGGCACAAAAAATAATTTTTTATAGAATTTCATACTATATGATGATTTCATCATATTGTTCTATATAGGTTGTTTCGTCTGTACGAGTGGGGATGGTTTTCTAGTTTGATTCAGTTATTGATTACAGATAGTATGTACAAAGTTGTATTTCATCTATACAAACCTATTATGAGTTTCTGTAGGGGACAAACCTAACTGTCATTAAATGATCTTTAATATTCTGATCATCCTAGATAAATGCATGTTCGTCTGTATGATCGTATGGTCAAAAAGTCTATACCTAAGGATGCCTCAAAAAATATCATTTTATGAGAAGTCGTTTTATTTCTAGTTGTATTCATTCGTATGTATGAAATTCATCTCATATGATTTTAAAATTGTACTTACAATATAATTTTTTTTAATGTAGGATAGGTAATTTTTTTTTTAAATTGAAGGGTCTTTGGATAAGTTTTTCATCACTTTTTTATTTTATTCCAAACCTTCTCGAGTCCTTATCTAAGAAATGGGAAACATTAGTAAACGGCCCGTCCTCTCTAAATGATCATCCTCTATAATTGGTAGGGAAGGCAACTTTTTGTCCAAAGAGAATGAGGATGCCTTTAATAGGTATTTTTCTACAAAAATTAGTCCTTCCCGTCTCATTCAAAATGATATCCATTTCTCTGTCATTCTCTTATTTGCTTCAACCCAACTTTCATTTATTCTGACTCTCATCTATGCCTACCATAAATCGACATTCCAAATCTTTTTGGCCAATATGAAAGTAAATCGGGACCACACTAGGATTATTTTCTATATTCTCAAGTAACGAGTATAAATTACAAATGAAGAACCCGACAGCTTTTACCATCTATGAAGTCAAGGGATTAGAGCGTACAGACTAACCTCTAGAGCTAACTTTGATTGGTTCTAAATAAACCAAACTGTTAAAGGTGTTACCTAAGTGTGTATTTTATCTTGTGTTTACACCCTCAATCAAAATGCCTGAATTATCCAGCATGTTTTGATAACTTTAATTATTTCAAAAGTTAGTGATTGCATAATTATGACTCCTCTTTTATTCACAGTCACTAATTTGATAATGACTGAAAAACCTATTGATGAAGCCTAACTTATCATGGATTATATTTATAATCTTTCTAAGATTAGACTTCCTCATCATAAGAGAAATAAAAATGTGGCTTTAAGACATCTAGTTACTTATATCATAGTAAAGAAGTATAATCTTATTCATCTTGATCCTGCCACTGAACTCTCTATTTACTTTACTGATGCCTCTTTTCAGGCACTTTTTGGGATGGATCAATGTTTTAAGAGTGATGATTATAAGGAAGAATAGGTAGCTCCTGCTCTAGCACCTGCACCTGCACCTGGACCTGATTAGAATTTCTATCAAGAATAGTTAAGTGCTTCGATAGAATGGAAAAAAATTTTGATCAACACTTTGATCAAATTGAGATTAATTTAAATCAAGAGGAAGTAAGACATATTGAACACATGAGTTTGATCTGAGGGAAAATTGACTCAGTGAACTTGAATGTAGCTATGATCAGCAGTTATTTTTCAATGTTCAACCAACTACATTTTTTAGATCAAGGCCCCTCTTATTACTAGATGTACTTCTATGTTGTTGTTACTTATAAGTATTTATGTTTATTCTTGAGATGTATTCTTGTGATTGTAGTGATCTTATGTGTTATTGATTTCATGTGTTGTGTTGGATTTCTAAATGATGCTAGTTGGATGATATTATGTGGAATGATGTGAAATGAGAAATATGTTTGCATGTACTCCTACATAATCAATGAGATATTAAAATATTTTGTTCAATTGCACTGATTTTCATTTCTTGAAATATTTATATTTTTAATGAAAAAATCTTTTGTATTTAATCATTGGATTGGATTCTTGATTACTTTTCTCTATAAATTAATTTCCTTACAAAGTTTAATGTTTCAAAAATTTAAATTTAAATTATAACTTGATGTATATAAGGAGATTAATTTCATGTTCTTATAGACAAACATATCTAAGCTTTAATTATTGTAAGACTGATGTCATATTATTTTTATTTCTTTTTCAATATATTTATTTTAGTTATTAGTGAAATTTGAATTTAGATTACTAATATTGGAAAGAACCACAAAAAAAGAGATGCACAAAGAATGTAAAATAGAAAACATGCGCAATGGTTTGCAAAGTGAAAAGAGGCACAAAATCACCCCAAATAGAAAAGATGCACAAAAAGTGCAAAATATATTTTAAAAGATACATAATGTCACCAATTAAAAACATTTATAGTTTTCTTCCTTTATCATTCCATCTCTAATCCAAATCCATCTAATTAACAATCATATTCACTATTGAATTTAAAGTTAATTAACCTTTATTTCATCATTTTTTCAATAATCATTTTTTTATTTAATTTGTCTAGTATGAACAATAAATCTGGTCGACTTTTCTTATCTTGGTTGTTCTTTGATTTAAAATTTTAAAATTTTTTCTTTTTAGTATTACGAAGTTAATATTGTATTTGTAATTGGCATAAAATCCCTTTCTTCTTCAAATCTTTTGGTTTATCTATTGAAACTTTTCATTTCAAGATGTACTTCCCTTTTTATTTTTGTCAAAAGGGGGAGTCATAATGTTGTTTGATGAAGATTTTTTTATTGTTATATGTAGATGTATGTGTGTTATGTGTATGTATATAGTGTATTATGAATGTGTGTAATGTGTGTATATTTTGAATGTTCCTGTTTGTGTTTTGTTCAAGTTATTTTTTATTTTAGTAGTTCTTATTTTTTGTTTCTTTTTAATTAGGTTTTTTTTATCTTCATTTGAACCCCTTATTTTTAAATTTGCCATTCGTTTAGGAAGAGCTAAGTAAAAAATTTCTTTAATTGCTAGCTCAAACAATAATTGTTTTGTTATCATAAACAAGATGGAGATTGATGTAATTTAGTTTTCATAACTATGTTTTTATATCATGTGTGTTTTTGATGATTCCAAAATATTATTGTTTTGATTACTGTTTCTCCTAACATATATTAGAAATATTGCTTTTATTGTTTGTGTGTACTAACATTTTAGAAAAATCATACTCCAAACTACTGAAGACTTCAAGACAGATTAGATTAGAATTTATTATAGTTGACGTCTTTATTTTTATATTTTTCTTGAGCCTAAGAATGTGATTCTAATTGGGTAACCATGCACACACACATTGAGAAAGTATTAAAAACTTGCTTTTTTAAACTAATTATACTATACAATCATAGATCGTACGGGATAATATGATAGATTATAATTATAGAATGGAGTTGATCAAACTATAGTAGGAAAATTTTTGTAAGTCTTGTTCATAAGGTACGAAGTTACATTAATATAAATGAGGTCTAGAGTATGAAATGGCTAAGTACCAGTTCATCCCGAATGAACTCAAAATTTTTCTAAATGGATTATACTTTACGATCATAGGTTTGTATAAACAAAGTTTAGAACATAAAATGGGTGCGTATCATTTCTTCCATACGAACATGTAAATTTTTTGAACTATTCGTATTGTATGATTTTAAGTTCATACAGACGACTTCAAGAGTACAAAATAAACTTATCCATTTTCATACCAAATGAAGCATGCTTTATTTAAAATATATCATACTATATGATATAGTGTTTATATAGTATGTTATCTAGAGTACGATACTGGTTCATACAGAATTGTACCGGACAAATAGATTCAATTTTCTAACTGATCGTACTGTATGAACTAAATTGGTACGTACGCTAATAAGAGTACAAAATCATTTTGTACAGGAATGTCTGAGTAGTTTTTGAACTATTCATACGTATGATGTACGATTGTACTATAAGATCCATGATGAACAAATTGAAAACTACATTTTATAGATAGTTTTTCATGTCTTTCATATTTAAGGTCTTAAAAAACTAACTTAAATGAATCCTTTTTCATATTTTCTTTTAAGAGCAAGGGTGAGAGTGATTTGGGAGAGTGTTTGAGAGTGTGAATAGAGAGATCTTGCAACTGAAAATTATAAAGGTTTCACAATGTTTCCCAAAGGTGAGGATCTCTTTATAAGTTTGTCAAATCTCTTCCTTACTTCTTTGAAGATGATTGAGAAAAGATCTTTATAGAAGATCCGGTACTCAGCCGACAAAAGGAGGGTGTGAAAGGACAAAACTTCTCTACTAACTTCCGGAGGGTGTGAAAGGATGACAGTTCTCTTCCAACACCAGGAGGGTGTGAAAGGATGTCAATTCTCTGGCATCACCAAGAGGGTGAAAAAGCATGACAGTACTCTACTGCACTGGGGATTGGTGGAGGAGAGGTTAAGTATAAGGTCTTCTTTTCCTTATTGGAGCAAAATGAGAGTCATTTTGGTATAGTGAATTACCTAAAGAGTGAGTCTTCAGGGAGTGGACATAGGTCTTGTCGGACCTAACCACTATAAATTTCTGTGTTATTTTTCTATCTTTATTTTTATTTTCTATATTTTTATGTTTTTGCAAGTTTAAATTTTGTGGTTGAAATGTTATTTTGGAGAAACTCATTATTATGATTAAAATTATAAAATCAATTTTTTTATACTACCAAGAAATTTTAAATTACCAATTCACCCCCTTTCTTGGCTAACCTAGGGACAAACTTAATAGGTCTAACAACATTTTAGACTTACACAAATGATACAAGTGTTATCACACATGATTATTATAATGCATATAGAGTTGAAAAGGCCAAGAATTTATTACTTTAGCCATAATACTTGAGCAACATAACTTTCTATAGATAACAATTTAATGTCAGTAGTAGGGCTACTAAATTTTGATTTCTATTGGACGACAAAATGAATTATTACCCTATGAATTGATAAGTATTAAAAGTACATTTTCTATCTATTCTACACCATGCAAAGTTTGAGCCTGAATATCTTATATATTTAAATGTAAAGTTATTTTTAGGATTCTAGATACCTAAGTTTTGGGTTCCCATAAATTATCTAAATTATTTTAGCTACTATCATATAGGATTATGTTGGATTAGCTTGGAATCTAACAGATAGACAAGCATTAAATATTATATTTGATCTACTGGTAATCAAATACATAAGATGTCCTGTTATCCCTTTATACTTTTTTTAATATAATAATTTTCCATTAACATCCTTATCTAATTTAATGGTAGAGCTCATGGGTGTATTAATTGCTCTAGCACCTTTCATATCATATTTCTTTAGATTTTATTTAATATATTTTCTTTAACTAAGAAAGGTTCCATAACCCCTTTAATTCACACTAAATCGAAAAAACATTATCAGGTCTCCCATCAAACCCCTCTCAAAATATTTACTTATAGTTTCTAAAAATCATTACAAAAATGTTCATTTATCGATCAAAATAAAATATCATCCATATATATTTAGATAATGAGTAGATCATCTCCTAATTTTCTAAGAAATATGATGATATTTATACTACCCTTAACAAATAATCTATCTAGGAGAAATGTACAAAGCCTTTCATGCCGTGTCTTAGATGCTTGCTTCAGCCCATATAAAACCTATTTTAATTTGTACACATGCTTGGAAGAGGTTGAATTTTTAAATTTGGAGGATTATTCTGCATACAAATCTTTCTTTATAACCCTATTTAAGAAAGCACTCTTTATGTACAATCGTTATAAGTTGAAGTCTTTAAAATACATGAAAGCTAATAGTACTATAATGGCTTCTAATCTAGCTATAGAGGTAAAGGTATCCTCAAACTTAATTCATTTATTTTGATTATACCCCATATTTCCTAACCAAGCCTTATTCCAAACCACTACTTAAGAATTATTCATCTTATTTTTGAAAACCCACTTGGTACCAACTACACTTTAGTCCTTAGGTCTACTATCCAACTCCCAAATATCATTCTTAACAAATTAGTTTAACTCTTCTTGAATAGATCCAGAATTCATCAAATAAGTCTTTGTTTATACTTTAGAGATTAATGCCTAATGACTAACCTCCTTCCAAAATCCATGCTTAGTTCTAACTCCTACTATAGTATCACCTAATGTGAGTTTTCTAGGATGACTAGATGAGTATCAGCATTTTCCAGGCAATAGCACATGAGGTTCTTTTCTATCACTTAGGTTAATAAACTTTACTCCTTTGATAATCTCTACCTCTTCATATTATTCTAACATAAGCTCACAAAATGTATCAGATTTCTCAAACAAAATATGGGTGGACTCCTCTACAGCTAAAATCCATTTATTAAAGATTGAAAGTTCATTAGAGATGTTAAGCCCTTATGAACTAACCCAAGGCTATAAAAGAGGGGGGGGGGGGGGGGGGGGGGGGGGGGGTTGAATTGATATTTTAAAAAAATTCTCAATCACAACACAAACTCAAACCAAACCAAAGTTCACCACAAAAAGAATCTAAGTGTAGAAATTAAATGCAAAAAAGCAGTAATAAAGAACATAAAAATTTATAGTGGTTCTGTCAACTTGACCTACGTCCACTTCTCTGAGGTGGCTTTTGAGTTTTGCACTAAACTCAATGTCTCTCCATTTTCCCCAACAGCAAGGCAGAGAAGACTGTACAAATAACCTTTCCACCGACACCAGTGAGGCAGAGAACCCGACTTCTTTTGCTTCCTCTTAAAGCAGGTAGAGAACCCGACCCCTTTTGCTTCCTCTTGAAGCAAGCAGAGAACCTCAATTAATAACTAAAGTATACCTCTCTTGAACCCCCAAGGAACAAGGGATGACGATCAAAGAAGATGACTCGGATCCTTGCTTGGAGCAACCTTTGTGAAACCCCTCACAAACTCCCCCTCATAAGATCCTCTCTCTCTCTCCCCCTTACTCTCCCTCTCCTTTTGGCTCTCTCAGGTCAAGACAGAATCAAAGATTCACTCTTTGGTAAAATAAGAGGTATTATATAGAAGATATTTGGAATAGCTCTTAATTACGACAAACGGACATTATCGTCTACGATGATTTGAATATCATTTTGTACGATCAATATAAATTTATATCAATCAGCCAGGACAATTTGGGACGATCAGAAAGAAATTTCTTCATATAATCCTAGATAATAGTATATTATCTTGCACGATTAGTTCAATCCATCAAATATCGTTCAACACATTGCCTTTGATTGATGTCTAGACGATGAAAATTTTACTTTATCATCTAGGACAATCTCATTATTGTCCAGGAAGATTAGTACAAAACTACAAATATCATCCAGAACATCACCCTAAATAGATGTCTGGATGATGCAAAATTGACTAGATCGTCTGGACCGATCTCACGATCGTTTGGGACAATTAGTTCAAAACATCACATATCATCTGTAGCATCTCTCTGAATGGAACCAAGTCGATTATACATCATCTATGAAGAGCTAAGGTTTGTTAATTGATTATCCCGAATGATAATGTGATCATCCAGGATGATATGATCGAGCAATCAAACTTTAATTTATTTTCTTAATTACTAGATTAATTTAGGTATAATTGTGCTGCATCGTCGTGAACTATGTCCAAAAATAAAAGATGCTTAAATAGATATGGCGACTGATTCTTTTTTATTTGATCCTATCATCTCGAACAATACTAATATCATCCAAGATGATTTGCTTAATTGCAGATGCCTTAACCAAAATGCCCTAATTAGGGTTTCTATTTTAAACTAATTATCCAAGAAATTTTTTGGAATGTCCCAGACGATGTGATCAAAACAAAAAACTCTAATCAATCAAGAATAATTTTTTCCCAAGTGTGTGTGTGTGTGTGTGTGAAAAGTTACTTAACATCAGGAACCACATCATTTACAATTGACTTAAGAAAGGGTAAAAGCCACAAAACCTACATTACACGCTGACTCAGTCCTAATCTATCCAATCTTGAGCTGGCTCAATTTGCAATTTGATCTTGTGGACCTAAAATGTTAATAGGTAAGGTAGTCCTAGAAAAATAAAAATGTTTGTTATCATCAAAATCATATTTTCTTGAAATCAGATTCACAATAATCTCCTCCTTTTTATGATGGCAAACACAAAAAAAAAATTAAGGAAGCTCAAAGTAAAGAAAATTAATAGAAACAGTGTGAAACCCAAAATTTAATTTTATTAAGGAACAATATAGTACAACTAACCAACATACAGAGAAAAAGTATAAATTAGAACTGTACAGCTACTCCCCATTTTGACATCACAAAAAGGAGGATGGAAAAAGAAAAGAAATAAAATAGAAACTACCAAATAAGAGTAGATTATAATAAGGAAAAAACAACATCACAAAAGTAAACTAAAAGAAGGATGTCCCCTGATCATCCGAAGGAGGTGGTGGTGGCGGTTGAAAGAAACTAGAAAGGCAAACTACTCTCCAAATCAGGCCATGTCTTAGTCATGCTGCTGATGCTGGTGCGCCGCATAAGAATCAAACATAGTAATGTCATCCGCATGTTTCTTCTCCTCTATAGAAATGTAGGACTCGAATCGTTCCTCACACTAGTCTTATTTCTCCACCAATTGATCCAGCTGAGAGTGCTGGTGAAGCGAAGAAGGTGCAGAAATAGGTGCGGGAGCTGCCTCCTCAGCTCCCTCTGCTTCCTCATTCCTCGGGTGGAGATGAGTACTATGAAGAATATGGAAGGAGTTGTTTGAGTAGAAGGCAGGATGAAAGTTTGGGGAGGCAGGATATTGGAGGTTGTATTTGGATTCCAGGACATAGGCTATGATATATTCTAAGGAAAGATTGGGCTTCCTCCTTTGTCTTGGATCTATAATGCTTGTAAGGTGCTCAAAGTATCAAAAAATTCATATAAGATACATTTAATTCACAACGATCCATGATGTCGAAAGTTGTCAAAGAAAGGAGTGGAGTTATATGAATGCGATTACCAGCTTTCGGAAGAACAGAAGTACGAAAGACATGTTAGATTTTCCTAACATCTTTAAGTAAGCTACTAGACTCTCCAACGTGATAGGAGGCATTGGTGTTCCTCAAAAAGTGATTGGCTGGAGCCTAGTCGTAATCGAGATCTTAAGAAAAGATTTGAAACTTATCTCCATTGGTGGATAACTGCTGGAGCTCTTGACAGTCTTTATATGTGATTTTGACAACACGTCTATTCACATAAGACTACAGAGCAGTGAAGGAGGAATTGATGAGAAGGGTAGAAAAGAATTGAAATAGTAACTCCAAATTGAATGGGACGGTAAGAGTAAGGATAAAAATGAGAGAAGTGTTAGCAAATAAGTCAAGAATAGGAAAGGAAAGGATGTGAGGGTTGACAATTTGGGATAAAGTGATCCCGACCATCTTGTATCGCTGATAGGCATATTAATCAACCGCCTCAATGAAATGAAGGTCAAGATTGGCCCTCGAGGAGCTTTCAAAAGGCATGTGGGAGCGCTTTCCACCAGCCATGATCAAGAAAATAAAGAAACAGGGAGTGCGAGTAGAAAGAAGAACATTTGAGTGAGAAAAACCATTTGAGAGTCTCAGCTTTTAAAGAAGTGGTCCGATCGTCTAGGACAATCACAGAATTGTCCTGGATGATTGGGTGAAATACTTTTTTCCAGGACGATTGGTCAAAAAGGAAGTAATATTGTATAGGATGATCATATATTGTCTGAGACGATAAGTCACTAATGATAGTCCCAAGGAGACATTTGTTGAGTCCAATAATTAGGTTGTTAAGCCTAAGTAAATGTCCCACGGCTACCAAGAGGGGGGTGAATTGGTAGTTTTAAAAATTTTAAACCCTCTTAATGATAAAGTTGAACCGAAATAAGATTTTCTTTTAAAGTTTGTAGAAAAATGTTTTTCAACCACAGAGTTGTTTAAACTGAAATTTAAAGTGCGGAAACGTAAAAGCAATAAAGTAAATGACACCAAATTTATAATGGTTCGGTCTATAACCAGACCTACATCCACTCCTCAGAGGCACCCTCCGAGTATTGCACTAATACCACAAAGTGACTCTCCTTTAGCACCCACAGTAAGGCGGAGAAGCCTTTACAACACACTCTTTTCACCACTACCCGGTGCGGCAGAGAACCGTCGTCCTTTTACACAATTCACAGTACTGGCAGAGAACCGTCGTCCTTTTACACAATCCACAGTGCTGGCAGAGAACCATCGTCCTTTTACACAATCCACAGTGCTGGCAGAGAACCGTCGTCCTTTTACCCTCTCCTAGTGTGGGCAGAGAACCCTACGGCTGTTCACACTCTCCAAGTGTAGGCAGAGAACCTTTCCGTTGTTCACACTCTCTAAGTGTAGGCAGAGAACCCTTCGGCTGTTCACACTCTCCAAGTGTCGGCAGAGAACCGGATCTCCTTGACTGATCTTCTCACAAGAATCTAGAAGGAAGAAAGAAAAGAGTGAAGAAACCCAATTTCACAAGTAGAGACTCTTACCTTAGAAATCCAAGTGAAGCCTTCTCGCTCCAGTGGTAGGAATCCTCCTTTGAATGCTCTCTTCCACTCTCTCCTTGGCTATTCTCTCAAGAGGCATGAAGATCAAATGACAAAAAGATTGGGTGGCAGTCTAATTTGGACTATTTATGTAAAAGACAAGAAAAACCGCCCAAAAAGTGCAAGTTTCCAATTCTGTACGCAGTGGATCGTCCTGTACGATCCTGGATCGTCCTGGACGATTTTACTTAAACGATCTGAAACGACCCAATTTGTATATGTGTATGAAATGACTTCGTACAGATGATCGTCCTGTACGAACTAGGTTCGTCCAGTACGAACGGTTATTACTAGGTCAGTTCTAGAAACTGCTGAAAAACTGTTCTAAGTCGGTTAATCGTTTGGACGAAAATATGTTCGTCTGGACGAAAATTTTCTAGAGACCCGATCGTCTTGGACGATTATTTATTTCGTCTGGAAAAAAATTTTCCAGAGAACCAATCGCCACGGACGATAATTTGTTTTCGTCTGGACGAAAATTTTCCAGAGACCCGATCGTCCTGGACGATAATTAATTTCGTCTGTACAAAAATTTTCCAGAGCACTGGTCGCCTCGTACGATAATAAAATTCGTCTGGACAAAAATTTTACAGAGAACCCATCGTCCGGGACGATAATAAATTTCGTCCTAGACGAATAGGACTTAGAAAATTTTTTCGAGCAAGTTCCTATTCGTTCCATGTGCTCTATAGGAGATAACTGACAGATCGTCCAGTATGATAAATATCGTCCTGTACGATCAGTATAAAATTTTATAATCTCCTTATTTGTGTGTGTAAGATTTTTATTCACTCAATTACAATCACTCCCTTTCAAAATTAAATCAAAGAAAATGCAAACTTCAAATAAACAAAATATTTCATGTTGAATTTGATTTGAAGTTATCGTAGTCTGGAGTCTGATTTTCCTGAAATGTTAGTACACACAAGAGCAAGTGCAAATCTTCTAAAATTGTTAGGAGATAACTATACATTTGAACAATAATGTTTGGAATCATCAAAACTACATAAGTTGCACAAATATAAATCATTCAAATAGCAACTATTCAAACAATCTCCCCCTTTTTGATGATGGCAAAACAATTATTATTTGTATGGTTTCAAGTTAAACAAATCTCCTATCTCCTAAACTCCCTCTGAATTGATGAGTACATTAAAATAAGGAGGCATTAAGAACAAAATTTTTGTTTTTCTAAAATTTTAACACAAACAACTACAAAGTAAAAAAAAACTTGCAAACAGAACAATCAAAACAAAAAATACAATAATTTCTCCCCCTTTTTGACAGCAACAAAAAGTGAAGAAGAAATAGACAAGAAATGTAAGTAATTATATGAAATTCATTTTTAAAATTTAATCTAAATTGTGATTGACATAGGGTATGCAATTTTAAACTAAAGATATTAGGTCAATCATAGAAATTCATAAATTTAAGAAGTGATATAACATTGTAAGTAAGAAGAATTTATCAAAGACATGATTCAATTTAGACATTTGACTATAGAAAATCATTACAAGAGAGATATATAAAAATTCTATATTTCAAAGTTCAATAGAATATAAATGAACATAAGATCAATTTGAATTAAGAGATTGAACGAATTTGGAAAGAAGAGAATTACCTCATGTGGCGCTTTGCGCATCTTTTTCAAAATTTTGGGGCACATTTTTGTGCATTTTTTCTTGGTTGAGCTTATTTTGTGCCTCTTTTTCACTTTACAAATTTTTGCGAATTCCTTTTGATTTTTGTACATTTGTACAATGTTCAAGAGTAATTGAGACCAATTCTTTCCAAAATCTATAATCTAAAATTTCAAATATTTCTTAATGCATAAATATCACTTGAGCATAGAAATACAAAATAAGAAAACATCTAAATTGCAATAGTAATATTAATTTTTATGTAGTCTAAATGAATAGACATGAATTTAAAAGTTCTAATTACAACAAGTTATAAACAACTTATAAATTTAGAAATACTAGATTTTCTAATATAGATAATCTCAAATTACAATCTAATTTAAGCACTATGAAGATTAAATAATACTAATAAAATTCATAAGTATTAACCACATTTCAAAACAAATCTAATAAAATAAAACTTTCATTGATACTAAATAAACAGATTACATAAACAGAAGAAAATACATTGAACTTAAAAAAAAAAGAAAAAACCAACATAAACACAAACACTTAACAATAAAACAGACACGATAAAAACACACAAAAAAAAATACAACATAAATACATAAAAACATTTCTACTGTTCTGGAGGAGGAGGAGGAGGAATGCCGCCAAAGAGGTTGAAGTAGGAGGCCATCAACATTACATTGGTATTAATTTCATGAACTTCATCTTTAATATTACCAATGTCTTGTTGCTGCTGCGTAAGTTGAGCATCAAATTGATCAAACCTTTGATCAATGTGAGTCTCTAATCTATCAAATCTCTCAATCAGATTCTGGTAATCTGATTGAGAAGCAGAAGCTTGCACTCCTTCTTCTTCCTCTTCTGAAGCACTAGCATGTGCTTTTTCTTTTTCTTTTTCCTCCTTGAAGAGCAATCTGAATGATGCATCGTTATAGTAAACTGGCTCTTCATATTCTTCATCAGGATGCACTATGTTGTATTTCTTTTCCAAAATATAAGTGATTAAGTGTCCTAATGAAATGTTCTTCTTCCTCTTCTGATCTGCATGTCCTATTTCTGAAAGCTCATAGATATGGTCTATGATAAGTTGGGCTTCGTCAATAGGATGTCTTTCCATGATTAAAAAGGTTAGAACAGAAAGGAGAGGGGTAATGTTAATCATATCACCAGCTTTAGGAATAATTGAGGATCTAAGGATATGCTGGATGATTCGGGCATCTTGGGTCATACCGGAGACTCTAGCAACATGATAGGTTATGCCTATTTCTCTAATCACCCTATTGATTTGAAACCATTTGAAGGAGGTTTCTGACATTAGGGTGTGGGCTCTATATCCCTCAGTTCTTAACTTTTTGCATAAAAACATAAGAACTAATGGTGGAGTGGTCAGAATTGAAACTCATGTTAGCTAGAAAGTAATGGTAGGTTTGCTTATTGTAGAAGTGGACGAGAGAAAGAATGAACTGAAATTGGGTTGAGGCGAAGAGGTGCAATACCCAAAATTTCAACTCAGTTTGAATAAGAATGCGAGAGGGAGTAATCTTTGCGGATGCAAAATGAGGAAAAGATTCCTCATTCGCCTTAGAAAGAAAGTTGTCTGGGCATTCCTATTTGGTTTCTTCACCAACACCTTTCGTCTTTTGCTAGAGGAGGCCATTGTTGATTTGATGTAGAAAGGGATTAAAAATGAGGTTTGGAAGTGTGATTGTCAAGTTTGAAAGCCTTCATATTTAAAGAAAAATGATACGTTCGTCCTGGACGAAAATATTCGTCCTGGACGAAAAATTATCGTTCGTCTGGACGAAAAAATTCGTACAGACGATCCAATTCGTCCAAAATGTAACGGCTTTTCGTAATCAACACAACTTACGATGCGTCCCTTCGTACAGGCTTTTTGACTTGACCGATCGTACAGACGAAAAATTTTCGTACAGACGATCAAAAAGTAAATCGTTTTAATGACTCTTGAAAACCGTCCCCTACAATGAACCGACACATATTCGTCTGGACGAACGAAAATTTCGTACAGACGAAGTTCATATTAAAAACTGTCTTATCCACTCAACCGCTGCATTCAATCGTCCCGACGTTTGAGAGAAAAAAAAATTCGTCCTGGACGATCATCAGATCGTACAGACGATCTAATTAAAAACTGCTCTCAAAACGGTTAAAATTCGCGCAAACTGTTCCTTCACACATCGTCCCGTACGAAACCAATTTCGTCCTGGACGATTTCCTCCAAAAAAAATTTTAATTTTGAATTTTTAAATTAATTAAAAAAAATCAAAAACACAGAAAACATAAAACAAAACCAAAAATTCAAAAACAATTCATCAAAACACACAAAATTTCACAAAATCAAAAAACAAAACAAAACAAATATCAATGTTGCAAAGACATTTTGTTTAAGCATTCAAATCAATAACACCAAGCCTTGTTCTTAAAGTACTGAAGGTATCAAAGGCTAAAGGTTTTGTAAAAATGTCTGCAAGTTGATTTTCAGTTGAAAGATGTATGAGTTCAATTTCTCCTTTGGATACATGATCCCTTATGAAATGATGCCTTATATCAATGTGTTTGGTTCTAGAATGTTGAATAGGATTTTTGGAAATGCAAATAGCACTAGTATTGTCACAATAAATTGGAATAGTGCCTATAGTTAATCCTAAATCAATCAACTGTTGTTTTAACCAAAGTACTTGTGCCACACAACTTCCTAATGCAATGTATTCTGCTTCTGCAATAGATAGTGCCACTGAATTTTGTTTTCTACTAGACCATGAAACTAATGAATTTCCAATGAATTGACATGTTCCAGAAGTGCTTTTCCTATCCACTCTACAGCCTGCAAAGTCAGAATCTGAGTAACCAATAATTTCAAATGAAGAGCTAAACTTAGGGTACCAAATTCCTAAGTTTTGAGTTCCTAGTAGATATCGTAAAATCCTTTTCACTGCTGTCAAATGTGATTCTTTTGGATCTGATTGAAATCTAGCACATAAGCAAAAACTGAACATAATATCTGGTCGGCTAGCAGTCAAGTAAAGTAAAGATCCAATTATCCCTCTAAATTTCTTTTGATCAACAGATTTTCCCTTAAGGTCCTTATCCAACTGAACTGAAGAACTCATTGGTGTACTAACAGGTTTAGCATTGTCCATTTCATATTTTTTGAGGATGTCCTTAATATATTTAGTTTGACTAAGAAAAGTACCTTCCTCAAGTTGCTTAATGCTAAATCCTAGAAAGTAATTTAAATCTCCCATTAGACTCATTTCAAATTCACTACTCATTGTTTTAGAAAAATCATCACAAAGATGTTTATTTGAAGATCCAAAGATGATGTCATCCACATAAATTTGAACAATAAGTATATCCTTTCCAATTTTCCTCAAAAAGAGAGTTGTATCCACACTTCCTTTTTCAAAAGATCTTTCAAGTAGGAAGGTGCTTAACCTCTCATACCAAGCCCTAGGTGCCTGTTTCAATCCATATAATGCCTTTTTTAATTTGAAAACATGATTTGGAAATTTAGAATTTTCAAAACCTGGAGGTTGTTCTACAAAAACATCTTCCTCAATTACCCCATTTAAAAAGGCACTTTTGACATCCATTTGAAACAATTTAAAACCTTTAAAACATGCAAAGGCTAGTAAAACCCTAATTGCTTCAAGTCTAGCTACAGGGGCAAAAGTTTCCTCAAAATCAATTCCTTCAATTTGATTATACCCCTTAGCTACTAATCTAGCCTTATTTCTAATGACTACTCCTGAGTCATTCATTTTATTTTTGAACACCCACTTGGTTCCAACAACACTTTGATCTTTTGGCCTTGTAGTTAGTTCCCAAACTTTATTTCTTACAAATTGATTTAACTCTTCTTGCATGGCCAATATCCAAAATTCATCTGAAAGTGCTTGATCAATGTTAGTGGGTTCAATAGTTGAAATAAAGGCTGAATGATTGACTTCCTTGTTTAATCCACGCCTAGTTCTAACACCCTCATTTGGTTCACCTATAATCAATTCCTTTGGGTGGTTTTTAGAAAATCTCAAATCTCTAGGCAAAGGGTCTTCTCTTTCTAAATTTTCTTCCACATTTTCTTCCAAATTTAATCTATCAATCTTTTGGGAGTTTTCTTCAATTTCTTCTTCAACAACATTTGGCTCTTTCATGTTTCCATTTTCATCAAAAACAACATGTGTGGTTTCTTCAATGACTAAAGTTCTTTTGTTGAATACTCTATAAGATTTTCCAACACTTGAATATCCAACAAAAATTCCTTCATCTGATTTTGGATCAAATTTTCCTAAGGCAGATTTTCCATTATTATGTATGAACACCTTGCAACCAAATACATGCAAATGAGACAAATTTGGTGTTCTACCTTTTAGCAACTCATAGGGTGTTTTATTCAAATTTGATCTCACATTCACCCTATTCAGAACATAGCATGCAGTGCTAACCGCCTCAGCCCAAAAATATCTAGGAAGCGAGTATTCTGCTAACATTGCTCGGGCGGCTTCTATTAATGTTCTGTTCTTTCTTTCAACTACTCCATTTTGTTGAGCAGTTCTAGGTGAAAAAAAATTGTGATCAATCCCCTTTTCTTTACAGAAATCTTCAAATCTTTCATTTTCAAATTTTCCTCCATGATCACTTTGTATAGAAATTATTTCACATCCTAGTTTTCTTTGTATCCATGTTGAAAAATTTTTGAATTCCTCAAATGATTCACTCTTATGAAAAAGAAATTTAACCCAGGTGAATCTTGAAAAATCATCTACTATAACAAATCCATATACCTTTCCTCCTAGACTAACAGTGCTTACAGGTCCAAAAAGATCCATGTGTAGAATTTCTAAAGGTTTACTGGTCCTAAGATCTTTATTGGACTTAAAAGAGGACTTCACTTGTTTTTCTAATTGACATACATCACATAGATGGTCCTTGGTAAAGTCTAGTTTAGGTATTCCTCTCACCAAATTCTTTTGGGTAATTCTTCTAAGATTTTTCATACTAGAATGACAAAGTCTCCTATGCCAAAGCCATGATTCATCAGAAACAGTTTTCAAACAAAAAGCAGTAGGAGATTGAATACAATTTAAATCTAGCATGTAGACATTGTTTACCCTTTTTCCATTTAAAACAATTTTCCCATTTAGGCTAATTATGCAGCTAGTAGGTAAAAATTTTACATTATAGCCCTTATCACATAGCTGACTTATGCTAAGCAAATTATGTTTTAAGCCTTCAACTAATAAAACATTGTCTATGAAAAAGTTTTTCAAATTTCCAATCATACCTGATCCAACCACTTTCTTTGTGGTATTATCTCCAAGTGTAACCTTGCCTCCACTCCTGGCTTCCAGCGTTATGAATTGAGCAGTATCTCCAGTCATGTGCTTTGAACATCCGCTGTCCAGGTACCATATACTCTCACGAGGTCTTGTGTGAGAGCATTCCTGCAAAATTCTCAAATGTTAGACCTGGGAACCCAAACTAGTTTGGGTTCACCTTTATGAAATTTATAATCAGATGCATGTATGATATGTCTAGGTTTATGCATCTTAGTTCTCCACACCAAATTAGGTTTCATCTTTAAAGTGCAGGTGTGAGATATATGTCCCAAAAATCCACAATTGTTACATTTAACATTAGGAAAAATATTCCTATGTTTTCTTTCATATGATTGTCTTCTAAGGGATTTCATGAATTTAGGATAATATTTAGGATTTGTAAAATCTTCAAGTTTAGGGGGGTTCCTATTATCCTCGAGAGCTCTTATAGTGAGTTTGTAAAATGAATTCATATCCTCCAAGATTCGATTGGTATAATTGATTCTATATGTCTTGCTCTCAGATTCATCCTTAAATTTCTTAAATTCTTTTTCAAGTTCAGCATAGGATGATTTTAAATTCTCAAAATTTTTATTCAAGTCATCATATTCATCAAGTAGTTTCATGTGGTTGCTATCAATTAAAGCATGATCTTTCCTAAGGATTTCGTGTTCCTTATTAAGCTCTTCCAATTCTAAAACTACACTAGCATGCATCTTTTTCATTTTCCTATATGCATCATGCATGTGTTCAGAAACTTCAAACAATTCATTATAGGTTAAATCACATACCTCTTCTTGATCTGATTGTTCAGCTTTATCTGCCATCAAGCAAAGGTTGGTGACTTTTTCTTCTTTTTCAGTCTCAGATGAGTCTGAAGCTGAGTCCGCCCAAAAAGCCTTTTGAAACTTCTTCTTGCCCTTCTTTACCATTGGTTTCTTCTCTACCTTCTCCTTGCTAGGAGTGGCTTTGAGTTTTGGACAATCAATCTTTATATGACCTGGTTTCCTGCATTCATAACAAATCACTTCATTAGAAACCTTGCCATTTCTGTTATACTTACCTCTATTCCATTGCTGGCGTCTCTTCTGCTTCCTCTTTAAAAAGCTTCTGAATTGTCTAGTCATCAGTGCAATATCGTCTTCATCCTCAGGTTGTGAGTGTTCACTTTCTGACTCTTCCACATTTAGTGCAATATTCTTGTCCTTTCTTGGTTCACCTGCATCAATCTTTCTTTGACTTACTCCTTGCTCGTAAGCAATGAGTGAACCAAGAAGATTGTCAATGGAATAAATGTTCAGATATTTAGACTCTGTAATTGCAGTAATTTTAGCATCGTATGTAGTAGGTAAACAACGAAGAATCTTATTGACCATTTCAGCATTAGTTAATTCCCTACCAAGTGCATGCAAAGAGGTGACAATTTGAGTGAATCTTGTGTACATGTCAGATATAGATTCATTAGGTTTCATGCAAAATAATTCGTAGTCATGTAACAAGATATTGAGTCTTGATTGCTTAACCTCATTTGTCCCTTCATAAGTAATTTAAAGTCTATCCCATATGTCTTTTCCACTTTTACAAGTGGAAACTCGCATGTAGTCTTCAGATTTTAAAGCACAAAAGAAACTATTTAAACATTTTGCATTTAATTGTGCTAAGTCACGTTCTTCTATAGTCCAATCTGCATAGGGTGTATCTACCCTAATTCCATCAACTAATCTAGTTGGTTTTGAGTAACCTTCCTGGACTAGCATCCACATGCGATAATCAAGTGACTGTAAGAAAGTAGACATGCGTGTTTTCCAAAAATCAAAAGGAATATTGTCAAACAGTGGAGGTCTAGTGATAGAGTAACCAATCAGGTGTGTTTCGGTTTCCAAATGTAGCCATCTACGTTAATCAAAAAGTAGTTCAAACTTATGATTTTGAAATTATGCTCTGATACCACTTGTTGAGTCCAGTAATTAGGTTGTTAAGCCTAAGTAAATGTCCCACGGCTACCAAGAGGGGGGTGAATTGGTAGTTTTAAAAATTTTAAACCCTCTTAATGATAAAGTTGAACCGAAATAAGATTTTCTTTTAAAGTTTGTAGAAAAATATTTTTCAACCACAGAGTTGTTTAAGCTGAAATTTAAAGTGCAGAAACATAAAAGCAATAAAGTAAATGACAACAGATTTATAATGGTTCGGTCTATAACTAGACCTACATCCACTCCTCAGAGGCACCCTCTGAGTATTGCACTAATACCACAAAGTGACACTCCTTTAGCACCCACAGCAAGGCGGAGAAGCCTTTACAACACACTCTTTTCACCACTACCCGGTGCGGCAGAGAACCGTCGTTCTTTTACACAATCCACAGTGCTGGCAGATAACCATCGTCCTTTTACACAATCCACAGTGCTGGCAGAGAACCGTTGTCCTTTTACACAATCCACAGTGCTGGCAGAGAACCGTCGTCCTTTTACACTCTCCTAGTGTGGGCAGAGAACCCTACGGCTGTTCACACTCTCTAAGTGTAGGCAGAGAACCTTTCCGCTGTTCACACTCTCCAAGTGTAGACAGAGAACCCTTCGGCTGTTCACACTCTCCAAGTGTCGGCAGAGAACCGGATCTCCTTGACTGATCTTCTCACAAGAATCTAGAAGGAAGAAAAAAAAGAGTGAAGAAACCCAATTTCACAAGTAGAGACTCTTACCTTAGTAATCCAAGTGAAGCCTTCTCACTCCAGTGGTAGGAATCCTCCTTTGAATGCTCTCTTTCACTCTCTCCTTGGCTATTCTCTCAAGAGGCACGAAGATCAAATGACAAAAAGATTGGGTGGCAGTCTAATTTGGACTATTTATGTAAAAGACAAGAAAAACCGCCCAAAAACTGCAAGTTTCCAATTCTGTACGCAGTGGATCGTCCTGTACGATCCTGGATCGTCATGGACGATTTTACTTAAATGATCTAAAATGACCCAATTTGTATGTGTACGAAATGACTTTGTACAGATGATCGTCCTGTACGAACTAGGTTCGTCTAGTACGAACGGTTATTACTAGGTCGGTTCTAGAAACTGCTGAAAACTATTCTAAGTCGGTTAATCGTTTGGACGAAAATATGTTCGTCTGGACGAAAATTTTCCAGAGACCCGATCGTCCTGGACGATTATTTATTTCGTCTGGACAAAAATTTTCCAGAGGACCAATCGCCACGGACGATAATTTGTTTTCGTCTGGACAAAAATTTTCCAGAGACCCGATCGTCCTTGACGATAATTAATTTCGTCTGTACGAAAATTTTCCAGAGCACTGGTCACCTCGTACGATAATAAAATTCGTCTGGACAAAAATTTTACAGAGAACCCATCGTCCGGGACGATAATAAATTTCGTCCTGGATGAATAGGACTTAGAAAATTTTTTCGAGCAAGTTCCTATTCGTTCCATGTGCTTTATAGGAGATAACTGACAGATCGTCCAGTACGATAAATATCGTCCTGTACGATCAGTATAAAATTTTATGATCTCCTTATTTGTGTGTGTAAGATTTTTATTCACTCAATTACAATCACTCCCTTTCAAAATTAAATCAAAGAAAATGCAAACTTCAAATAAACAAAATATCTCATGTTGAATTTGATTTGAAGTTATCGTAGTCTGGAGTCTGATATTCCTGAAATGTTAGTACACACAAGAGCAAGTGCAAATCTTCTAAAATTGTTAGGAGATAACTATACATTTGAACAATAATGTTTGGAATCATCAAAACTACATAAGTTGCACAAATATAAATCATTCAAATAGCAACTATTCAAACATCATTCTAGATGCCCATTCAAAAAGCAGATCATCCAGGACGACTAGGTGGATCGTCCAGGACGATCAACAATAATTGATTGTACCGACCGAATTAAAGTCATGTAACGAACATGCCATGTTGATCGTCCAGGACGAATAGGTGTATTGTCCATAATGATCACCAATAATTAAGCAGAGATAGAGAAGATTGTCCATGACAATGAGGTCATCCAAGGGGATCAAAAATAATTTAAGAAGAAGGCGATCGGATCATCTAGGACGATCAAAAATAGACTAGTCAAATTAGCTGTCACAAGGAGAATCAAGAGTGGATTGAACAAATTATCCAGGACCATGTAAATATTGTGAAGGATGATGTGAAAAAAAGTTTAAAAATAGAAGATGGATGGAGATTATCAGAGACGGGATAAAAACAAAAATAATCAACTATAAATGATAAAAATAAAATACGAAAAAGACACAAACATGAAAAGAAATAAAAAACAAAGGTTTTTTTTATCAAAGCCTAAATATGATACATTCTCCATGTGATTGAATAAAATATTTGTAAGAATCAATGAGTTAACATTGTCAAAATTTAAGAAATAGTATAACAACCGGTCATGTTAGCCCTAGCCCAAACTTCTCCCAGGGAAAACTATCTTTTGAAAATAAAGATCCAAATAAAAAAAATCAATTGGCTAAGAAAAAGAGAGCCATTCAAAACTTGGTTCCAGAAAAATAATATATTAAAGTAATTAATCACAATCATGAATTCTGAAATCAAGCCTTTCAAAAGTATCAAGTAACACATGAATTCTTCTAAGATTTAAAATTTTGAAATATAAGAAAGCTTGCTTTTGGTGGGCTCATTTTATGCCCCTTGTCAATTTATTGGTGCACTTTGCGTATCTTTATATTTTTGATACACTTTGTGTATCTTTCTCAATTTAGTGTTAATTCACATCTTTTGATTTGACATCATTGGCCTTTTTTGTTTTTTGCAAGCTAGATTCCTTTTTCAAAACTCTTAAATACTCTTAGTGAGTATATCTTCCATATATTATAGAAGAAAAACTCACTATCTAATATAAGGAAGAATAGACCAAAAAATAAACTCTAAGTCATATGATAAATACATCGACAAGATTACAAAAAATCTAAAGATAATATAAAGACTTTGAACATTATATATATAAGATAGATTACTATAGTAAGATTAAAAAGATATCAATTGGAAAGTCTAATTATTAATTTGAGATAGACTTTTATTTAGAAAAGAAAATTACACCACTAAAAAAAGTTAGAAGAAGGGCAACAATCAACGGTGTTTCTCCCTTTAACCGATTTAGAGACGTCAAACATTGACTACAAATTTTCAAAAATAAAAATAAGGCATAAAATATCAATTCAATAGTGCTCAAAAGAAAAACAAAACATATGAAGGAAATTAAAATAATAGAAGTGAATAAAAGTAAATAAAATAAATAAAGAAAAATAACAAATACATATAAAATTCAGAAATCAGTAAGAATTAAGTTCATGCATTTATGTCAATCACACCCAATCTGGACCTTAAAATGCTGAATGTGTCGAAGGCCAGTGGTTTAGTAAAGATGTCAGCCAATTGATTCTCAGTTTACACATGGTGTAACTCAATGTCTCCCTTGATCACATGGTCTCTAATAAAGTGATGCCTTATATTAATGTGCTTGGTCCTTAAATATTGGATATGATTTTTAGAAATACATATGGTAATAGTATTGTCACAAAGGATCAAAATTGTGTCTACATCTAATCCTAAATCAAGAATTTACTGCTTCAACCAATGGACTTGGGCCACACAACTCCCTAAGGAAATGTACTCAACTTCAGTAGTGGAAAGTGCAACAGAGTTTTGCTTTCTACTGTATAAGGAGACTAAAAACTATCATATGAAATGGCAAGTCCCAGAAATGCTCTTTCTATCCACCCTATGTCCTGTAAAATCTGAATCAGAATATCCAAAAATTTTAAAAGAGGTGTTGTGCCTAGGATACCATATTCCTAAATGTTTTGTCCCTAAGAGATATGTAAGAATTCTCTTAACTATAGTCAAGTGGGATTCTTTAGGATCAACTTCAAATCTAGCACAGGGAAAAATAATAAATATTATATCAGAATAGCTAGCAGTCAGGTAAAGTAAAGATCTAATCATCCCTCTGTACTTCTTTTGATTAACACAATTTTCATTCGGATCCTTATCCAACTGAACACTTTAGGTTATGGGACTATTAATTGGGTTGGCTTTATCCATTTCATATTTCTTTAAGATGTCCTTTATATACTTTGACTGATATAGAAAGGTTCTATCATCCAATTTTCTTATGTTAAACCCCAAAAAGTAGGACAACTCTCTCGTCACACTCATCTCAAATTTCTTACTCATTACTTTAGAAAAATCATCGCATAACTTTTATCAAAAGATCCAAAAAGTATATCATTGATATAGATCTAAATAATGAGTAATTAATCACCTATTTTCCTCAAAAATATGTTGGTGTCTACGCTCCCCTTAATAAACTCGCTCTCTAGTAAGGATGTGTTAAGCCTTTCATACCAAGCTCTCGGTGCCTATTTTAATTTGTATAAGTCTTTTTTTAATTTGTAGGCATGAATTGGAAATTAGAAACTCTCAAAACCTGGGGGTTTCTCTACAAACACGTCTTCTTTTATTACCCAATTTAAAAAGGCACTCTTAACGTCCATTTGAAAAATATTAAATCCCTTATAACAGGAAAAGGCTAGTAGCACTCAAATGGCTTCTAATCTAGTTATAAGGGCAAATGTCTCCTCAAAATCAATCCCTTATATTTGGTTGTACCCCTTAGCCACCAATCTTTTCTTATTTTTAATCACCACATCAGAATCATTCATCTTATTCTTAAATACCCATCTGTTTCCAACTACACTTTATCCCTTTGGTCTTTCTACAAGCTCCAAAACATCATTCCTAACAAATTGGTTTGATTCCTCTTGTATATCTAAGATCTAAAACACATTAGATAGGGCTTGAATGATGTTGATGGGTTCATTCATTGAGATAAAGGCAGAGTGGTTCACTAACTTCCTAAGTCCATGCTTATTCCTAATACCTTCAGAAGGGTCTCCTATGATCAGTACGTTCTTTAGGATGACTTGAAGAATATCTACAATCTCTAGGCAAGGTGTGTGTAGGTTCAACTCTTTTTTCCAGATTTACATTTTCTACTCATTGGTAATCTCACCTACTCCTTGGGTGTTTTGGGGCTATACCCTCTCCTCAAAATTTCAACTCCTTGGGAAGTCTCTCCAACATCATCTTCATCCTCAATTCTAGACTTGTTAGGATCAAATTCATCAAACACTACATGAGTAGTCTCCTCAACCACCAATGTCCTCTGATTAAACACTTTAAAGGATTTCCCCATACTTGAATATACTAAGAATACTCCTTCATCAGATTTTGGGTCAAATTTTCCTAAATGTGACTTCCCATTATAAGAATGAAATTCATACAGCCAAATACATGGAGGTGGGAAAGGTTGGGCATCCTACCCTTAAGGATCTCATAAGATGTCTTATCACATTTGGTTCTAACACTCACACTATTCAACACATTATAAGTTGTGTTTACCGCTTCAGCTCAAAAGTATTTTGGAAGTGAATACACAGCGAACTAAGGTGAAGTTATTCCTTTCAGCTACCCCGTTCTACTGAGGGGTCCTAGGAGCTGAGAAGTTGTGATTAATCCCCTTATCCTCACAAAAGTCTCCAAATCTCTCATTTTCAAACTCTCCCTCATGGTCACTATGAATGATCAAGATCTCACAACCTATATTTTTTTGAATCCAAGTGAAGAAGGATCCAAACTCATCAAAAGACTTATTCTTATGTGACAAAAATCTAATCCAAGTAAACCTCGAGTAGCCATCAATAATCACAAAACTATAGACTTTGCCCCCTAAGCTGGCAGTACTAATGGGTCAAAACAAATCCATGTGAAGGAGTGGAAAGAGGACTGAACTTGCTTCCCTAGTTGGTAGGCATCACAAAGGTGGTCTTTGGTGAACTTAAGCTTGGGGACACCTCTAATTAGGTCCTTTTGGGTCACTCCCTTGACATTTTTCATATTGACATTACATAATCTTCTATGACACAACCATGAATCATTAGCAGTAATTTTTAAGAAAAATGAAGCAGCACATTCAATATTATTTAGGTCAAACATGTAAATGTTGTTGATCTGCTTTCCTTCTAAAATGATATTTTAATAATGCAAGTATTTATAAAGATATTTATGATGAAGCCCTTATCACAAAGCTGACTGATGCTTTGCAAGTTGTGTTTTAGTTCATCTACAGGCAAAATATTTTCAATCAAAAGGTTCTTAGATTTTTTTATTATACCTGTGCCCACCACATTTTTGGTGGTGTTGTCTCCAAGTGTAACCTTGCCTCTAGCCCTGGCCTCCAGCGTAACGAATTGATTAGCATCTCTAGTTATGTGTCATGAGCATCCGCGTCTAGGTACCACATGCTCTCATTAGGCCTTTTATTAGAGCACACCTACAAAATCATCAAATGTCATATTTAAGAACCCAACAAGTTTGGGTCCCTTCTTATGAAAAGAAGAATATAATGCATGTATGTAATGTTGTGAATAATGAAATTTGGGTCTCCACACCCAATGTGTACTATGGTGAATAATTCATGTGTGTGAAATATGTCCTAACATGCCACATGAAAAACATCTACTACTAGTAAAAGGATTTATTAATCTACTCAGGTGGTGATGCTTCCTTTTAAAGTTATGTGATGCATGCAATGTTGGTTTATTATTTTAAAATGCTTTGAGATTTTCTAATTTCTTAAATTCTTTTTCTAACTCATCATGAGATGACTTTAAGGAATCATGTGCATCAAATAATTCAATATGCTTTTTGTTTAATGCATCAAACTCATCAAGTAATGACATGTGATTGCTATTAATTGTAGAATGATCTTTAAGTAAATTTTCATGCTCTTTTTACAAATTTAAAAACTCCAATTTCAAACTAGCATGTGATTTCTTAAGTTTCCTATATGATGCATGAATTTGTTCAAAAATGTCAAGTAATTATTGGTAGTTTAGTTCATATACCTCTTCTTGGTCAGACTGACCAAGATGATCGCTCGCCATCAAGCACAAGTTTGCAGTCTCCTCTTCAGCTACAATCTCAGAGGAGTCTAATGTAGAATCCACCTAGAATGCCTTTTGGAACTGCTTCTTATCCTTGTCCTTTATGAACTTGGGTTTCTTCTCACCCTTCTCCTTGCTAGGATGAGCTTTAAGTTTAGTACAATCAGCTTTAACTCGTCCCGACTTCCAGAATTCAAAGTAGATCATATCATTAGAACTCTTAAAATTTTTTCTACCCTTACCTTTATTCCACTTCTGATGTTTCTTATGCTACATCCTTAGAAATCTTTTAAATTGCCTCATGATTAAGGAAACATCATTGCTTTTAGATACAGAAGAATCAGTATCTGTGTCATTGGCCTGAAGCGCCACAATTTTCTCCTTCTTTTTCTCACCTGCATCAAGATTTCTTTGATTCACCCTTTGCTCGTAAGCAAAGAGTGATCCAAGTAAGTTATCAATTGAATAAGTATTCAAATATTTAGATTCAATAATTGTAGTAATCTTAGCATCAAAGGAAGAATAAAAACATCTAAAATTTTTATTAACTTTTTTATAATTTGTGAATTCTCTTCCGAAAGCATGAAATGTGGTGACAATTTGCGTAAATCTAGTATACATGTCAGAAATCAATTCAAAAGGTTTCATACAAAAAAAGCTTGTAGTCATACAATAAAATATTAAAGCGAGATTACTTAACTTCATTTATTCCTTCATAAGTAATACACAATCTATCCAAAATTTCTTTACCGATAGCACAAGTTGAAACACGCATGTAATCTTCCGATTTTAAAGCATAGAAAAATTAGTTCAAACATTTTGCATTCAATTACGCTTAATCTCGTTCATCAAATGTCCATTCAGTAAAACAAGTTCAGTTTTAATGCCATTAATTTCACGTGACGGATGTGAATAAGCTTCTTTAATAAGCATTCACATATAATAGTTAGTTGATTGTAAAAATGTAGACATACTAGTTTTCTAAAAATCAAAAGGAATATTGTCAAACAAAGGTGGTTAAGTAATAAATACCCTTCCGCAATACTTTGATTATTGAAGTTAGCCATGGATCAAACTTCAAAATTTTCAAAAACATAATTTTATAAATCCCCCTCTGATACAATTTGAAAGTTTGTTAGGGTTGTTAATCCCTTATGAACTAGCCCAAGGAAAACCAAGAAGTGGGGGATGGGGGGGGGGTGAATTGGTATTTTAAAAAATTTCTCAATCACAACACAAACGCAAACCAAAACAAAATTCACCACAGAGAGAATTTAAGTGCAAAAAGTAAATGCAAAAAATAGTAATAAAAAAACACCGAAATTTATAGTAGTTTGATCAATTTGACCTACGTCCACTCCCCGGAGGCATCCTTTGAGTATTGCACTAAACTCAGTGCATCTTTTTTTTCTCCGCAGCAAGGCGGAGAAGCTTATACAAAACACCTTTCTACTGACACTTTTGAGGCAAAAACCTGACTCCTTTTGCGTCTTCCCTAAGTAGGCAGAGAACCTAACACTTTTTGCTTCCTTCTAAAGCAGGCAGAGAACTTCAATCAATTGCTAAAGTAGACCTCTCTTGAACCCCCAAGAAACTAGGGATGATGACCTTAGAAGATGACTCGGATCCTTGCTTGGAGCAACCTTTGTGAAACCCCTCATAAACTCCCCCTCACAAAATCCACTCTCTCCCCATTACTCTCCCTCTCCTCTTGGCTCTCTCAGGTCAAGATAGCAGCAAAAGATTCACTCTTGGGTAAAACAAGAGGTCTTATAAAGAAGACCTTTTGAATAGAACTTAATTGAAACAAACTGATATTATCATCCAAGATGATTTGAATATCGTCATGTACTATCAATATAAATATAGCTTATCAACCAGTATAATTTGGGATGATTAGAGAGTAATTTGTTCATATCGTCTAGGACGATAGTATATTATCTTATACAATTAGTTCAATTTTTCAAATATCATCCAGCACATCTCCCTAGATGCATGTCTAGATAATGAAAAAATTATTTTATTATTCAGGATGATCTCACGATCGTCTAAGACGATTAGTACAAAACTATAAATATGGTCCAGAACGTCACCCTGAATGGATGTCTAGATGATGCAAAATTTACTAGATCATTCGGGCCGTTCTCATAATCGTCTAGGATGATTAGTTCAAAACATCACATATCATCCAAAGCATCGCCCTAAATGCAACCATGCTGATTGTACATCATCCAGGAAGAGCTAAGGTTTGTTAACTTATTTTCCCTGGATGATAGTGCATTCGTACAGGATAATATAATCAAGCAATCAAACCTTAATTGCTTTTCTTAATTACCATATTAATTTGAGCATAATTGTGCTGCATCATCCAGGATGATGTCCTGGACAATGTCTGAAAATAAAAGATTTATAAAAAGATATGGCGGCTGATTCTTTCTTATTTGAGCCTATCATCTCTGACGATGCTAATATCGTCCAGAACGATTCGCCTAATTACGACTGCCTTAACCAGGATGCCCTAATTAGGATTTTTATTTTTAATTGATCATCAAGGATGATTTTTAGATCGTCCCAGATAATGTCATCAAAATAGAAAACTTTAATCAATCAGATAGAATTTTTTCGTGTGCATGGTAACTTAGCATCATTAACCACATTGTTTAGAATTGACTCAAGAAAAGGTAAAAGACACAAAATGTACATTACAGGCTGACTTAGTCCTAATCTACCTAATTTTAAACTTGCTCGATTTGCAATTTAATCTTGTGGACCTAAAACGTTAGTAGGCAAGATAGTCGTAGAAAAATAAAAATGTTTGCTATCATCAAAATTATATTTCCTGAAATCAAATTCTCAATAAAGTTCCTATAGTCTTTACCAATAAAGGAATATCCTAAGAAAACTCCTTCATATTAAGGATCAAATTTTCCTAAGAAAGATTTTCCATTGATAAGGATGAAGCATTAACACCTAAAGACATGAAGATGTGAGAGATTGGGTGTCCTACCCTTAAGCAACTCATAAGGTAACTTATTTAATTTTGATCTAATTTTTTCCTTATATAAAAACATAGCAAAAAGTATTCATTACTTTTGCCCAAAAATATCTAGGAAGAAAATATTTAACTAACATTGTCCTAGTTGCTTCTATTCATATTTTATTCTTTATTTCAACTATCCTAATATACTAATGAATCCTAGGGACAAATAAATTATGTTCAATTCCAAACTAATTACATAAAAAATAAAATTTCTCATTTTCAAATTTTCTACCATGAATACTATGGATTATGGAAATCATAATCCCTAACTTCCTCTGTATCCAATTGGATAACACTCTAAATTATTTAAATAACTCACTTTAATGACTTAAAAATAAAAGCCAGATGAATCTAGAGTAATTGAATATAATATATGTTAAGAGAGTTGTTATTTGTATGTTTTACATTCTTGCAACTTAAATAGTTTTGATGATTCCAAATGTTATTGTTTTATGTGTTGTTATCTCCTAACATTTTATAGAAAATTTGTTTTTGCTCTTATGTGTACTAACATTTTAGGTGAATCAAACTCCCGACCACGAAGACTTCAAATCAAATACAGCATGATATTCTTTGGAATTTTGAAGCTTATAAATGTTATTTGGATTGAGAGGGAGTGATTGTAATTGAGTGAATAAAAACACACACACACTTAAAGAGATTTTAAATTTTTTATACTGATCGTATGGGACGAATGTTTTTCGTACGGCACGATCAGACAGTTATCTTCTAGTAAGAGCAAATGGAACGAACAGGAACAACAAAGAAACTTTTCTAAGTCCTGATCATCCAGGATGAAATATCTTCATCCCGGGACGACTTGGGCTTTGTAAAAATTTCATCCAGACGAAATCATTTTCATCACAGAATGACTTGGGCTTTATAAAAATTTTGTCGAGATGAAATATTTTCATCCCAGGACGTGGAACCAACTTTAACAGTTTTTTTATTACATTCTATAGTTTTTGGGAACCGACCTTGTGATTTCAGTGTGTACGAAGTGATTTCATACACATATACATATAGATCATTTCCAAGGCTGTTAAGTAAAATCGTGTAGGATGATTTTTGATCGTACGGGACGATCCTATGCATGATAACTTGACATTTGCCATTTTTAGATGGTCTTTCTTGTATCTTCTATATATAGGCCATTCTAAACTTAAACTTAATCTTTTTGCTTACTGATCTTCGTGCCTATTGAGAAGAGAGTCAAGGAGAGAGTGTGAGAGAATATTTGAAGGAGATTTATTGCTATTGGAGCGTGAAGGTTACACTTGGTACTTAAGGGTAAGAGTTTCTACTTTTAAGTTTGTGATTACTTCACTCTTCTCTCTTTTCTTTTAGATTGTGCTTGTGAAGAAGATCTTCAAGGAGATCCGATTCTCTCCTGACACTTGGAAAGTGTGAACATCCTAGGGTACTCTGCCAACACTGGGGATAGTGTGAAAGGACGAACGGTACTCTGCCAACACTGGGATAGTGTGAAAGGTAGGATGGTACTCTACCAACACTGGGGATAGTGTGAAAGGATGAACAGTACTCTGCCAACACTGGGGATAGTGTGAAAGCACGAACGATACTCTGCCAATACTGGGGATAGTGTGAAAGGACGAATGATTCTTTGTCGATATCGGGGGAGTGTGAAAGGATAACGGTTCTCTGTCGCACCGGGTAGTGGTGAAAATAGTTTGTAAAGGCTTATCCGTCTTGCTGAGGGTGCAAAAGGAGAGTCACTAGTGGTATTAGTGCAATACTCAGAGGGTACCTCTGAGGAGTGGATGTAGGTCTGGTTTTGATCGAACCACTATAAATTTTGGTGTCTTTTATTTTCCGCTGCATTTTTAATTTTTGTGCTTAAACATTATGGCTAAAAAACATTTTCTAGAAAAACTCACTAATTAAATTTTCATTTCCTTTAAACTTTAAAAATAGTGATAAAATTTTTTAAATACCAATTCACCCCCCCCCCCCCCCTCTTGATTAGCCATGGGACATTTACTTAGGCTTAACATCCAAATTCATATTGAACGAGTTTCAACAAGTGGTATCAGAGCTTTGTTTCAAAATCATAAGTTTAGACTACTTTTTTATTAACATAGATGGCTACATTTGGAAATAGAAATACACCTGAGGGTTACTCTATAACTAGACCTCCACTGTTCGACAATATTTCTTTTGATTTTTGGAAAACACGCATGTCTACATTTTTACAATAACTTGATTATCGTATGTGGATCTTAGTTCAAGAAGGGTATACAAAACCAACTAGACTAGTTGATGGAGTTAGAGTTGAAATACCTTTTACGGACTATGCAGTAGAAGAACATGACTTAGCACAACTAAATGCTAAATGCTTGAATAGTTTCTTTTGTGCTTTAAAACCGAAAGACTATATGCGGGTTTTTTACTTGCAAAAGTGGAAAGGACATATGGGATAGACTTTGTATAACATATGAGGGGACTAATAAGGTTAAGCAATCTAGACTTAATATCTTGTTACAAGATTATGAACTGTTTCGCATGAAACCAAAGGAATCCATTTTTGATATGTACACAAGATTCACACAAATTATCACCTCTTTGCATGCATTGGGTAGGGAGTTAACAAATACTTAAATGATTAATAAGATCTTACGTTGCTTGCCTACTACTTATGATGCTAAAATTGCTGCGATTACAGAGTCTAAGGATTTAAACATTTAATCTATTGACAATCTTTTTGGTTCGCTTATTGCTTAGGAGCAAGGAGTTAGCCAAAGAAAGGTTGATGCAGGTGAACCACGAAGGGAGAAGAATATAGCACTGAATGTGGAAGAGTATGATAGTGAACACTCACAACCTGAGGATAAATACGACATCGCTTTGATGATTAAACAATTCAGAAGCTTTTTGAAGAGGAAGTAGAAGAGACGCCAGCAATGGAATAAAGGTAAGTTTAATAGAAATACAAGAGTTTTTAATGAAGTTATTCGCTATGAATGCAGGAAACTTGGACACATAAAGATGGATTGCCCATCACTCAAAGCCAATCCTAGAAAGGAGAAGGTAGAGGAGAAACCATTTATGAAGAAAGGCAAGAAGAAGTTCTAATGAGCTTTTTGGGCGGACTCAGCTTCGGATTCGTCAGCAACAGAAAAGGAAGGGGAAGTCACTAATCTATGCTTAATGGTTGACATTGTTGATCAAGAAGAGGTATGTCACTTAACTTATGATGAACTTTTTGAAGTTTCTGAACACATGAATGAAGCATATAAGAAAATAAAGAAAATGCATGCTAGCCTTTGTTTGGAATTGGAAGAACTTAAAAAGGAACATGAAATCTTTAGGAATGATCATTCTTTAATTGATAGAAACCACATTAAATTACTTGATGAGTTTGATGACTTGAATAAGAACCTTGAATGTTATAAATCATTCTTTGGAAAACTTGAAAAAGATTTTAAAAATTTTAAGGATGAATCGGATAGCGAACTTTATATATCAAATTATATAAATCGAATTTTGAAAGATATGAATTCATTTTATATTTTGAAGATAAAAGCTCTCAAGGATAATAGGATACCTCCAAAACTTGAACATTTCACTAATCCTATTTTGTATCTTAAATTTATGCAATCCCTAAAAAGTCAAATGAATGGTAGAAGACTTAGGAAACCTTTTCCTAATGTTAAATGCAATATTTGTGGATTGATTGGATATATAGGTCACATCTGTACTTCAAAGATGAAAAACTATTTGGTGTGGAAACCTAAGATGCATAACCCTAGATATATCATACATGCATCTTTTTTATAAATTGTCATAAGGTGAACCAAAACTTTTTTGGGTTCCCAGGTCTAACGTTTGATATTTTTGCAGGGAGGCTCTCACACAAGGCCTCCTGAGAGCATATGGTACCTGGATAGCTGATGTTCAAAGCATATGACTAGAGATTCTACACAATTCATTTCGCTAGAAACCAGGAGTGGAGGCAAGGTTACACTTGGAGATAATACCAAAAGGAAGGTGATTGGGTTATGTATTATTGGAAATATTAAAAACTTTTTCATTGAAAATGTGCTATT
Source organism: Dendrobium huoshanense (assembly GCA_016618105.1). Lineage (NCBI taxonomy): Eukaryota > Viridiplantae > Streptophyta > Magnoliopsida > Asparagales > Orchidaceae > Dendrobium > Dendrobium huoshanense. Next base: position 63,675,521 of record CM028353.1, read on the forward strand.
GGTAGAAGGCTTAAATAATAATTTATTAAGTATAAGTCAGCTATGTGATAAAGGGTATTGTGTTAAATTTTTTCTTACTAGTTGCATATTAAGCCTTAATAGTAAAGATGTTTTGAATGGTAAAAAGGTAAACAATGTTTATATGCTAGATTTGAATTGTTTTCATACTCCTACTACTTTTTTGTTTGAAAATTGTATCTGATGAGTCATAGATTTGGCATAGGAGACTTTGTCACTCTAGCATGAAAAATCTAAGGAGAATTACCCAAAAAGACTTAGTGAGAGGTATACCAAAACTAGACTTTACTAAGGACCACTTTTGTGATGCATTTAAATTAGGTAAACAAGTGAAGTCCTCTTTTCAAACCAATAAGGATCTTAGAACTAGTAAACCATTGGAGACTTTACATATGGATCTTTTTGGACCTGTTGGAACTGTAAGTCTAGGAGGGAAGGTATACGGATTTGTGATTGTGGATGATTACACTAGATTAACATGGGTTAGATTTCTATTTCATAAGAGTGAATCATTTGAGGAATTTAGAAATTTTGCAACTTGGATTCAAAGAAAACTTGGGTATGAAATCATAAATATACAAAGTGATCATGGAGGAGAATTTGAAAATGAATGATTTGAGGATTTTTATAAGGAAAATGGAATTGATCACAACTTTTCTACACCTAGAACCCCTCAGCATAATGGGGTAGTCGAAAGGAAAAATAGAATATTAATAGAAGCCGCCTGAGCAATGTTGGCAGAATACTCACTTTCAAAATATTTTTGGGCTGAGGCGGTTAGCACAATATGTTATATTCTGAATAGGGTGAATGTGAGATCTAAATTTAATAAGATATCCTATGAATTGCTAAAAGGTAGAACACCTAATTTGTGTCATTTGCATGTCTTTGGTTGCAAGGTGTTTATTCATAATAATGGAAAATCTTCCTTAGGAAAATTTGATCCAAAATCAGATGAGGGAATTTTTGTTGGATACTCAAGTGTTGGAAAATCTTATAGAGTGTTCAATAAAAGAACTTTGAGAATTAAGGAGACCACACATGTTGTTTTTGATGAATTTGAATATGTGGAAGAGCCAAAAGTTGTAGAAGATGAGATTGAGGATAATTCCCAAAAGATTGATAAGATAAATTTGGAAGAAAATTTAGAAGAAAGATTGGAAGAAAATGTGGAAGAAAATTTGGATATAGAAAATCCTTTGCCTAGAAATTTAAGACTTTCTAAAAACCACCCAAAGGAGTTAATAATTGGTGAACCTAGTGAAGGTGTAAGGACTAGGCATGGATTAAACAAAGAAGTCAATCATTCAGCCTTCATTTCAACAATTGAACCCCCTAATATTGATCAAATACTTTAGGATGAATTTTTTATTTTGGTCAAGCAAGAAGAATTGAATCAATTTGTAAGAAATAAAGTTTGGGAATTAACTTCAAGGCCAAAGGATCAAAGTGTAGTTGGAACTAAGTGGGTATTCAAAAATAAAATGAATGTCTCAGGAGTAGTCATTAGGAATAAGGCTAGATTAGTTGCTAAGGGGTATAATCAGATTGAAGGGATTGATTTTGAGGAGACTTTTTCCCCTGTAGCTAGACTTGAAACAATTAGGGTTTTTTTAGCCTTTGCCTATTTTAGAGGATTTAAATTATTTCAAATGGATGTGAAAAGTGTCTTTTTAAATGGGGTAATTCATAAATATATTTTTGTAGAACAACCACCTGGATTTGAAAATTCTAAATACCCAAATCATGTTTTTAAGTTGAAAAAGGCATTATATGGATTGAAACAGGCACCTAGGGTGTGGTATGAGAGGTTGAGCACCTTCCTACTTGAAAGATCATTTGAAAAAGGAAGTGTGGATACATTACTCTTTTTGAAGAAATTTGGAAAGGATATACTCATTATTCAAATTTATGTAGATGACGTCATTTTTGAATCTTCAAATAAAAATCTTTGTGATGAATTTTCTAAAACAATGATTAGTGAATTTGAGATGAGTTTAATGGGAGATTTAAGTTACTTTCTAGGCTTTAGCATTAAGCAAATTGAGGAGGGTACTTTTCTTAGTCAATCTAAATATCTTAAGAACATCCTCAAAAAGTATGAAATGAACAATGCTAAACCTGTTAGTACACCAATGAGTTCCTCAGTTCAGTTGTATAAGGACCATAAGAGAAAATATATTGATAAAAAAAAATTTAGAGAGATAATTAGATCTTTACTTTACTTGACTGTTAGCCGACCATATCATGTTTAGTGTTTTCTTGTGTGCTAGATTTCAATCAGATCTAAAATAATCATATTTGATATCAGTGAAAAGGATTTTAAGATATATGTTAGGAACTTAGAACTTAGGAATTTAGTATCCTAATTTTAGCTCTTCTTTTGAAATAATTGGTTATTTAGATTCTGACTTTGCAGGTTGTAGGGTGGATAGAAAAAGCACTTCTGGAACATGTCAATTTATTGAAAATTCTTTAGTATCTTGGTCCAGTATAAAACAAAATTCAATAGCCCTATCTACTGCAGAAGCTGAATACATTGCATTAAGAAGTTGTGTGGCACAAGTACTTTGATTGAAACAATAGTTGATTGATTTAGGATTAACTATAGGCATTATTCTAATTTATTGTGATAATACTAGTGCTATTTGCATTTCCAAAAATCGTATTCAACATTCAAGAACCAAACATATAGACATAAAGCATCATTTCTTAAGGGATCATGTATCCAAAGGAGAAATTGAACTCACACATGTTTCTACTGAAAATCAACTTGTAGATATTTTTACAAAACCTTTAGCCTTTGATACTTTCAGTACATTAAGAACAAGGCTTGGTGTCATTAATTTGAATGCTTAGATAAAAATGTTTTTGCAACATTGATGTTTATTTTCATAGTTTATATTTTTTGTGATTTTATGTGTTTTTGAGTTTGTTTTATATAATTTTTATTTATAGTTTGTACATTTTTGTTATTTATTATATTTTTAAAGTATTACGTACTTGTTTTGATAAAAATATAAAAATTTGAAAATTCTTAGTGTACATCATCCGGGATAAACTCAATTCGTACGGGACGATGTGTGTAAGTGCATGAAACTGTCAGATTTTGGAATTGATTTGTGCAGTTTTTCAGTTTTTAATGTCACTTCGTCTGTACGATCTTCACGATTGTCCAGGACAAAATTTTTTAAAACCGCGCGTTGAATGGATAAAACGGTTAAATGGATAAGGTGGTTTTTATTTTTGAACTTCGTATGTACGAACCTTTAGTTCGTCTGGACGAACATGTGGCAGTTCGATGTAGGGGACGATTTTAACTGCCATTAAAATAATCATAAGTTATGATCGTCCGAGATGAACATGTGTTCGTTTGTACGATTGGTCTGGTCAAAAGTTTGAACGAATGGACACATCGTAAGTTGTGTTGATTACGAAAAGCCATTTCATTTTGGATGAATTTGATCATCTGTACAAAAATTTTTTGTACATGACAAACAAAAAATTTCGTCCGGGTCCAAAATTTTTGTCTGGTATGAACGTATCATTTTCTTTAAATAAGAAGGCTTTCTAACTCAACAATCACACTTCTAAACCTCACTTTCAAATCCTTTCGTTGTCTAGATCCTTTCAATGGCAAGTTCAAGCAAGTGCCAAAAGATTCTAGCAAAGAAACCACATAGGAATACCTCTGAGAACTTCTTGTCCAAAGCAAATGAGGATTCCTTTCCTAAGTTTGCTTCTGCCAAAATCACTCCTCGAATCTTAATTCAAGATGAAATTACCTTTCAGGTAATGCACTTATTTTCTTTCACTCAATTTGGTTTCATTCTCACTCTTATCCACCTATACAACAAAGAAACTTTTCACTACTTTTTAGCCAACATGTCTTTTAACTCTGATCACTCCACTATCCGTTCTTTTGTTTTCAAACAAAATGTAGAAATCAACAAGCATGACTTAGGTGCTTTTCTAAACTTAAGAACAGAAGGATAAAGAGCTCATACTTTAATCACCTTTGATCAATATAAATGGTATGAAATTAATAGGGTGATTAGAGGAAATGGTTTAACTGACCATGTGGCTAGGGTTTTCAGTCTTCTCCAAAATGCACGTATCATCCATCATATTCTTAGAACTTCAATCATTCCAAAAGCTGGTGATAGAGTCAATACTACCTCTCTTCTTTCCATAGTGACCTTCCTAATCATAAGCAAAAAGCCTATTAATGAATCCCAACTTATCTTAGACTACCTTTATGGGCTTTCTGAAATTGGCCATGCAGATCATAAAAGAAAGAGGAACATTTCTTTAGGTCACTTAGTTACCTATATTTTGGAGAAGAAATACAACTTAGTGCATCATGATCAAGAGTATGAAGAACCTCTTTATTACAATGATGCATCATTTAAAGCGATCTTCAAGGAAGAAAAAGGTAAATCACATGTTGCTAGTGATACAAAAGAAGAGGCTGAAGATGTACCTGGTCCTGCTAATGAATCAAATTATTAGAATTTGGTTGAAAGATTTGATCAACTAGAGACTCATTTTGATCAACGCTTTTATCATATTGAGGTTCAATTTCAAGTGTAGCAAAGTGACATTGGTTACATGAAAGAGCAGATGATTGAAATTAGCACCAATGTGATGTTATTAAGTTCATACTATAAATTCTTTGGTGGTGTTCCTCCTCCTCCTCCTCCAGATCAGGGTCCTCAGTGATAGATGTAGTTGATGTTATGTGTTTTTGTTATTAGTGCTTTTATTTTATGTCTTTCTGTAGTTTATTTGTATTTTGGAAAGTTGATTGTAGCTTTCTTTCTTTGATGTTTTGTATTGATATCTAGTTCAAATTGTAGAATCTTTAATTGATATCAATATATATTGTTTTTTATTTGAATTAGAAATGTCTGTTAGTCTTTATGAAAATCTTCAAATTTTTTAATCTTATTAGTGCTATTATTTAAATTGTAAGTTAAAATTAAATTCATTAGAAAATCTAGTTATTCTAAATTTAAATAATGCTTATAACTTAATATTATTAGGATTTTCAATTTCATTTCTCTCATTTAGACTACATTATTTTTAATATTACTATTACAATTTAGATGTTTTCTTATTTTATATTTCAATTTTCAAATAGTATTTATGCACTTAGAAAAATTTAAAATTTTAGATTATTAATTTTGGAAAGAATTCAATTACTCTTGAAAATTGTACAAATATACAAAAATCAAAAAGGAATCCGCAAAAGTTCGCAATGTGAAAAAGAGGCACAAAATGAGCCCAAAGTAAAAAGATGCACAAAAATGTGCCATAAATTTGAAAAAGATGCGCAAAGCGCCACATGTAGTAGTTACTTCTTTCCAGATTCTTTTAATCTCTTAATTCAAATTGATCTTATGTTTATTTATATTTTTATTGAAATTTGAAATATACAATTTTATTATTCATCCTTATTGCAAAAAATTTCTTTATCTTAATGTCTAAATTGACTCATGTCTTTGATAAATTCTTTTTATTATCTACGTTATATCATTTCTTAAATTTTATGAATTTCTATGATTTGTCAAATGTTTTAATTTTATTTACATAAATTATTCAATCACTTTCAAGGTTAAATTATCAAATGATTTTCATATGTCTGCTTACATTTCTAGTCTATTTCTTCTTCACTTTTTTGTTATTGTTAAAAAGGGGGAGAAATTGTTTGTTTGTTTTTTGTCCATATTATGAATTTTTTTATATTTTTGTGTGTGTAAAAATTTTGAAAAACAAATTTTTTTTTTTTCAAAATGCCTCCTTAATTTTCATCTGTGCATCAATTAAGGGGGAGTTTAGGAGATTATTAGAATTTGAAATCTTATAAATAATAATTATTTTGCCATCATCAAAAAGGGGGAGATTATTAAGAGAATTGCTATTTACATGTTTTACATTCTTGCAACATATATAGTTTTGATGATTCCAAATATTATTGTTTTATGTGTAGTTATCTCCTAACAATTTATGAAAAATTTGTTTTTGCTCTTGTGTATACAAACATTTCAGGTGAATCAAACTCCCGACCACGAAGACTTCAAATCAAATTCAGCATGATATTCTTTGCAATTTTGAAGCTTATAAATGTTATTTGAATTGAGAAAGAGTGATTGTAATTGAGTGAATAAAAACACACACACACTTAAGGAGATTTTAAAATTTTTATACTGATCGTACGGGATGAATTTTGTTCGTATGGGACGATCAGACAGTTATCTCCTAGTAAGAGCAAATGGAACGAACAGGAACTGCAAAGAAATTTTTCTAAGTCCTGATCGTCCAGGACGAAATATCTTCGTCCCGGGATGACTTGGGCTCTATAAAAATTTCATCCAGACAAAATCATTTTCATCCCAGGACGACCTGGGCTCTGTAAAATTTTGTCTAGATGAAATATTTTTGTTCCAGGATGATGGAACAACTTTGAAAGTTTTTTGATTATGTTCTGCAGTTTTTGGGAACCGACCTTGTGATAATCGTTCATACTAGATGAACTTAGTTCGTACGGGACGATCAGTTTGTACGAAGTGATCTCATACATATATACATATAGATCATTTCCAAGGCTGATAAGTAAAATTGTCCAGGATGATTTTCGATCATACGGGACGATCTTGTGCATGATAACTTGAAATTTGCCATTTTTAGATGGTTTTTCTTGTCTCTTCTATATATAGGCCATTCTAAACTTAAACTTAATCTTTTTGCTTACTGATCTTCGAGCCTTTGAAGGAGAGAGTGTGAGAGAGCATTTGAAGGAGATTTTTTGCCATTGGAGCATGAAGGTTTCACTTAGTACTCAAGGGTAAGAGTTTCTACTTTTAAGTTTTTGATTACTTCACTCTTCTCTCTTTTCTTTTAGATTATGTTTATGAAAAAGATCTTCAAGGAGATCCAGTTCTTTGTCAACACTTGGAAAGTGTGAACAGCCGAGGGTACTCAGCCAACACTAGGGATAGTGTGAAAGGATGAACGGTACTCTGCCAACACTAGAGATAGTGTGAAAGGATGGATGGTACTCTGCCAACACTAGGGATAGTGTGAAAGGATGAATGGTACTTTTCCAACACTAGGGATAGTGTGAAAGGAAAAACAGTACTCTTCCAACACTAGGGATTATATGAAAGGATGAACGGTTCTCTACCGACATCGGGAGAGTGTGAAAGGACGACGGTTCTCTACCGCACCGAGTAGTGGTGAATAGAATTTGTAAAGGCTTCTCCGCCTTGCTGAGGGTGCAAAAAGAGAGTCACTAGTGGTATTAGTGCAATACTCGAAGGGTGCCTCCGGGGAGTGGATGTAGGTCTAGTTTTAACCGAACTACTATAAATTTTGGTGTCTTTTATTTTCCACTGCATTTTTACTTTTTTTGCTTAAACATTGTGGTTGAAAATGTTTTCTAGAAAAACTCACTAATTAAATTTTTCGTTTCCTTTAAACTTTAAAAAGAGGGATAATTTTTTTTAAATACCAATTCACCCCCCCCCCCCCCCCCCCTCTCGGTTAGCCGTGGGACATTTACTTAGGCTTAACATCCTAATTCATATTGAACAAGATTCAACAATATCATATCCAAAAGATTCCCACCTAAGCTGGCTATACTAACTGGACCAAATAAATCCATATATAAGATTTATAGTGGTATAGTGATGGTGGTATCTCTAATGGAGTGAAAAGATGACTTAAATTAATTTCTTAATTAGCAGGGATCACTGGGGTGGTTCTTAGAAAATTCTAACTTGGGTATACCTCTAACTAAATCATTTTGAGTTATCTTTTTTAAGAGTTTTCATGCTTGCATGGTACAGTCACCTATACTATAACCATGATTCATCAATAATTTTAAAATTTAGATTATTTAAATTATTAATACAAGAAATCAAGCTTGTATATATTTTTTACTCTTTTTCCTTCTAAAACTATTTTTACAATTAAACTAATCAATCATTTAGTATATAGAAATTTATGTCAAATCCCTTATCATAAAGCTATCTAATACTAAGAAAAATGTGTTTTAATACATATACTAAAAAAATATTTCCAACAGAAAACTTTTTGAATTTCCAATTGAACCTGAACCCATAACTTTCCTAGTGGAGTTATCACCAAGTGGAATCTAAACTCCTGCCTGGCCTCTAACATAATGAATTACTCCATGTCTCTCATTATATCTCTTAAAAATCTATTATACATGTACCACATACTCTCATTTTATCTTTTGTGAAAGCATCCCTACAAGATTAATCATTGGTTAGATTTGGAAACCTATGTGAGTTTGGGTTCCACCTTATACTTTTATGAATAATTAAAATACGTGCTATGTTGTGATGCAAGTGATTTAGACTTCCACACATAATATGTTCTACAGTGTAAAGTGTAAGTGGGAACTTGTGTCCTACCATACCACATGAGTAACACTTAACCCTAGGGAATATATTCACTAATATATGTATTGTATTATACCTCTTCCTAGGGATATGAGATGATGCATGTTGTTTCCTAGTGGGTTCCACTGGTGCTAGTGTAGGTTGAGGCTTTTGTGCTAACATAGGCAGTGGTGCAATATTTAGAATTGAAAATATATTCTTTTATAAATTTATTAGCACTTACTTAGCATTCAATTTCAAACTTTAATGCATACTACCTAGTGTCTAATTCTATTGCCAGTTTTTCTAGTTCTTTGAATGCCACTTTTAGTTCAGCATGCTCAGATTTCAAGGATGTATGTAATTCAGTTAAATCGATACTTAACATTTAATTCATTAAATTCATCTAATATAGAATCATAATCCTTATCTAAAGTAGAATTTTTAACTTTTAAACTATCAAGCCCCATAACCATAATGTCATGTTCAACTTTTAAATAAAAAAAAACTCCTTTATCAAAATAGCATGTTTCTTCTTAAGCTTTCTATATGAGTAATGAATTTTTTCAAAAATAATGAAGAGTTCATCATAGGATAATTAACATATCTCATCTTGATCAAAATTATCCAGATTATCATTTACCATAAGGCACATATTCATTACCTCCTTCGTTTCTTATTTTAATGAATCCAAGGTAGTGTCTGCCTAGAAATCCTATTGCATCCTTTACTTCCTCTTTTGAAATTAGTCTTTTCCTCACCCTTCTCCATGTTGGGGTGAGTTTTCAAGTTGAGGCAATCAGATCTTAAATGCCCTAGCTTTGTTCATTCAAAGCAAGTTATATCAAATAAACTTTTATTGAATTATTTCCCTTACCTTTTCCCTTTTTAAAATTATGCCTCTATTTTTGCTATAGGAAACTTTTGAATGATCTCATTATGAGGGTTATTATAATTAGTGTCATTTGATTCTGATTTGTATCTATTTGAGTCACCGGCTTTTGGTGTCATAGCCTTCTCCTTCCTTTTCTCTCATGCATCTTGTAATCTTTGGCTTACATTATGCTCATAGGCAATAAGTGAATCAACTAGATTATCAATTGAATAAATAATTAGGTCTTTTGATTGACATATAATAGTGACCTTCACGTCAAAATTATAAGGAAAAAAATATAAAATTATATTAATCTTTTAAGAATTTTATAGTTCTCAACCAAAAGCATGCAGGGTTGTCATAATCTTAATAAATGTTGTGTGTATGGTAGAGATAGTCTCATTTGATTTCATGTAAAAAATTTTGTAATCATGCAATAGTAAATTAAATAAGATTGTTTGACCTCATTTGTACCCTCAATAAATATTGTATAGTCTATCCTAGTTTATTTTTTCTTATTGTACATGTAAGACTCTCATATAATCTTCTAATTCAAGTGCATAGAAAAAGTAATTTAAATATTTTGCATTAAGTTGTGAATAGTCTCTATCAACAAAACACCATTCATCAAAATAAATTTCTTCCTTCATGCCATCAATAATATGAGATTGAGTAAATATCTTACTTGAATCATATGCTACATGCAATAGTCAATAGAATATAGAAATATAGACATATGAATTTTTCATGGATTTTTAAATCACAAATTTCAGACCCATCCTGATACCAATTAAAAGTTTAAATGTGGGTGGCTAGGCTGACTTGAACTACCAGTGCAGCCCAAGAGGAGGGTGAAATGGTGTTTTAAAAAATTCTCTTAAAATTTTATTATTTTTTCAAGATTATAATTTAGTGGAAAAATAATATGACAACAACGATCTCCTAAACACTTTATTTTGTTTTTTTTATAAAAGAAACATGGAAAGAAAAAAAAATTTATTTTTGATTTTTTGATGTTTTCTTTTGGAGAGAAGCCAAAATATGCTTATCATGTAATGAAAAGCTCACAAAACATAGATTTAGCAATAATTAAATGCAAGAAATAAAGCATTGAAAAGTAAAAGCAAATAACCAAGAACAAATACACTACATACTTACAGTGGTTCGGTAAACCTTGATCTTCGTCCACTTCCCAGAGTCCTCTGATTTGAGAATTACATAAAAACTTAATGGCTGTCATTTTTCCTCCACGAGAAGGCCAAAAAGCCTTTGAAAATCACTTCTACCTCTTTGATACAACAAAGAAGTTGAATCCCTTTCACCTCCCCGATGCAATGAAGTAGCCAAATCCCCATTCACGTCTTCCGTGTGGTGGAGCAGTCAAATTACTTTCACCTCCTCAATGCGGTGGTGTAGCCAAATCCCTTTCACCTCCCAATTGTAGTGGAGTCGTTGAATCCTTTTCACCTCCTCGGTGCAACATAAAAGCTGGATCCTTCCCATAAAGAAACTCTTCCCTGAGTTTTTCTCAAGCAATGATACTGACCATGGAGGAAGAAGGTACAAGATCACCAAGCAACCATGTGTAGAAATCCCTCTCACACTCTTTTATTTCCATAAGAATTTTCTCCCTCTAGATCTCACCTCTCTCTCCCAAGGAAATGCTCCCTATCTAAACCACTCTCATAAAATCTCACCTTCAAAAAAGTGAAAAGATTCCCTAAGATGGTTTACGGATGATATTTAAACAAATGCACAAAATAAACCTAAAATTAAAGTTATCCAACTATGGATCGTACAATATGATTAGTTCAATGCATCCTATTAGTACTACACAAATATTAAGGGTTTGTATAATTAGTTTAAATATTTGAACTGATCGCACTGTACGATATCAAGGATCGTATAATATAATGAGTTCAATCTAAAAGGATTTTCATCCCATATGATGGTTGGAAGATAAAAATCATCCTGGGAGATAATTGGGTAGTACTATACAAATTAGGATATCATACAATATGATATAGAATATAAATTAATCTAAATGGGATTGCTTAATTACAAAATTCAATTAGGCAAAATTGAACTACATCGTTCAGTATGATTATAATAATATAGTATGAATAATTATACTTTAAATTTTAAAATATAGCCTAATTTATGATTGATATCTATACTATTTGTTGTATATTATTGGGTTCGTATAGTAAGATTATTTCATTGAGTTTTATTTAGTAAATTAGCTATTTAATTAATTTTCTAAATAACCGATCATACAATACAAACCTCAAAAAAATTAAAACTCTTATTTTCGCTACCCCATGTGTATTTGCACTGTTTCTAAGCTGACAGACACCCTTAAATGACATTTACTCAAGAAATATATAACAAAAAATAAAGAAATGAAAATTACAGACTCTTGCAAACATCACCCTATTATACCCGATCTTGAGCCTTACATCTTCATTGCATGGTGTATGATGTAACTGAAATGTTAGTGTGCACAAAAACAAATATGTAATATAGGTACTAGGAAAAATAAGTAGCAATTAAAAATATTTATTATCATCAAAATCATAAGCTTAGGATCTCGTGTTACAACAAGTCATCACTATAATGTACAACTTATGCAATACAGTGCTGCAGATGTAAATGCTATGACGTTATATATGTGGGCATTATGGCGCTCATTCAACATTTATAAATTTTGGCCTTTCCTGGCTAATTCTTGCACAAAGTAAATTAAAAAAAAAAACTTTTCACTATATTATACCAAAATAAACAACATAAAAGTTACACTTAAAATCAATAGAGTTTGCCAAATGTCATGGTGAGTCAAACCAACAAAATAAGGGTCTTGGATAAGTTCGGCTTAACCATAGGGGCATGGTTTAAGTTTAGCTAAGTTTGGCCCAGGGTTTAACGTATTGGGTAGCATTTTGGTAATTTTGGATAATTCAGGTTAATTTATTTTAAAAAAATTGACCAAAGTGACTATATATGACCAAATTATGAATTTGAATCACAATAATCAAGGTCAAGGTCAAATAGGCTAGGTTTCAGTTACTAGGGAATGCTAAGAGGAAATTTGGTATTTTTAAGGTTCCTTGGTTGAAACCTAGGAGCTAACCTTATGCTTCGGTTTGTTTCAGCAAGTCATCATCCTTTTAAGTCTACTAGAGAGTATCTATTAATGTTTTGCAATTTCAAGGTTAGTCTAAGCTAGCTGCTTATACCATTCCCAAAGGATGTTATAGGATACTTTTACAGTAGTATAAGGAGCCATAAATACTAAGAATAGACTAAGGGAAAGAAGAGTATTGACCTTAGGTTAAGATTGGTAACTAAAGAGGTGATGACCATTGCATTAGTATAGGTGTTTCTAGTCATAATCTTGTCTACTTCACTAAAAGTAATTGGTGGGACATTAATCATGGGTTCCCTCGAGGTAATAGCCAAGATAAATTTGTAAATCCTAGGACTTTTGGGGTTACTTGCATTAAATGCTCAACATGTTCTCTTGAACTCATGATGGAAGGAACAATTAAGATAATGTGAATGGAGCTAGTATATGTAGGCTCATTTTATTTTACTCTCCATAAATGCGTTCCCAAAAAAACAATAAGGATTGGCAAGTATAAGTTCCTTTAGCTTTCCAACTTTGATGAGATCTTCCACTTATTTATAGTGGTGTCCATTTTACTAAATTTCATGACAGTGATCTTTGTGGAATGAACAATATAACGACATGCCCCTTGAAAGCGCACACACTATCATAGGTCTTGAGCACTTGAACAATTATTTATTTCGGAAGGCATGTATAAGTTATACCATTGATAACTATAGAAAAATAAATTTCGGGGGGGGGGGGGGGGGGGGGGGGGGGGGATGTTAGTGGCTCAAGTTGGCTCTTTTATCCTTCATTTGGGCTCTCTAATGATTTTGAGTGGAGGGGCTTTTTTGCACTCTAGGAAAAATGATGTTGCAACATCATTGGTCTCCTTTCAGCTCATCAATCTCTTGTGTGACTTCACTTTGATTTCCTTGTTCCCAATCCCTCATAGTGACTTAATCTTTTGAGCAAGTGGACGAACAAGTCTTAACCACTTGATTATACCCTTTGCGTTAATTAAGCTTTTGATGACTTAAAGTAATTCAACCAACATCCTTGGCTACTATAGACTTAATGTATAATAAAATGTACGTTCCCTTAACCTTTATATTAGGGAAGTTTGAGCAACCAAAAGTTTCAAGTCTATAACAATGAGCATTTCCCTTTAGAACCTCACAATAAAACTTCTTAGTGACTCATCAGGTTCCTTTCAAATCTTGAGAAGAGTCTATGAGCTTTACAAAGGCTTGACTGTGCTTGCAAAATGGGTTAAGAAAATTTAGTTATAACTTGTGACAGAGGTGATTACTCTTAAAAGGGGATAGAAAACCACTTTAGCACCAACTTTATCAGATTAGTGAAGAATAACTAGCATTTCAAGGCACCATTGACATAAAGTGACATCTCGTAGACTTAAAGTTAGTAATATGGTCCACTTGGTTAGTCTTACCCCTATAGGGCTCTAGGCGAGGCATCTTGAGATTTAGAAGCGGTCTCGCTTCTATAATATCCTTGGTAGATATTACTCCTCATTACACAAGACAAAGTGAGTATGATCTGAATCTATTATAAAGATTTGGGCTCCACTCTGTGGTCTTCTATGACAAACTATCATGTTAGAGGATTCCTCAAGGATACTCTCTCATGGTGCTTGCCTTGGGAGTTCTACCTGGGCATCATGGATCATTTTTATCAGCCCATCTTCAATCTCAATGGGATCATGAGGAATGCTGTATTTTGAAGCATCCATGTTTACTGATTACTCGAGTTAGCTTGTTCGTCAAGCCATGCCTATCTTTTAGTCATTAGCACAAATGCTTACTCCCTCACACTTTCAAGACATTGCATCTATGTTTGTGGGTGATACCAGAACTTTGTATCAAGCAAGCTCAATAGAATGGAACATAACAAAAGAGGCTATGGTGAGAATGAAATGAGAAGAAGATTACTTGGAGGAAAGTATAGCACTCGCTCAATAGTGTGTTTTGAACATGCAGAAATATATAAAATTTATCTATTCACCTTTTATTTTCAATGATTTGACGAAAGGGTCCACCAAAAAGATAAAAGATATAATAAGAAATGAAATATAATACACATTTTCATGGACACGTGCCAAGCTCTAACAGGTGTTGAGTTTTTTGCTGCTGCTTTCTGATCTAGCACCTTAGTCTCAAGGTGAGTTCCCTTCTAGTGATTGTTTATGGGAAGTGGAAGAGGGAAAATCCTCTAACAAGTCGAGTAGGAAGGAAGGACTACTACTGTCGACACCATTGACAACATTGGTGACATATTGGAAGGTGCCCTTGAGTTTCATTGATGTGTGGGGTGTGTTCGTTTGAGTCGTGGGAATAATGGACTCAATGATTGACTAAGCACAATGTGGTGAACTTGAATCTCAATGGGAGGATACTTCCTTGAAGCTAGCCCGAGGTGATGGTGTGTTACTTTGGGAGTGTGCTTCAAATAGAAGTAATGAGTAATCCTAATATGAGTGGTACATATGAACACTTGACATTTCCATTAGAGGAATCTCCTATCTAATTGCTTTCCATGTTGAAGACAATTCCCCTTCGGCGAGTGCTCATTGCAAAGATATATCTAATTCGTGTTCTCCCATTGTAACCTGTTAGATACCTATTATGTCTAACAAGACAGTTACAATATAAAATCGCTTCCTTTGAGTGTCCCCCATTTGTTCTACTAGATTTTGCTAAGGAGGATAAGAAGGAAACTGAGCAAAGTGATTATATAAGTCATGAGAACAAGGAAACGGAAGTTCACATAACCAGAGGGATGTTTCACCTGAAACTTGTTCAAGAGTGCAGGACGATATTGATCTTTATTGATTTTATTGGGTTAGTTGAGCCTGGTTTAGTCACTTAAGGCAAGTATTTACATAGGCATGCCTAAACCGATGTACAAAGTTTTAATCGTGAAGAGAATGGATATTTTACGTGAAAAACTATGCATTAGTAATTTTTAGTAACAAGTATATAATCTTACGATATAATCAAGCTGGGGGCTCTTTTATTTTTTTAATTTATTATTATTTTTTAATTTATTATTATTTTTTTAATTGTTGGAAAGAGAGCTTTCTTGCTGAGTTAGATACAAAGGCTGATCAGGTTTCATTCTTTGTAATGTGTTGTTGGATGCGTTCTTATTTATGAGCCCAGTTATACCAATTTTATTCCTAAACTAGGTCTTACGATTCTGAATTTCAAATATGAACAGAGTAAAAGAAAATCTGACTGAGAACAAGGCAAATATCATTTGCATTCAGATAAATGGCGAAATTTATAGAAATATTGGAACAAACAAGCAAGTGTTCCTGTTTACTCAGCACTTAAAAGACCATTTCTCTGGGAAATTAAATTTTCTTGCATGGTGGCAGAGGCTGACCACAGAGGCACTGGTTATGAGCATAAGCAGCTACCGGAAATATGTTGAATGGCCTCCCCTGCGGAATCTGTCCACATAAGCTATTAACTCTGAAACTTGCATGCCTAATATTGCTGAGCCTAGAAAATACAGCAGGTATACTTCCTGTGAGATTATTGTTTGAGAGATCCAGCCACTGCAACCTAAGTAATTTACCCATGGTAGCAGGTATAACTCCAAAAACTTGATTCCTAGAAAGATTTAGCACCTCAAGAGTGGTTAGATTTGATATGCTGCTCGGAATTTGACCTGTAATTTTATTTTTGGAGAGTTGAAGGTATTTAAGTCTGAATCCTTCGCTGAATTGAGGCAAGCTACCTGTAACATTGTTGCTTGAGATGTCAATAGATCCTAGGAAGCTGCTTGCTTTTTGCAGTAAATCTGAGACCGAACCATAAAGCTGGTTGGAATGGAGATCAAGTGTGGAAAGACTTTCAGGCAAATTAATTCCAGTTATATTTGATCTTAGCTGGTTACTGGAGAGTTTGAGCACCTGTAGGTTAGTCATGTTAGAAAGAAAATCACCTATATTTCCTGTGATTTTATTGTCCGACAGGTCAATTGAACTCAATAAATCTGCTCTTGTGAAAACTGGAAGTGTTCCCCCAATGCTGCATCCTGCAAGGCTGATATATCTTAGTTCTTTTCCGTTTATCCAATCCTCGATGGCATCCAAATGCAAATAATTATAGGAAAGATCTATTGAAATTAATGATGGAAGGCCATTTCTGAAGCTATTGGGAAATGGATTCGAAAACTCATTCTTAGAGAGATTGAGATACCACAGCTTCTGCAATCCACCAAGAGATTCTGGAATTGAACCAGTGAAAGAATTACTACTCAGTGAAAGAGAATTCAATAACTTGAGGTTGCCAATTTGGCTTGGGATCAGGCCTGTCAGCTTGTTATGACTCAAGGAGATATCTAAGACATTGGTAAGATTGCAGAGCGAAATAGGCATCACTCCTGATAACTGATTATTGGAGAGGTCAATGTATGTAAGATTCTTAAAGAAGCCAATATAGCTAGGAATTTCTCCAAATAAAAGATTGTAGCTCAAGTCAAGTGACTGCAAACTTCGAAAGTTTCTAAATGACGAAGGTACCATGCCTGTAAGTGAGTTTCTACCTAAATTAATCTGAATCAAATTTTTTAGAGATCCAAGGCTTTGAGGGATTTGACCTTGTAAATGATTACCACTAAGAGATAATGCAATGAGCGAACTTAGCTTGCCAAAGCTTGAAGGGATGGGGCCTTCCAGCAAACTATCTTCAAGATAAAGCTGTGTGAGGTGACCCAAATCTGAAAAGCTTTCTGGAATATATCCTTTGATCTGCTTCATTCCGCTAAGTATCATCACTTGCAAAAACTGGAGCTTACCAAGTGCAGGAGAGAGAAAGCCCTTCATGTAAAGGTTTTGTCCCACACTTTCTCGCGGTCTTTGAAGCTGCAACTTGATGACCCTTCCAGTTTCGGGGTGGCATTCAATGCCCTCCCATGCACCACAGCAGTCGGTGCCTACCCATGAGAAGAGAATGCCAGTCGTGTCCTTCAAGATTCCAGCTTTGAAACTGAGAAGAGCTGCTCTGTCTTCTTCGGAGCAAGATGGTGCTTGAGCCACAAGATTTTGTGGGAAAAGAGAAGAGGAGGAGAGGAGAACGAAAGCTGAGTACTTGAAATACAAGTGTAAATTTCTCATATTGGGATCTTCAGAGGTAATTTTGGGATTTGGGAGGAATTTTATCGAGCTTTGTGGAGATCAAATGTGGAGAAAAGTTAAAGGTGATTGGTTTTATGCTTGGGATAAAAAGGCTTGATAATGATGATGAAGATGAAATGTAGCAGCTATTTCTAGTGTGTGAATAGTGATTGGAGCTTTAATTTTGTTTATTTCGTTCACAAGACCTGTGACCAGGGAGCCTTCACAATCATCATTATATCCTTGTAGCGTTGGAGCGTTTGGACTTTGAATTCCTTATGTTGCTTCCGTTTTATAAATACTTGAAAAGAAAAAGATAAAAAAATAAGTAGTTTCTCATTCTAGACTTATTCTGTCGTTTGTATATTCATGACAATTTTCTGAAGATTCCCTTTTAAAATTTAGTTGACTTTTGCAATATTTTTTTTTTCCGTGCAATTATATATATATATATATATATATGATAAAAAAAAAAGCTCTAAATCAATTTAAAAAATTGATATATTATAAGGTGATAGTATTAGTTATTATACTCAAGTATTATTAGCAAGTTAATAAAAAAATTACTGATATAAGTATTAAATTAAGCCTAAATATTCTTTTTTAATATTAATAGTACTTAATACCAAGATTAAAAAATGTTGTAGCACATAACTAGTATTTATTATAATTTTAGAAAAATTAAAATTTACCGTAATGGAAATATGTAAATACACACACTTAGTTATTTCCTTGAATTCTTCACTTTCTCTTCTTGAAAATTATAGTGCATTTTACGCAACAAAGGCACCAAGGGTATTTAGAAATATCTCATTATCGCTTTATAATTTAGCTAATAAATGTGTAATCGGTAGAACTACTTAACAAACTAATAGATTACATAACCGGAGCTTGCTATCATCAAATAAATAAAGAGTCACACAAACTTAGAAGGTCGCCAATCTCTCTCTATTCCATGATGATATACTAATAATAGTATATAATTAATATGTCATAAAAATTTGTCTTGATAGGCACAAATCTCAATACATATTTGAATTGAAAACATCTAAAATTTAATTTAGAACCATCCAAACTTTGAAAGTCCAAATATGCATCTCGATAAGACAAACCCGGCAATATCAAAGATGGCCCAATCTAAGATTAACAGAGCCGAAATCAAGCACCTAAAACATTTTTGAAAATTTCTAGCTTTAATTGTGAGTTCAAGTGATATCTAAATTAGGCATGCTTATAGCCAAATCAAGAAGGTCGATGAGATGAATCCAATGAGCCTAAGATCGCTTAATTCCAACATCTTTGAAGAACAAAACTTTTGAATGAACACTTTAAGAACAAGAAAATCAATATGAGTCGCCTCTTGGAGCATAATAGATTTTAGCAAATTTTAGGAAGCTTGCCATAATAAAAATATACCAAACTCTTAAAATAAGCCCTCTACTCACTGCGGGTAGGACGAGCTTTGAACATAGAGCTAGGGCTTGAACTTTGTAGATTAAAGAGAGCATTGAAGCTTTGAGGATTCTAGATCACCACTTTCATGCCACTCCTCTACCATCATGGTTTAGCCTTTACCAGTCAATCATTATGGTCTTTTAATGATTACCATCTGGCTAAGCCCTATTGAACTCAATTTTGAAAGTGGTCTTATTCTTCTTCTTTGTCATCCTTAGTGCTTTTCTGATGCTAACTTATTATAGACCTTGCCTATAGGAGGCAACCAATAAACTTAGTTTTAGATAACCTTTCATGATCTAATCATTCTTACTTATCCTCATTATAGCATTAGGGTGCATCAAAATCCACTATAAGGGACAAATCATAGAATCTAAACTTAGGTTAAATTCGAACCCTTGGATAACTACTAATATGTCATTAAAGGTTTCATTCCAAGCTAAACCTAAACCCAAGGTTCTAGGTTTGAGCCAAACTAGTTCAAGTTTAATTGGGAAGTGATTTGACACACCCAGGACTATTGGTCAACCATAATTGACCAAGATTAACTCATTTTTGTTGAAACTCGTTCAATATGAATTAGGTTGTTAAACCTAAGTTAATGTCCCATGGCTAACCAAAAGGGGGGGTGAATTGGTAATTAAAATTTTTTATCCCTCTTTAAGAAATTAGGAAACGAAAATTTAGATTAGTGAATTTTTCTAGAAAATGTTTTTCAACCACAATTATAAAAATTAAAAACTAAAATTAAAAATGTAGTGGAAAATAAATACACAAGATTTATAGTGGTTCGGTCAAAACCAGACCTACATCCACTCCCCGGTGGAACCCTCCGAGTATTACACTAATACCACTAGTGACTCTTCTTTTGCACCCACAGCAAGACGGAGAAGCCTTTACACAAACTCTTTCCACCACTACCCGGTGCGGCAGAGAACCGTCGTCCTTTCACACTCCCCCAATGTCGGCAGAGAACCGTCGTCCTTTTAACTATACCCAGTGTTGGCAGAGATCCGTCCGTCCTTTCATACTCCTCCAATGTCGGCAGAGATCCGTTCGTCCTTTAACACTCTCCCGGTGTAGGCAGAGAACTCTTTGTCCTTTCACACTCTCCTAGTGTGGGAAGAGAACCCGCGGCTATTTATACTTTCCAAGTGTCGGCATAGAACCAAATCTCCTTGAAGATCTTCTTCACAAGAAAATAATAAAGAAGAAAGAAAAGAGTGAAGTAATCACAAACTAAGAGTAAAGACTCTTACCTTTGAGTACCAAGTGAAATCTTCACGCTCCAATGGCAAGAAATCTCCTTCAAATGCTCTCTCACAATCTCTCCTTGACTCTCTTCTCAATAGGCACGAAGATCAGTAAGCAAAAAGATTAAGTTTCAGTTTAGAATGGCCTATTTATAGAAGAGACAAGAAAAATCATCCAAAAAATGGCAAAATTCAAGTTATCATGCACAGGATCATCCCGTACGATCGTAGATCATCCCAGATGATTTTACTTAAAAGGTTTTGGAAACGATCCTAATGTATATGTGTACGAACTGACTTCGTACACACATATCATATCGTACGAACTTAGTTCGTCCGGTACGAACAGTTATTCCAAGGTCGGTTCCAAAAATTGCAGAACATTCCCAGGAACTGCCAGATTCAGTTCCCTCCGTCCTGGAACGAGTTCAGTTCGTCTGGATGAAATTTATCCAAAGAGCAACTCATCCTGGCATGAATACACTTCGTCCTGAACGAGATTTCTCCAAAGGCCAATTCGTACTGAGATGAATTCACTTCGTCCTAGACGATTAGGACTTAGAAAATTTTTTCTTCAGTTCCTGTTCGTTCCATTGCTCTTAAGAGGAGATAACTGACCTGATCGTCTCATATGAACTAGGTTCATCCCGTACGATCCGTACAAATTTGTAAGATCTCATAAGTGTGTGTGTGTGTGTGTTTTTTTTTTTTATTCACTCAATTACAATCACTCTCTCTCAATTCAAATAACAATACAAGCTTCAAAATTACAAAGGATTGTATGCTGAATTTGATTTGAAGTCTTCGTAGTCTGTAGTTCAATTTTTCCTGAAATGTTAGTACACACAAGAGCAAAAACAATTCTTCCAAAAAATGTTAGGAGATAACTACACATAAAACAATAATATTTGGAATCATCAAAACTATACAAGTTGCAAGAATGTAAAATATGCAAATAGCAACTCTCTTAACAATTTTTCCTAAAATCCCCATTATGCCCAAAACCTTAAATTTAAAGTTCTTGAATAACTTAGCTAACATAGACCTTAGCATTGATCCGTAAGCCTTCAAACCCATCAGAGACCTCTCTCAAGTCTTTCTCAAGCCATGGTCAACCCATTGGACCATGGTTAAAACAAAAATAATAAAAATGCCCATAAATTACCTAAAGTGATTCTCTTGGTTAAACGTCACCCTAGACCTTATGGTTGTATCCTACGTCTTCCAAACTCTTCACTAAACTAACATATACCCAATTAAACCCATAACTAACCTAAAGTCCCAAAATTACTTAAATAGGCTTCTTAACAATTTCCATAGAAATAAGTTTCATATACCCCAGCCCTTTAACTCAACCTCTACCAATAAAAGCCTAGCACCCTAAGATAGCCTCCTTTATCAGATTGGTCCTCTGGTTGACTTGGTTCAACCAAATGGGATTATAATAAATTGTTTAAAATACCAATGATTATAGTGTAGTCCATTCCAACACAACCCAATTGAACCATAGTGAGCTATAAACTTTCTAGACCACAAGTGAGCTTAGGTGTGTGCTTGGATGGCCATCAGTCATTAGAAAATAAATAAACTTGACCCTCCCAAATTTAAATTGTCCAATACTAGCATCCAACCCTTCATAAACCCTCAATCTACCATAATAGCCTACTATTGCTCTATTGGAGAAATCTTCATTAGCCTAATATCGAGGTACAACAAGAAGTGGATGGAGTTCTATCTACATACATTTCAAAAGATTAAATTATTACATTATTTTTATATAAGTTTGGGTCTCACATTTGATTTCTATAGCTTTCTTGAAGTTAGAGTAATTGAGTACATATAATTCCTAACCATTCAATAGCTTGTGAATGCAAATTTGAGTGAGCTCCAATAAGGTCATTTTAATTTGAGAAAAAGAGGTATCTTTTTATTCATATTTTAATTCTTTATAAAAAAAATTCACATTTAATAATTAGTTTATTAAAAATTAATATTTATTTAAATTAACTATGTTGACACATTAAATGAGACTCAAATTGATCATGGAGTTTCTTAGGCATGTGATAAGCATCCCTGATTTTCCAAAGAGGGTTTGAGGAGCCCTCTGACCTCCATGAAACTTTTGAAATCTTAGAGAATAATTTGGCTTAACACTTAATTTCAACAATCATAAAGTCTCCCCTTTATGACTTTGCTTGAGCTTTTTCTTCAAGCACTAGGAGAGGAAAAAGTTCTTCTATACTTCTTGGTTTATAGTACGATGTAACTATGTGACTTTCTGGATGTTTCACCCTAAGGGATATAGCTAACTAAAGCAGTCTAGATGCTAACCAAGAGAGAAGGATAGGGGATTACCATTCCTTGACTATAGGATAGGCCTTTGAGGTTCCTATAGTAACATCCTTATTGAATCACTCTAAGCATAAGACTTTGATTTATTTCTTTCTCTTATCTCTAAAGATAGAGCAATAAATAATGCATTAAAAGAGGATGTAATCATTTCCTTCCATATTATTTTTATAATTAATTATGGAAGGATTCTATTTTACTTTTCACTAGCATGGGAAATGTTTGGATGATAGGGATCTTAGCTCCTCAATGTCTAGAAAAAAAAATCCTACCTGAAGGAGTGATTGTACATAGTTGAATGGTGTAAGAAGACAAAATAAATTATTTTGGTTTGATGAATGAAATGTTTCCCTTACAAAACTTTCCTTATTGGGGTATCCATACACTTCACCTATTTCTAGACATTCACATGACATGCATATCTATGAATCTTTTCTAACAGATGAAACAACTGTCAATGATCTTTAGAATATCTAAAATAGAGATGGATGAGGCGCAAAGTACTCTTGTGCAACTACATCACTCGGCTCACTCACATTCCTGCCCCATTATATTAAGGAAGAATTGAGCTTCTTAGTGGAATGGTTATTAAGAGAAAATAATTGGTTGCTTCGTTCAGTCCATAGCGCTTTGAAAGTCACTATGAAATTGCTTAATGTAGATCAATCCATGATGGAAGCCTTTTTTAGAAGTTGATATATTATTTAGAACTTTGGAAGATGGTCAATGTTGTTGGGTCTAGTAATTAGGATGTTAAGCCTAACTAAATGTCCCAAGGCTAACCAAGAGGGGCGGTGAATTGGTAATTTAAAAATTATACTTCTACTCTTAGATTTTTAGAAAACCTTTTTAGTTATTAATGCAAGTTAAATTTAAAGTTTAAAAAATAAAATTTTCAACCAGTGTAAACAACTTGCAATGAAATTAAATGCGAAAGAAAAATAAGAAAGAACACACCAGATTTTTAGTGGTTCAGTCAAACCTTGACCTACGTCCACTCCCCGGAGGCACCCTCCGAGTATTGCACTAATACCACAAAGTGACTCTCCTTTTTCCGCCACAGCAAGGCGGAGAAGCCTGTACAAAATCACTTTCACCTTCCCCGGTGCGGCGGAGTAGCCGGGTTCTTTGACACCAAAGATATCTTCTTCTTGCCAAAACTTTCCTCAAGACGACCCTTGAATCTGATGGTACTAAAGTGCAAGTTCGCTGGAGCAACCGTGTGAATATCCCCTCCACACTCCCTTGAAATCCCCTTCAAGGATCTTCTCCCTCTCAAACTCCACCCTTTCCTCTCTCCCTTTCAAGTTCTCTCTTCTAGTTTTCTCCAAAAGAATGAAGACACAATGGCTGTCAAAGATACACTTTGTCGTCATTTTACACTCTCCAAGTGTCGGCAGAGAACCGGACCATTATTGTTGAACTTCACTTGAGAGCCTTCGTCGGAGCAACCGTGTGAATATCTTCTCTACACTCCCTTGAAATCCCCTCCAAGGATCTTCTCCATCTCAATGATCCCTCTCAAGAGAAAACAACTCCAAAGGCACTTGTAATAGTTTCTAGGACTCCTTATATAGAAATGACATGAAAAACTGCCCAAAAACTGCAAATTTTCAATTCTGTACGTAGTGGATCGTCCCGTAGAATCGTGGATCGTCCTGGACGATTTTACTTAAATGCTTTGAAACGACCCTATTTGTATATGTGTACGAAATGTCTTCGTACACACTGATCGTCCCGTACGAACTAAGTTCATCCGATACGAACGGTTATTACTAGGTCGGTCTAGAAAACTGCTGAAAATCGTTCTAAGTCGGTTAATCGTCAGGACAAAAATTTGTTCGTCTGGACGAAATTTTTATAGAGAGCAGATCGTTTTCTAACAATAATTAATTTCATCTGGACGAAAATTTTACAGAGACCAGATCGTCCTAGCTGATAATTATTTCATCCCGGACGAATAGGACTTAGAAAATTTTTCAAGCCAGTTCCTATTCGTTATATGTACTCAATAGGAGATAACTGTCTAATCGTTCCGTACGATCGGATATCGTCCCGTACGATTAGTATAACTTATATATGATCTCCTTATGTGTGTATGTGTGTTTTTATTCACTCAATTACAATCACTCCCTTTCAAATTCAATTCAAAGAAAAATACAAGCTTCAAATTCACAAAGTATATCATGCTGAATTTGATTTGAAGTCTTCGTAGTTTGGAGTTCGATTTTTCTGAAATATTAGTACACACAAGAGCAAAAACAAATCTTCCAAAAATTGTTAGGAGATAACAACACATAAAACAATAATATTTGGAATCATCAAAACTATACAAGTTGCAAGAATGTAAACATGCAAATAGCAACTTTCCTAACAATCTCCCCCTTTTTGATGATGGCAAAACAATTATTGTTTGTATAATTTCAAATTCTAAGAATCTCCTAAACTACCCCTGAATTAATGAACATATTAAAATAAGGAGGCATTAAAATTATTTTTATTTTCAAAATTTTTAGAAATACAAAACAAAACAAAATAAACACAAATACACTAAATAAAACAAACACACAACGATACGAATACACAAGACACAACAAATAATTTCTCCCCCTTTTTGACAACATCAAAAAGTGAAGAAGAAAAAGACTAGAAATGTAAGCAGACATATGAAAATCATTTAAAATTTTAATCTTTAAAGTGATTGACATAAGGTATGCAAATAAAATTAAAACATTAGCTAAATCATAAAATTCATAGAATTTAAGAAGAGATATAACATAGAAACTAAAAAGAATTTATCAAAACATGAGTATATTTAGAAATTTAAGATAGAGAAAATCATTGTAAAAATGATGATATAAAAATTTTATATTTCATATTTCAATATGTAATATAAATGTACATAAGATCAATTTGAATTAAGAGATTAAAAAATTAAGGAAAGAAATAACTACCACATGTGGCGCTTTGCGCATCTTTTTCAATTTTGTGGATATTTTTGTGCATCTTTTCACTTGTTGGGCTTATTTTGTGCCTCTTTTTCACATTGCGAATTATTGCGCATTTCTTTTGATTTTTTTTGTACATTTGTACAATTTTCAAGAGTAATTATATTCTTTCCAAAATCAATAATCTAAAATTTCAAATCTTTCTAAGTGCATAAATATTAATTGATAAGTGAAATACAAAATAAGAAAATATCACAATTGCAATAATAATATTAAAATTAATGTAGTCTAAATAAGAGACATGAAATTGACAATCTTAATAATATCAGATTATAAACACAACTTAAATTTAGAAAAATTAGATTTTCTAATGAATTCAATTTTATGTTGTAGTTCAAAGTATAGCACAGTAAGATAAAAAATTTAAGGGTTTTTCATATAGGCTAACGAACATTTCAAACACAGAACAAAAACACTTAAACATCCAAAAAAAATCTAAAGCAATAAAAGAATAGAAAAACACTAAATAAAATACAAGTACACAAACTATAAAAATC
Source organism: Dendrobium huoshanense (assembly GCA_016618105.1). Taxonomy (NCBI): domain Eukaryota; kingdom Viridiplantae; phylum Streptophyta; class Magnoliopsida; order Asparagales; family Orchidaceae; genus Dendrobium; species Dendrobium huoshanense. The sequence continues at coordinate 63,701,638 of CM028353.1, forward strand.
TTCATATCATATTCCAAATGTCTCACAATAAGAAACATAAAATTCGATATGACAATATCTCAAAATCATACAAAACACACAAAAATTAAAAATAGAAAAACACATAAAACAAACAAAAATAAAAACACAACTAATAAAAAAACATGCACACAAAAACACATAAACAAAGGGTTTAAACATCATTTTGCTCCTGGTCTGATGATTCAGAAGCTAGATCTGCCCAAGAGATTTTTTGCTTTTCATTATTTTCCCATTTTATAATATGCTTAGCTTTGCCTTTTTCTTTAGCAGGAAGAGTTCTCAAATTAGGGTACTGATTTTTCAGATGTCCAAATTTCATACATCCAAAGCAAATAATACTTGAAGAAATCTGAATATTCTTACCATTTTTACCTTTATTCCACTTTTGTTGATGCTTATGCTTGTGCTTTAGTTGACTTTTCAATTTTCTTGTTAAGTCATCGCTTTCCTCACCAACTAAGCAACTTTTCTCCATGTCTTCCGCTTTTAGCATTATTGTTTCACCTGCATCAAAAAATCTTTGACCCAAATATTGCTCGTAGGCAATGAGTGAGCCAATCAAATTATCAATAGAATATTCATTCAAATTTTTTGATTCGTAAATAGCAACAACTTTGGCATTAAACTTGTCAAGTAAACAACGTAGAATTTTATTGACTATTTCAAAGTTTAAAAATTCTTTACCTAAAGCATGTAATGATGTTATAATTTGAATAAACCTAGTATATATGTCTAAGATCGTCTCATAAGATTTCATGCTAAAGGGTTCATAGTTATGCATCAAAAAATTCAACTTAGATTGCTTGACTTCACTACTACCTTCATATGTAATGCATAAACTATCCCAAATTTCTTTGTCGGTAGTACATGTAGAGATTCTCATATAATCTTCCAAATTTAAAGTACAGAACAAACAATTCATACATTTAGCATTTAATTCAGCATAAATTTGTTCTACTCTACTCCATTCAGAAAAAGGTGTATCAGTTTTGATTCCATCTATAATACATGACGGTACAGAATAACCATTTTGAATCATATGCCACATTCGATAATCTATTGATTGCAACAAAGTAGACATTCGAATTTTCCAAAAATCAATCAAAAGAAATATTTTCAAATAAAGGTGGTCTAACAATCGAATATCCTTCTAATGTTTTACGGTTTCTAAAATTAGCCATACTCATTTTTCAAAAAGTAGTCAAAACTTATGATTTTGAAACCTTGCTCTGATACCACTTGTTGGGTCTAATAATTAGGATGTTAAGCCTAACTAAATGTCCCAAGGCTAACCAAGAGGAGGGGTGAATTGGTAATTTAAAAATTATATTTTTACTCTTGGATTTTTAGAAAACCTTTTTAGTTATTAATGCAAGTTAAATTTAAAGTTTAAAAAATAAACTTTTCAACCAGTGTAAACAACTTGCAATGAAATTAAATGCGAAAGAAAAATAAGAAAGAACACACCAGATTTATAGTGGTTTGGTCAAACCTTGACCTACGTCCACTCCCCGGAGGCACCCTCCGAGTATTGCACTAATACCACAAAGTGACTCTCCTTTTGCCCCCACAGCAAGGCGGAGAAGCCTGTACAAAATCACATTCACCTTCCCCAGTGCGGCGGAGTAGCCGGGTTCTTTGACACCAAAGATATCTTCTTCTTGCCAAAACTTCCCTCAAGACGACCCTTGAATCTGATGGTACTGAAGTTCAAGTTCGCCGGAGCAACCGTGTGAATATCCCCTCCACACTCCCTTGAAATCCCCTTCAAGGATCTTCTCCCTCTCAAACTCCACCCTTTCCTCTCTCCCTTTCAAGTTATCTCTTCTAGTTTTCTCCAAAAGAACGAAGATACAATGGCTGTCAAAGATACACTTTGTCATCCTTTTACACTCTCCAAGTGTCTGCAGAGAACCGGACCAATGTTGTTGAACTTCACTTGAGAGCCTTCGTCGGAGCAACCGTGTGAATATCCCCTCCACACTCCCTTGAAATCCCTTCCAAGGATCTTCTCCCTCTCAATGATCCCTCTCAAGAGAAAACAACTCCAAAGGCACTTGTAATAGTTTCTAGGACTCCTTATATAGAAATGACATGAAAAACTGTCAAAAAACTACAAATTTTCAATTCTGTACGCAGTGGATCGTCCCGTACGATCGTGGATCGTCCTGGACGATTTTACTTAAATGCTTTGAAACGACCCTATTTGTATATGTGTACGAAATGTCTTCGTACACACTGATCGTCTCGTACGAACTAAGTTCGTCCGGTACGAACGGTTATTACTAAGCCGGTCTAGAAAACTGCTGAAAACCGTTCTAAGTCGGTTAATCGTCAGTACGAAAATTTGTTCGTCTGGACAAAATTTTTACAAAGAGCGGATCATTTTCTGACGATAATTAATTTCATTTGGACGAAAATTTTACAGAGACCAGATCGTCCTGGACAATAATTATTTCGTCCCGGACGAATAGGACTTAGAAAATTTTTCAAGCCAGTTCCTATTCGTTCTATGTGCTCAATAGGAGATAACTGTTTGATCATCCCGTACGATCAGATATCATCCCGTACGATCAGTATAACTTATATATGATCTCCTTATGTGTGTATGTGTGTTTTTATTCACTCAATTACAATCACTCCATTTCAAATTCAATTCAAAGAAAAATACAAGCTTCAAATTCACAAAGTATCTCATGCTGAATTTGATTTGAAGTCTTCGTAGTCTGGAGTTCGATTTTCCTGAAATATTAGTACACACAAGAGCAAAAACCAATCTTCCAAAAATTATTAGGAGATAACAACACATAAAAAAATAATATTTGGAATCATCAAAACTATACAAGTTGCAAGAATGTAAACATGCAAATAGCAACTTTCCTAACAAATGTAGATTAAGTTACTACACTAGATGCACATGTAGTCAGAGCTGTAGTCCAATTTTTTTGGTAGAAAAAATAAAAGTATTGTCAAGAATGCCAATTTGAGTCACAAGTAAGTAGTCTAGTAGCCAAAAAGCTAGCAGCAGTAAGCGTAGTGAGCAAGAAAATGGTAGCTAAGGTGCTAGTTTTGAAGCAGCATGTTTGAGGGTAGCCAGACCCAATAATCAAAGCGGTCCAAGTAGGCCAGTTAAGGAAGAGTCGCATTATTTAGATTAACTAGCAAGTGAGAGCAATCAAGTATGAAGCTGTTAGGTATGAAAGGGTGTGGGTGGCTTATTTTGGCCATACAAAAGTAGTCAAGAAATAAAAGGAGACTTCCATATCCAAACTTATATAAGATGTTGATCGCTTCTATGTGGGTGTCAAGCAGTGTCAATCCAATATACCCAACAAGCATATATAGTAGCAACTTTCAATACGACTACCTTGTTATGACTTCCCTCTAATCACTAGCCTTTCCTTTGACATCCCCCTCATTGCAGTTAAGGTAACAAGTTTAGGCATGGACTCTCCCATACTGTTATGGGCAGTGTATATAAAGGACAAGAATTAATTCATTATCGTATGGATGATTGATGATTACTAGTGATTTCGGCTTCATACAGGTGAGTTGAAGCCTATAATTTTAACTAAGGATGGGTTTTTGAGTTAGCTCACCCTCGCAGGATTGTGACCCTTTTTCCCAACCATTATAATATGTGTATCACCCAAGGCATAAGGAGAATGATGGTTTGAAGTCATCCTCACCTTCCTTAGTCTTATCATCAATAGTCTATTCAAGACTCCAAACTCAATAGTGGAAACGAAATACAAGGGTTATGCTCATTGTGGTATGTAGCCCAATACCTTATAGCATAAGTTGATGATAGCCATGCAGCACCTATGGCCTCATTTACAAAGTCACTCCACTCTTTCAAGTGGATTCATGAATGTAAAGACCTGGTAAGGTACTTTTCAATGGATCAAACTAAACCTCATGCTCCACCACCTGTTTGGGCCCCCATATATCCCTTTGAGTTTCATTCTTATAAATGTACTCCCTAGGAGGTATACTTAACCCATTAGCTACAGAGCTGCATGGGCCAATAAGCATAGTGCCTAATATTCATCATTTATGGCTAGGACTACTAGGGTATCAAATCCTTTTTGTTCCCCTAACATTTATCTCTTAGTGTCAATGTTGTTTTATCAGGTGCTTGTACTGTTAGTGTCCTTTCCTATCTCTATGCATTTCATAGTTCCACCAAAAATTCCCTTAGCCCCTATCATATGCTAGGCATGCTACCGCATTAATCCTAGGTTTGGGATCAAACCCTCCATGAGATTTATAGTTGCATTACTTATAGCTTCTTTGTTCACAGATACAGCGGATTCAAAATTAACTTTCATTCCAAGTCTAAAAGCTTGTATCCATGTGCTATATATTAGCCACTCCCAATATTATAGCCATTCCTACCCTATCACTTCAACCCCATAAGTATCTTATTCATTTTTATCGTGTTAGTGCATTAAGTCCAAACAAAAAAAAACTCCCATTGGGTTTAGGGATAATTAGACTTGAACTGACTACTTCCACCACATCAAAGTGAAACTCTACAATTGAGTTATATCCCTTATCGATCCCATTGATAAATAGAAGTAACTAATCCTAAGCTAAAGGGACAAGAAACTAAACACCACTATTCTTATATAACTCTTCTTTATACACTAATATGTTATGGATGGTCAGATAATGGGAAAATTAGATTCCATTGTCAACCACTCTTATCAAAAAAAGGATTGACAACGGATTTGAGCCATAGCACATCGTTTCCTAAAATACATTTTTCTTATCTAAATCAAATAGCTTTTATATAAAGAAGTTTTTTTTAGCATGATCCTATAAAAAATAGGATTGACGATGGATTTGAGCCATAGCACATGGTTCCTAAAATCCATTTTCTCGACCTAAATCTAACAATTTTTATATGAAGAAGAATTTTTCACCATGCTCTACTCGAGACTATTAGGGAAAGAACCAACTTAAAATTGTAAAAAAAAAAAAAAAGAGAGTGAAAGTAGATCCAAGTCAAGATTATATGAATACCCCTTCTTCTTGCGCCAAAGATCTTACTACCTTTTCCAAAGGAACTAGTGCTACTTTTCTTTTCCATTTCCATTCCATAGTTCCTATATGTTTCCACATCCTTTTTTTAGGAATGCATATAATAAAAATATTATAACAATAACACAACCTTTAAATTATTCATTCTTATTTATGAATTCAATAGTAATAGAAATACATGTCATGTTGAAATAGAGATAAAATTTTTAACTTGTTATCTTCTTGCCTTGTAAGCAAAGACGGACAACAACATAAAGATTGATTCATTCTTATCAACATAAGGGTCGTTGCATTGCTAGAATCCATGTTATATATTTAAAGCACTTAGCCTCCTCGCTAGTGGAAGTTTGGAAATAAAGTTTTGAAAAGGATTAGTTTTTGTTAGAAATTTGGAATTGACTTTAGATTTGAATTTTGAGATCAAACATCATGTTAGAAGAGTCATACCACTTCGGGAAGTGGACATGAAACTTCAGAATAGGGTTCAAATCTAGAATTTACAAATCCTACCTCGGATATCATAGATAGATCCAAGAAAGAACTACATATGATCTCGGGAGGTCAAAAAGGATTTTGATCTAATTTCTAACCATGACATTCTAGGTAGGTTTTCATTAATTTCACATCCAAATCCTTATCAACAAATGATGTCTCCCTAAGAGAGGAGTTGTCATTGTTTAATAATTATTCAGACATGATGATAACAATTGTCGTTAGTTAATTTTTTTCCAAAGGTGACTAACTTGAGTTTTGAAAATTTCTATTGGGAAATTTGGGATTAAGCTTAGAGGTTGAATAGACCATTAAATATGATATACCACCTCAAAAGGAGGAGATAAAATCTCATAATGGGTTCATATCTAGATTTATAAATTTTCTCTAGGCTATCATAGCCTGATTTAAGGGAGAACCACATGTGGCGCAAGGAGGATCAAGATGAGGTTCAATCTAAAATTGGACCACGATAACCAAGAGGAGATGATCGTTAGCTTCATATTCAAATTGATGTTAACACATGATAAATCTCTTTAAAGAAAGAGAATGTTATCCGTTAGCCATCATATGATTATGATAATAATGATTGTTATGAATAAGATTTCCCAAAAGAAACATCAAGTGAGTTTTGAAAATTGATGTGTGTTCTAAATCTCCTATGAGCACAATCCCTCATAGTTAATTATATCGTAGGAAGATGATATCTCTGACAAAAACTTTCGATTAAAATAGTGGCAAAATTTTTTCAATGGATTTTTAAGAGTGATATAAAAGGATATGAATTTTGGAATTTTAAAAGGGAATGAATCAAGGTTTAACACTTATTAATGGAGTCAAGGGAAGAAGAGTAGGGGACACTTTGAGTTTCCAAAACAATCCAGAAATGTCCCAACCTAATCAAAGTGTTGGGCTTTACATTTTGGATTGAAAGATTTTTTAGCTAATGTTGAACATTTTATTAGAAATTTGGAATTCTATTCCAGAAGGTTTGGGTTTTATGATCCAAGATCTGTCCCGTGTCCTAAATCAAAATTAGGCACCATGTAATGGGAAGGTTACTCTATCCAATTTGGATATGAAAAGGTGGTCTAAATTTGGACTTCCAAATAGGAAAATACTATCTCCCAAAGAGGTTTCTTTTCCTCTTTGGAATCCAACCTTTACACCTATGTATCCAAACTCAAAGTTCAACTTTCACAACTCTTAACATCTCTAATGAATTACATATATATATGAAAATAAAAAAAATCTAAATCTCCTACAAGGTTATCCTAAGCATTTAAATATTAAAAGACATTCTCAAACAATTATATATATTTACAGAAAAGAAAACACCCTGGCCACACTCTTTTTTTTTTTTAGGGATAAGAAGCTAAAGCACCTGTAGCAAGCATATTCATTATTGATTTTTATTTAGCCCCCTTTTATTGCCTAGCATGTGCGTGACCACCTATATAAAACCTCAGTGAATATCCAGATCATTCCTATCCTAAGGGTAATCTAGTCACCAAACACATCAATCATTCATAGAGTGTAGTAAAAGTAAGAAAATACACCATACAGCTTCATCCATAACATGCAATAAAATCTTAAAAAATCTGGCATGCAGCGGAAAAGTAAACACCAGAATAACCAAGATCTAGAGTCAGTTGTCCTACCAAACCATCTAAGTGCGTGCAAAATGTCATATGGCTGGGGCAGATACTATACTGGGTAGTTAGTTGAAGTTATCTAAAGTTTGAGTTTATTAAGGCTGAAGGGAGGTTTTATGTTAGAGTTCAAGTATTAGTGTATTAAAGATTAATTTAGGTGTATTTTAAAGGTTAAATGATTACTACATTTATTTCACACCAAGGCCATGAAATTTATTTCACGTTCCTTGGGGCTAAGCTAATAGCCTTGTAGGCCTAGGTTTTCCAGAAATAATCGAAGTTGATTAATTTAATTTAAGTTCGTTAAAATATTTTTATTAATCAAATTAAATATTTCTGGAATTTTAATGAATTATTGAATTTTTATGAATTATTGGGATTATTTTAATGCATTAATTAAGTGGTTAAAAGTTGAATATTTAAATTAAATTAATCTTGAAAGTTAACTTTAAGTGGTTAAAAGTTGACTTTTTAAAGTTAGACATTTGGCACACTCAATTTGGAGTTTTCTATGAAAAGTTATGAATTTTTGAAGTTTTTAGATGATTTTGACCTGTGTTTGACCTAATTATTAACTTTTTGACTTTGACCAAATTTTGAAGGTTTGATATTTTTGTAAAATCTTAGATTTTATTTTGAGACATTTTCCTTTGAATTACATATATTTTCGATTTTTATATAATTAGTTATAATTTTATGAAATTTAGGTATTTATTGAATTTTTTAATAACTTTAATTAAAAGGCCTTTTAATGACTTGTGCCCCAAATGAATCTAAAACTCCTTGAAATCACCTTCAAAGATAAAAAATGATCTAAGGAGGGATCAAAAAGAGCTTAATTTTTTTTTGGGATTTTTAAATATTTTTAATTAATTAAATCAATTTAACATTAATGTTTTGTTAAAATTAAATTATTCTTAAATTTTTACCAAATTAAAATGAATTTAATTTCTTCTTATTAAGGAATTAATTGTGGTTAGTTAGAGGTATTACATGTATTTTTTAGATTTTATTTTGATTTATTAGAAGTTTTTAATTTTTTTAAGTATTTTAAAGGGCTAAAATTTAACATATTTAATTTTCTAACCTAAAGAGCTCCAAATTTGTCAAATTTAAGCCTATGGTATTGAATATCACAAATTTTAATGTGTTCAAGTTTCACCTCAATTGCCTGTGTGTACAATCCCCTATGAATTTTTTAAGTTTTCTATACACTTCCTTAATTATTTTTCCTTGGTGTCTCTATTGTTTAAATGATCTTGAAAATTGGTGTGACTAACCCTCAAACTCTTCCAATTATACCACAAAAGTTGTGCAACCTAATTTTATATAAAATTGAAGTTATGAATTTTCAAAGTTTTTGATCCAAATTGGACCCATTACCTTGAAAATTCACATCACAGAAAATTACACAGCATCTAACCCTAGAAAAATCACATTCCCTAAGATGCTCAAAAACATTTTCACAAAAATTTGGACTCTAATTGATCACTGGATTATGACAAAAAATATTAAAAATTAATTTCAAACAAACAAGAATATCTCACAATACAATATTCAAATTAATTCAAACTTAATTATAAAACAAGTAGATGAATTATCTTTCCAATAAGTCCAAAAATGTTGAATTTGTTGAAAAATCAAATTTTATGTGAATTTTGGAAGATTTTGGGCAATTAAAATATATTTTATTCAAATTTGGGTCAAATTTGTCATCGGCCCAATCATTGGCTAACGAGGGCGCGGCGCCACAGCACAGTGCCATGTGTCGGGCCTTGAACAGGCCACTTAACCACATCAGTAGGATCCTGTGCCGTTGGATAAATGACGCAATGAGAGATGGTCAAGATTTGACCACACATTCTGGATCGAACCAGATAACGTAGGTTTGAATCCCGCAGATGCCGTGTGGTTAAGACCGTGTAATATGGACAATTATGGGCTGTTCGATTATGCTAATGGCAAGATCAAACAGCTCTGGTTAAACCAGAGTCAAGATAGTTCAAATTTGATCAGAAATTTCAAATGCTCATATCTTTCAAAATACTCAATGAAATCTAACAAAATTTGAAACATAGATTGAGGGAAACATAATCTTATAATGCCTGGAGTTTGTAAGCTCCATGCACTATAGATTCTACAATTTAAAATTTAATTTCTACCTAAAAGTGAGAATCTCTTACTATATTGCTGATGGATGTTTGAGATCTTGGACTCCTTTTTCTCCTACTGATATCCGCTACAAGTTTGTGGTAGAATCCAGAGGATTTTGATGGATGGATTTGACGTTGTTGAAGATAGAAGGTTTTCTCTCACTACCTATCTATTTTTCCCCTATAATGGTAAATTTTTTGTGGAAATGATGGGGGGAGGCTTGAATGGCCTTGGAGAGTATTGGAGTAGATGGGAGATGGGTTTTCTGGAGAGGAGGCTGCTTAAGTTGTAGCTTGGATGAAAAATGAGAGTGAACTCATGGACTAGGGAATGGGTTCACTAACCTATATAGGTTATGATGCACTTCCTAGGTTTATGCGATGCATGCTATGTTGAGGGGTTGTGTCACTGAGCTATTTAAGGTGATGGTTTATTATTCTCAAGTGCAGTATTTTTATCTCTTAAAAATTCATTTTCATTTTTATAGATTACCACTTCTAGTTTGAGTTCATGCTCGCTATTATCTAATTGACATACAAGTTCTTCTAATTCCTTAAATGCATTTTCTAGCTGAATATGTCATGTTTTCAAGGAATTGTGTATATTAGATATAACAATATGCTTCTTATTTAATGCATCAAACTCATCTAATAAAGTTATATGATCGTTATCTAAAGTAGAGTGCTCAGTAATTAAACTAGCATGCTCTTTTTGCAAAATAGAAAATTTAGTATTAAGACTAGCATGCATCTTCTTAAGCTTTCTATACAAATCATGAAGTTTTCAGAAATAATAAATAATTCTTCATAAGATAGTTGACATACCTCATATTGATATGATTGATCAAGATTAGCGTTATCCATAAGACATAAGTTTATTACCTCCTTCCTCGTCTACTTCTTATTATGACTATTCTAAGGTAGAGTTAGCCCAAAAACCTTTTTGTGTCTTTTGCTTGCCCCTCTTATACTTTTGCTTCTCTTCATCCTTTTCCTTGTTCAAGTAAGACTTCGAGTTAGGGTAGATAGCTCAGAGGTGACCTAATTTCTTGCACTCAAAGCAAATTTAATTACACAAAACTTTAGTAGATTTGTGGCTTTTACCTTTACTCAAGTTATTTTGATGATGCCTTTGTTTTCTTTTCAGAAACTCTTGAACTAGCATGTCATCAAGGATATTTTGTCATACTTATCTGTGACAAAATTGTCACTACCAAAATCATTTGCTTTTAGTGCTTAAGTTCTCTCCTTCATCTTCTCTCTTGCATTACGTTGCCTTTCACTTACTCCTTGCTCGTAAGCAATGAGTGACCCAAGCAAATTATTAATTGATTAAACATTTAAGTCTTTAGATTCAGTGATTGCCATTATTTTGGCATCATAAGAACTAAGTAAATAATGTAAAATATTATTTATTTTTTCAAAATTTGATAGTTCTCTAATTAGTGAATGTAAGGATGTTACTATCTCAGTGAACCTAGTTTACATTTCAGATAAACTCTCACTAGGTTTCATATAAAAAATTCATAGTCATGTAAAAGAATGTTTATCCTAGACAGTTTAACTTCATTGGTTCCCTTGTAAATTATACAATATCTATCCCAAATCTCTTTCCTGGTAGTGCATATAGAAACTCGCATATAGCCTTCATCTTTTAAATCATAAAAGAAATAATTCAAACACATAACATTTAATAGTGTGAGTTCCCGATCCTCATTACTCCATTCAGCAAATGAAATATAAATTTTATCACCATTAACTACATGTGATGGAAGTGAATAGTCAGTTTGAACCTTATACTAAATTTTATAGTTAATGGATTTTGAAAAGGTAAAGAACATATTTTTCTAAAATCAAAAGGGATATTTTCAAACAGTGGTGAAGGGGTATTAGAATAACCCTCCACAGTGTTACAATTACCAAAATGAGCTATTGATTGAATTTTTAAAAGTTTTTTAAAACATTATTTTTGAAATCCCTCTATAATACAACTATAAAGTCTGTGAAGGTTTATAAACCTTACGGAACAAGCTCGAGGCTTACCAAGAGGGGGAGGGTGAATTGGTGATTTTAAAAATCTTCTTTAACTTAAAAATAAAAATAACAATATTTTTGAAAAAAGCTTTTCAATAATTGAAAATACCAAAGTCTAATCGATTGCGAAAGCGAGAGATTTTTATCAAAAAATATTACCATTTACTATGATAACATTTTGATATACATGACAGAACAATAATCAATGTTTTTCCAAGCTGTTACAAATGAAAATTAAAAGCAAGAAATGTAAAACTTCAAAAAGGAAAAAACACACCAGAGATTTTTATAGTGGTTCGGTCAACCTTGACCTACTTCCACTCCTCGCATTCCTCCACTCTGAGAATTTACACTAAAATAAAGTGACTCTCCTTTTGCTTCCAAAACAATGCAAAGAAGCTTTTACAAACTCACTTTCACCAAACCTTTGATGCGGTGGAGTGTCGAACGCTATGTCACCCTCCTGGTGACGGTAGTGGACCTTAACTTATTCTTTTCCCCTATATAAGTCAAATAACCTCAACTCCTTTTTCTCTTTCATGGAGAAGGTAAAAAACCACGAGGACTAGAATAAGAAGCCTATCTCCCTAAAGATCTTCCAAAAGACTCATTAAGGCTATAGGAGGCTACAGGAGAACCATGGGTACAACTAGCCTAGAGCAACCGTGTGATCCCCTCACACTTCTTGTCCCTCATGCTTAAGTTCACCTTCTCCTTCCTCTCTCGAACCCTAATTTTCTTCTCAAAAGCTCCTCTCTCAGAGTTCCTCCTTTAGCCACACATTCCTCTCTTAATTGACAAGAGAAACTTAAAACATATCTTTTATAATAGGATTCAATAAACCCTAAAAATTCAAGTTAACTAATTATTTACATTTTGATTAATGTTCAAATAATTTGATTAGTTCAAAAATAGTCACATCTAGTATGATGTAAATAGTCGTTCAAAATGAACTTTTAAAATTTTATGAACACATCGTATAGTATGATATATAGATCATCTAGTACGATCTATTCCATTTCCTATATTAAAACGGGACAATTCTTGGGACGACTAAAATTCATCTCTACTAATCATCCAGTACTACTCTCTTCGTACAATATGGTTAGTTCATTTCAGTATGATATGAATATTGTATAGAATGATTAATTCAAAAATTATTGTTTTATTTGATATGATCTCTAGGACGGTCATATTTCATCTCCACTATTTATTTGGTACATCAATATCGTACAGTATAATCTGATATCATTAATTAAACCATGATTTGATTGATTGATTATAAGGGTTGATTTTAGCTAGATTTTAAATATTTGTATAGTACAATTAGTTCAAAACACAAATTTTAAAATCTTACTAAAATTAATCTAGTGGCTAGGGTTTTCAAATCAAAATATATCATACACTATAATCAAGATTGTATAGTATGATTAGTTCATAGAAACTAATTTTACCAATTAACTATTAAGCTTTTTCTAGATAACATATCATACAGTATAATTAGTTAAAAAAATTTTAACTTAAAAAAATTTCTCTCCCCCTATATGTGTGTATGGTCACCCAAATAGCATATGCTTTTATATGGCTAAACTCAAGAAGTAAAAGATAAATAAATTAAAATTATAGACTCTTTTATATCCTATACTACAAAATTTTAAGTCTTAAATAGTCTTGAGTTGTGTATATCTTACCTGAAATGTTAGAGCTCATAGACAAAAGATATATAAAATATTTAAACAAAAAAGTAACAATTCAATCAAAAAAGTTTATCATCATCAAAGTCACAGACTAGGAATATGGAATTGCAACAGGAAAGAGTTGCCAGGACAGCAAGCTTTCCACCATGCTTGATGGATTACTCTACTAAAGGAGACCCTAAGGAGAAGCAAATCTAAAGGAGTAGGATGTTAAGGAACATCATCCACACCTATGTTGCTAAAGAAAGCCAGACTAAAAAATAGTACGTGAAACACCTAAAGGGGGTGATTTCACATAAATTTGAGAGGGAGATCTTAAAAAAAGATAAATCTAAAGTAAAAATTTTAACATCTTAAGGAAGAATAAAAAAATGTAAGGTTGCTAGCCATATATATTCTAGTGTACGACTACCATTGGGCGCCTCACTTCACATCTACTAAAATGGAGGAGATTATTCTTGTTGGGTATGCAAAAATGCCTCCATTATAATGGTAGGCCACTGACCCCTCCTATGAAAACATAGAAGCTAACCTCAACCATAACCGAGCATTGGAAAGAGGAAAAATAGAAGAAACTGGTAGAAGTTAAGGGAAAAAAGCTCAAGTATCTAGAAATCTTTATGTTCCTAAGAAGCTTAGCAAGAGTGAAGACCCCCAACCACCTGTAGATATCTCTGGAGTCCCTATTTAGGCATGTAAGGGATCCACCCCATTAGATGTATCAGGATCTACTCCCCAAACTCCTCCATTACCTATTAAGGAGGATGCCCCTAAACTTATTAATGATGTTACCCTTGTGACTACCGACCTCAGGAAAGTCAAAGGGAAAGGGATAGTGGTCAGCATAGATGATGAGATGATTAAAAAGATAGTGGAAGAGTCTATTAACTTTGTAGAGAAACTTAAGCTACAATACATTTTGTCTAAGCTAGGTGAGAAAGAGTTTAATGACCGGATGGATAACATTTGATACCTACCCATCAACTTGAGTATGTGGAGGAAAGACTAGTTGATGAAGTGGTACAAGAAATCTAAGATGTGCTAAAAACAAAAGAGGCCATATAAGCCATTAACTTAGATATGGATGATCTTTTGATGGAAATAGATGATACTACTGGTGGTAGTATTTACTATAAGTCAGAATAGGTTATAAAACATATTAAGTTTGTCCCTAGGCAAACCAAGAGAGGGGGTGAATTGGTAATTTAAAATTTCTTGGTAGTTTAAGAAAACTAATTTTATAATGTAAATCACAATAATGTGTTTTTTTTCAAAATAACTTTTCAACCACAAAATTTAAACATGCAAAACATAAAAATATAGAAAATAAAAAAAGACATAACAACAACACAGAAATTTATAATTGTTCGATCCAATAAGACCTACGTCCACTCCCTAAAGACTCCCTCTTCAGGTATTGCACTATATTAAAGTGACCATCCTTTTTTCCATAGTAAGGTGTCGACAGAGAACTGTCATCCTATCACACCTTCCTGGTGATGCCATAGTATCGGATCTTCTCTGAAGATCTTCATTCAAGCAACTTTAAAGAAGCAAGGAAGAGATTTAACAAACTTACAAAAAGATTCTCACTTTTGAGCAACCTTGTGAAACCTTCATAATTTTCACTTGTAAGATCTCTCTATCCACATTCTCAAATACTCTTCCAAATCACTCTCACTCTTTCTTTCAAAAGAAAATTAGAAAAAATATTCATTTTAGTCAGTTTTTTAAGACCTTAAATATGAAAGAAATAAAAAAATCATCCAAAAAATTGAAAAAATTTCAATTTTTTCATCTTGGATTGTACAATACCATCACACATCGTACATACGAATATTTTAAAAATGGCTCGAATGATCTTGTATGAAATGATTTCATACTCTAGTTGGCATATATATAAACTTACATCATACAGTATGATCAGTTCAAAATTGAACTAATTCATCTGATATGATTCTATATGATTTGATTTCGTACACTACATAATGTAATGTAAGAACCCTATATTTTATAGTATAATCTATTTTGAACAAACCATGCTTTGTTTGGAACAAAAATGGATGATTCCATTTCGTACTCCAAAAGCTGTCTATATGAACATAAGATCATACAATACCTAATAGTTCAAAAATTCACCTGTTCATATGGACCAAATGACACGCACCCATTTCGTACTTTGGATATCATTTGTATAAACTCATGATCATACATTACAATCCATTTAGAAAAATTTTGATTTCATTCAGGACCAACAGGTATGTAGTTATTTCGTACCCTAGATGTCGTCTGTACGAATGTAACTTTATACACTACGAACAGGACTTAGAAAATTTTTTCTTAGCATGGTTTGATCAACTCTCTTCTAGAGGACCAATTGGTCAAATCATCTCGTATAATCCAAAATTATATAGTACGATTAGTTTTAAAAAATGCAAGTTTTTTTACACTCCCCCAGTGTGTGTGTGTGTGCACGATTATCCAATTACAATCAACTCTCTCACACTCAAGAAAAATATAAAAAATATAGACTTCAATTTCAATAAGCCATAATTGAATCTGTATTTATGTCTTCAGCAATTTGGAGTATGATTTCTCTGAAACATTTATACACACAAACAACAAAAGTAATATTTCCAATATATATTAAGATAAATAGTAATCAATACAACAAGATTCTGGAATCATCAAAAACATATGGCATAAAAATATAGTTAGGAAAACTAAGTTGCAACCATCTCCCCCTTTTTTATGATGGAAAAATAATTATTGTTTAAGTTAACATTTAAAGCAAACTTTCTTCTTAGCTCCCCCTAAATGAATGAACAATTTATATCAAGGGGTTCCCATAAAGATAAAAAAATAAAAACCTTAAAATTAAAAACAATAAACAACAACTACTAAAATAAAAAAATTTAAAAAAAAAACTCGAAAAAAAAAATTCAAACACAAAAATTCAAACTGTCAAAACTTACACATAACATGAAAATTCAAACATTCAAAACATATACAAATTACACACATTCATCAATCATCAAATAATATTATGACTCTCCCTTTTGACAACAACAAAATGGAAAGTACATCTTGAAATAAAAAGTTTCATTAGATAAATAAAAAAAGTTAAAGAAGAAAGGATTTTAAACCAATTACAGATAAAATATTAACTTCATAATACTAAAAAAAATTAAAATTTAAAATCAAAGAACAACTAAGATAAGAAAAGTCAACCAGGTTCATTGTTCATGCTACACAAATTAAATAAATAGATTATTACAAAAATGATGAAATAAAGATTAATTAATTTCAAATTCAATAGTAAATATGATTATCAATTAGACGGATTTTGATTAGAGATTATATGATAAAGGAAAGAACAATATAAATGTTTTCAATTGGTGATATTATGAATCTTTTCAAATATTTGTGACACACTTTGTGTATCTTTTTTATTTGAGCTAATTTTGTCTCTTTTCATTTTGCAAACCATCACGCATCTTTTCTATTTTCGCACGCTTTGTGCATCTCATTTTTCTTTTTGGGTCTTTCAAATATCAATAATTTATATTCAAATTTCACTAATAACAAAAATAAACATATTGAAAAAGAAATAAAAAATAATCAGACATAAATCTTGCAATAATTATAGCTTACATATGTTAGTCTATAAGAACATGAAATTAATCTTTTTATCTACATCCAGTTATAATTTAAATTTAAATTTTAGAACAATTAAATTTTGTAAGAAAATTAATCTATAGAGCAAAGTAATTAAAAATTCATTCCAATAATCAACTACAAAAGATTTTTTCTTTAAAAACATAAGCATTTCAAGAAATGAATATCAATGCAAGTGAAAAAATATTCAATCATTTCATTAACTATCCAGAAGCACATAAAAGTATATTTCTCATTTAACATCATTCCACATAACATAATCCAACTAGCATCATCTCAGAAATCTACAATAACAAATGAAATTGCGAACACATAAGATCGCAATAATCACAGGAATATATTTCAAGAACAAACACAAATACTCATAAGCAACAACACAAAAGTACATCTAGTAATTAGAGGGACCTTGATCTGGAGGAGGTAGTGGGTTAAACATTGAAAAATAACTACTGATCATAGCTATATTTAGGGGTGTCAATATTAGTCCATACCCGAAATCCGACCCAAACTCAACCCAAAAATTTCAGGTTTGGGTTCCACAATTTGACCCATTTCAAAAATTACGTCGTGTTTGGGCTGACCTGTTGACCCAAAATTAACATGAACATGACTCAAAAACCCATTTTTGATCCGACAACCTAAGATTGACTCATTTTTACCCAAAAAGCAGAGGTTGACCCATTTTTGGACCTAAAACTAGCAATTTTTTATTGGAACTAGGTCATTTGGGTCGGGTTAGGTTGACCCAAACCCAAAGAGAGTCAGTTTTGGGTCTGAAAAATTAACCCATTTATAAAAATGGGTCAGGTTCGGGTTGACCAAATAGTGTCGGGTTAGTTTTGGGTTTGACCCAAACCTGACTTGTGACCCAAAATTGACACCTCTAGCTACATTCATGTTCACCGAGTCAAACTACCCTTGAATCCAACCCATGTCTTTATTATATCTTGCATCCTGCTAATTTAAATGTTTCTCAATTTAATTAAAGCATTGATCAAAATGGGTTTCCATTTTATTGATGCGCTAAATCATTTCTTGGTAGAAATTTTAGTTAGGTCCAAGGGCAGGTGCATGTGTTGATGCAGGACCTCCCCCTTCTTCCTATAAATCATCACTCTCAGAACTTTGTGTTTGAATAGTTGCTATTTGAATGATTTATATTTGTGCAACTTATGTAGTTTTGATGATTCCAAACATTATTGTTCAGATGTATAGTTATCTCCTAACAATTTTAGAAGATTTGCACTTGCTCTTGTGTGTACTAACATTTCAGGAAAATCAGACTCCAGACTACGAAAACTTCAAATCAAATTCAACATATGATATTTTGTTTATTTGAAGTTTGTCTTTTCTTTGAATTAATTTTGAAAGGGAGTGATTGTAATTGAGTGAATAAAATCTCACACACACAAATTAGGAGATCGTGAAATTCAATACTGATCGTACAGGACGATATTTATCGTACTGGACGATCTGTCAGTTATCTCCTATAGAGCACTTGGAACGAATAGGAACTTGCTTGGAAAAATTTTTCTAAGTCCTATTCGTCCAAGACGAATTTTATTTTCGTCCCGGACGATGGGTTCTCTGTAAAATTTTCGTCCAGACGAATTTTACCATCGTACGAGGCGACCAGTCCTCTGGAAAATTTTCGTCCAGACGAAAATAATTATCGTACCGGACGATCAGCTCTCTGGAAAATTTTTGTCCAGACGAAAGCAAATTATCGTCCGCGGCGATGGGTGCTCTGGAAAATTTTCGTCCAGACGAAATAAATAATCGTCCAGGACGATCGGCTCTCTGGAAAATTTTCGTCCAGACGAACATATTTTCGTCTAAACGATGAACCGACTTAGAACAGTTTTCAGCAGTTTTCAGAACCGACCTTGCAATAACCGTTTGTACTGGATGAACCTAGTTCGTACAGGACGATCAGTTGTACGAAGTCATTTCGTACACATATACAAATTGGGTCGTTTCAGATCGTTTAAGTAAAATCGTCCAGGACGATCCAGGATCGTATAGGACGATCCACTGCGTACAGAATTGGAAATTTGCAGTTTTTGGGAGGTTTTTGTTGTCTTTTCTATAAAAGATCCAAATTAGACTGCCACCCAATCTTTTTGTCATTTGATCTTCGTGCCTATTGAGAGAATAGCCAAGGAGAGAGTGGAAGAGAGCATTCAAAGGAGGATTCCTACCACTGGAGCGAGGAGGCTTCACTTGGATTGCTAAGGTAAGAGTCTCTACTTGTGAAATTGGATTTCTTCACTCTTTTCTTTCTTCCTTCTAGATTCTTGTGAGAAGATCATTCAAGGAGATCCGGTTCTCTGCCGACACTTGAAGAGTGTGAACAGCCGTTGGGTTCTCTGCCCACACTAGGAGAGTGTAAAAGGACGACGGTTCTCTGCCCACACTAGGAGAGTGTAAAAGGACGACGGTTCTCTGCCCACACTAGGAGAGTGTAAAAGGACGACGGTTCTCTGCCCACACTAGGAGAGTGTAAAAGGACGACGGTTCTCTGCCGCACCGGGTAGTGGTGAAAAGAGTGTTTTGTACAGGCTTCTCCGCCTTGCTGTGGGTGCTAAAGGAGAGTCATTTTGTGGTATTAGTGCAATACTCAGAGGGTGCCTCTGAGGAGTGGATGTAGGTCTGGTTATAGACCAAACCACTATAAATCTGGTGTCATTTACTTTATTGCTTTTACGTTTCCGCACTTTGAATTTCAGTTTTAACAACTCTGTGGTTGAAAAATATTTTTCTACTAACTTTAAAAGAAAATTTTATTTCGGTTCAACTTTATTATTAAGAGGGTTTAAAATTTTTAAAACTACCAATTCACCCCTCTCTTGGTAGCCGTGGGACATTTACTTAGGCTTAACAACCTAATTACTGGACTCAACAAATGGTATCAGAGCATTGTTTCAAAATCATAAGTTTGAACTACTTTTTGATTAACGTAGATGGCTACATTTGGAAACTGAAACACACCTGAGGGTTACTCTATCACTAGACCTCCACTGTTTGACAATATTCCTTTTGATTTTTGGAAAACACGCATGTCTACTTTCTTACAGTCACTTGATTATCGCATGTGGATGCTAGTCCAGGAAGGTTACACAAAACCAACTAGATTAGTTGATGGAATTAGGGTAGATACACCCTATGCAAATTGGACTATAGAAGAACGTGACTTAGCACAATTAAATGCAAAATGTTTAAATAGTTTCTTTTGTGCTTTAAAATCTGAAGACTACATGCGAGTTTCCACTTGTAAAAGTGGAAAAGACATATGGGATAGACTTTGTATTACTTATGAAGGGACAAATGAGGTTAAGCAATCAAGACTCAATATCTTGTTACATGACTACGAATTATTTCGCATGAAACCTAATGAATCTATATCTGACATGTACACAAGATTCACTCAAATTGTCACCTCTTTGCATGCACTTGGTAGGGAATTAACTAATGCTGAAATGGTTAATAAGATTCTTCGTTGTTTACCTACTGCATACGATGCTAAAATTACTACAATTACAGAGTCAAAACATCTGAACATTTATTCTATTGACAATCTTCTTGGTTCACTCATTGCTTACGAGCAAGGAGTAAGTCAAAGAAAGATTGATGTAGGTGAACCAAGAAAGGACAAGAATATTGCACTAAATGTGGAAGAGTCAGAAAGTGAACACTCACAACCTGAGGATGAAGACGATATTGCACTAATGACTAGACAATTCAGAAGCTTTTTAAAGAGGAAGCAGAAGAGACGCCAGCAATGGAATAGAGGTAAGTATAACAGAAATGGCAAGGTTTCTAATGAAGTGATTTGTTATGAATGCAGGAAACCAGGTCATATAAAGACTGATTGTCCAAAACTCAAAGCCACTCCTAGCAAGGAGAAGGTAGAGGAGAAACCAATGGTAAAGAAGGGCAAGAAGAAGTTTCAAAAGGCTTTTTGGGCGGACTCAGCTTCAGACTCATCTGAGACTGAAAAAGAAGAAGAAGTCACCAACCTTTGCTTGATGGCAGATAAATCTGAACAATCAGATCAAGAAGAGGTATGTGATTTAACTTATAATGAATTGTTTGAAGTTTCTGAACACATGCATGATGCATATAGGAAAACGAAAAAGATGCATGCTAGTTTAGTTTTAGAATTGGAAGAGCTTAATAAGGAACACGAAATCCTTAGAAAAGATCATGCTTTAATTGATAGCAACCACATGAAACTACTTGATGAATATGATGACTTGAATAAAAATTTTGAGAATTTAAAATCATCCTATGCTGAACTTGAAAAAGAATTTAAGAAATTTAAGGATGAATCTGAGCACAAGACATATAGAGTCAATTATACAAATCGAATCTTGGAGGAAATGAATTCATTTTACAAACTTACTATAAGAGCTCTCGAGGATAATAGGAACCCCCCTAAACTTGAAGATTTTACAAATCCTAAATATTATCCTAAATTCATGAAATCCCTTAGAAGACAATCATATGAAAGAAAACATAGGAATATTTTTCCTAATGTTAAATGTAACAATTGTGGATTTTTGGGACATATATCTCACACCTGCACTTTAAAGATGAAACCTAATTTGGTGTGGAGAACTAAGATGCATAAACCTAGACATATCACACATGCATCTGATTATAAATTTCATAAAGGTGAACCCAAACTAGTTTGGGTTCCCAGGTCTAACATTTGAGAATTTTGCAGGTATACTCTCACACAAGACCTCGTGAGAGTATATGGTACCTGGACAGCGGATGTTCTAAGCACATGACTGGAGATACTGCTCAATTCATAACGCTGGAAGCCAGGAGTGGAGGCAAGGTTACACTTGGAGATAATACCACAAAGAAAGTGGTTGGATCAGGTATGATTGGAAATTTGAAAAACTTTTTCATAGATAATGTTTTATTAGTTGAAGGCTTAAAACATAATTTGCTTAGCATAAGTCAGCTATGTGATAAGGGCTATAATGTAAAATTTTTACCTACTAGCTGCATAATTAGCCTAAATGGGAAAATTGTTTTAAATGGAAAAAGGGTGAACAATGTTTACATGCTAGATTTAAATTGTATTCAATCTCCTACTGCTTTTTGTTTGAAAACTGTTTCTGATGAATCGTGGCTTTGGCATAGGAGACTTTGTCATTCTAGTATGAAAAATCTTAGAAAAATTACCCAAAAGAATTTGGTGAGAGGAATACCTAAACTAGACTTTACTAAGGACCATCTGTGTGATGCATGTCAACTAGGAAAACAAGTGAAGTCCTCTTTTAAGTCCAATAAAGATCTTAAGGACCAGTAAACCATTAGAAATTCTTCACATGGATCTTTTTGGACCTGTAAGCACGGTAAGTCTAGGAGGAAAGGTATATGGATTTGTTATAGTAGATGATTTTTCAAGATTCACCTGGGTTAAATTTCTTTTTCATAAGAGTGAATCATTTGAGGAATTCAGAAATTTTTCAACTTGGATACAAAGAAAACTAGGATGTGAAATAATTTCTATACAAAGTGATCATGGAGGAGAATTTGAAAATGAAAGATTTGAAGATTTCTGTAAAGAAAAGGGTATTGATCACAATTTTTCTGCACCTAGAACTCCTCAACAAAATGGAGTAGTTGAAAGAAAGAACAGAACATTAATAGAAGCCGCCCGAGCAATGTTAGCAGAATACTCACTTCCTAGATATTTTTGGGCTGAGGCGGTTAGCACTGCATGCTATGTTCTGAATAGGGTGAATGTGAGATCAAATTTGAATAAAACACCCTATGAGTTGCTAAAAGGAAGAACACCAAATTTGTCTCATTTGCATGTATTTGGTTGCAAGGTGTTCATACATAATAATGGAAAATCTGCCTTAGGAAAATTTGATCCAAAATCAGATGAAGGAATTTTTGTTGGATATTCAAGTGTTGGAAAATCTTATAGAGTATTTCAACAAAAGAACTTTAGTCATTGAAGAAACCACACATGTTGTTTTTGATGAAAATGGAAACATGGAAGAGCCAAAAGTTGTTGAAGAAGAAATTGAAGAAAACTCCCAAAAGATTGATAGATTAAATTTGGAAGAGAATGTGGAAGAAAATTTAGAAAGAGAAGACCCTTTGCCTAGAGATTTGAGATTTTCTAAAAACCATCCAAAGGAATTGATTATAGGTGAACCAAGTGAGGGTGTTAGAACTAGGCGTGGATTAAACAAGGAAGTCAATCATTCAGCCTTTATTTCAACTATTGAACCCAGTAACATTGATCAAGCACTTTCAGATGAATTTTGGATATTGGCCATGCAAGAAGAGTTAAATCAATTTGTAAGAAATAAAGTTTGGGAACTAACTACAAGGCCAAAAGATCAAAGTGTTGTTGGAACCAAGTGGGTGTTCAAAAATAAAATGAATGACTCAGGAGTAGTCATTAGAAATAAGGCTAGATTAGTAGCTAAGGGGTATAATCAAATTGAAGGAATTGATTTTGAGGAAACTTTTGCCCCTGTAGCTAGACTTGAAGCAATTAGGGTTTTACTAGCCTTTTTCTGTTTTAAAGGTTTTAAATTGTTTCAAATGGATATTAAAAGTGCCTTTTTAAATGGAGTAATTGAAGAAGATGTTTTTGTAGAACAACCTCCAGGTTTTGAAAATTCTAAATTTCCAAATCATGTTTTCAAATTAAAAAAGGCATTATATGGATTGAAACAGGCACCTAGGGCTTGGTATGAGAGGTTAAGCACCTTCCTACTTGAAAGATCTTTTGAAAAAGGGAGTGTGGATACAACTCTTTTTTTAAGGAAAATTGGAAAGGATATACTTATTGTTCAAATTTATGTGGATGACATCATCTTTGGATCTTCAAATAAACATCTTTGTGATGATTTTTCTAAAACAATGAGTAGTGAATTTGAAATGAGTCTAATGGGAGATTTAAATTACTTTCTAGGATTTAGCATTAAGCAACTTGAGGAAGGTACTTTTCTTAGTCAAACCAAATATATTAAGGACATCCTCAAAAAATATGAAATGGACAATGCTAAACCTGTTAGTACACCAATGAGTTCTTCAGTTCAGTTAGATAAAGACCTTAAGGGAAAATCTGTTGATCAAAAGAAATTTAGAGGGATAATTGGATCTTTACTTTACTTGACTGCTAGCCGACCAGATATTATGTTTAGTGTTTGCTTATGTGCTAGATTTCAATCAGATCCAAAAGAATCACATTTGACAGCAGTGAAAAGGATTTTAAGATATCTACTAGGAACTCAAAACTTAGGAATTTGGTATCCTAAGTTTAGCTCTTCATTTGAAATTATTGGTTACTCAGATTCTGACTTTGCAGGCTGTAGAGTGGATAGGAAAAGCACTTTTGGAACATGTCAATTCATTGGAAATTCATTAGTTTCATGGTCTAGTAGAAAACAAAATTCAGTGGCACTATCTACTGCAGAAGCAGAATACATTGCATTAGGAAGTTGTGTGGCACAAGTACTTTGGTTAAAACAACAGTTGATTGACTTAGGATTAACTATAGGCACTATTCCAATTTATTGTGACAATACTAGTGCTATTTGCATTTCCAAAAATCCTATTCAACATTCTAGAACCAAACACATCGATATAAGGCATCATTTCATAAGGGATCATGTATCCAAAGGAGAAATTGAACTCATTCATGTTTCAACTGAAAATCAACTTGCAGACATTTTTACAAAACCTTTAGCCTTTGATACCTTCAGTACTTTAAGAACAAGGCTTGGTGTTATTGATTTGAATGCTTAACTAAAATGTCTTTGCAACATTGATACTTGTTGTGTTTTGTTTTTGTAATTTTGTGAATTTTGTGTGTTTTTAATGAATTGTTTTTGGATTTATGATTTTGGTTTTATGTTTTCTGTGTTTTTGTTGATTTTGTTAATTTAAAAAATTCAAAATTAAAATTTTTTTTGGAGGAAATCGTCCAGGACGAAATGTTTTCGTACAGGACGATATGTGAAGGAACAGTTTGCGCGAATTTAAACCGTTTTGAGAGCAGTTTTTTATTTGATCGTCTGTACGATATTTAATCATTTAGGACGAATTTTTTTTTCTCTCAAACGTCGGGACGATTGAATGCAGCGGTTGAGTGGATAAGACAGTTTTTAATACGAACTTCGTCTGTACGAAATTTTTTCGTCTGTACGAACATGTGTCGGTTCATTGTAGGGGACGGTTTTCAAGAGTCATTAAAACGAAACACTTTTCGATCGTCTGTACGAAATTTTTTCGTATGTACGATCGGTCAAGTCAAAAAGCCTGTACGAAGGGACGCATCGTAAGTTGTGTTGAATACGAAAAGCCGTTACATTTTGGACAAATTGGATCGTCTGTACGAAATTACTTCGTCCAGACGAACGATAATTTTTCGTCCAGGACGAATATTTTCGTCCAGGACGAACGTATCGTTTTTCTTTAAATATGAAGGCTTTCAAACTTGACAATCACACTTTCAAACATCTTTTTCAATCCCTTTCTACATCAAATCAACTATGGCCTCCTCTAGCAAAAGACAAAAAGTTTTGGTGAAGAAACCTAACAGGAATGCCCCAGACAACTTTCTTTCCAAGGCAAATGAGGAATCTTTTCCTCGTTTTGCATCTGCAAAAATCACTCCGTCTCGCATTCTTATCCAAACAGAGTTGAAATTTCGGGTATTGCACCTCTTCGCCTCAACCCAATTTCAGTTCATTCTTTCTCTTGTCCACTTCTACAATAAGCAAACCTACCATTACTTTCTAGCCAACATGAGTTTCAATTCTGACCACTCTATCATTAGTTCTTTTGTTTTTAAACAAAAAGTTGAGATCACCAAGCACGACCTTGGTGCATTTTTAAACTTAAGGACTGAAGGATATAGAGCCCACACCCTAATGTCAGAAACCTCCTTCAAATAGTTTCAAATCAATACGGTAATTAGAGAAAATGCGATTGACAATCATGTTGCTAGAGTGGCCGGTATGACCCAAGATGCCCGAATCATCCAGCATATCCTTAGATCCTCAATTATTCCTAAAGCTGGTGATAGGATTAACATTACTCCTCTCCTTTCTTGTCTAACTTTTTTAATCATGAAAGACATCCTATTGATGAAGCCCAACTCATCCTAGATCATATCTATGGGCTTTCAGAAATTGGACATCCTGATCAGAAGAGGAAGAAGAACATTTCTTTAGGGCACTTGATTACTTATATTTTGGAGAAGAAGTACAATATAGTGCATCCTGATGAAGAATATGAAGAGCCAGTTTACTATAACGATGCATCTTTCAGATTGCTCTTCAAGGAGGAGAAAGAGAAAGCACATGCTAGTGCTTCAGAAGAAGAAGAAGAAGAAGGAGTACAAGGTTCTGCTTCTCAATCAGATTACCAGAATCTGATTGAGAGATTTGATAGACTAGAGACTCACATTGATCAAAGGTTTGATCAATTTGATGCTCAACTTACTCAGAAGCAACATGACATTGGTAATATTAGAGATGAAGTTTATGAAATAAATACCAATGTAATGTTGATGGCCTCCTACTTCAACCTCTTTGGCGGCATTCCTCCTCCTCCTCCTCCAGAACAGTAAAAATTGTTTTTATGTCTGTGTCTGTTGTATTTTTTTTGGTTTTTTGTTTTGTTTTTTTTTTCTTATATGTTTTATTGTAATGTGTTTGTTTTTATGTTTTTATGTTCAATGTATTTTCTTTAATATCAATGAAAGTTTATTTCTATTAGATTTGTTTTAAAATGTGGTTAATGTTTGTGAATTTCATTAGTATTTTTTAATCTACATAGTGCTTAAATTCAATTGTAATTTGAGATTATCTATATTAGAAAATCTAGAATTTCTAAATTTATAATTTGTTTATAACTTATTGTAATTAGAACTTTTAAATTCATGTCTATTCATTTAGACTACATAAAAGTTAATATTGTTATTACAATTTTGATGTTTTCTTATTTTGTATTTCTATGCTCAAATGATATTTATGCACCTAGAAATATTTGAAATTTTAGATTATAGGTTTTGGAAAGAATTGGTCAAATTACTCTTGAAAATTGTACAAATGTACAAAAATCAAAAGGAATTCGCAAAAATTTGCAAAGTGAAAAAGAGGCACAAAATAAGCCCAACCAAAGAAAAATGCACAAAAATGTGCTCCAAAACTTTGAAAAGATATGCAAAGCACCACATGAGGTAATTCTCTTCTTTCCAAATTCGTTCAATCTCTTAATTCAAGTTGATCTAATGTTCATTTATATTCTATTGAACTTTGAAATATAGATTTTTTTTTTTACATCTCACTTGTAATGATTTTCAATAATCAAAATGTCTAAATTGAATCATGTCTTTGATAAATTCTTCTTACTTACAATGTTATATCATTTCATAAATTTTATGAATTTCTATGA
The DNA here is from genome assembly GCA_016618105.1 of Dendrobium huoshanense. Taxonomy (NCBI): domain Eukaryota; kingdom Viridiplantae; phylum Streptophyta; class Magnoliopsida; order Asparagales; family Orchidaceae; genus Dendrobium; species Dendrobium huoshanense. The sequence continues at coordinate 63,728,860 of CM028353.1, forward strand.
TTGACCTAATATCTTTAGTTTAAAATTGCATACCCTATGTCAAATCACAATTTAGATTAAATTTTAACAATGAATTTCATATAATTATTTACATTTCTTGTCTTTTTCTTCTTCACTTTTTGTTGCTGTCAAAAAGGGGGAGAAATTATTATGTTTGTGTTTTCTATTTTTTTTGTTAATTGTTAATTGTTCTGTTTGCAAGTTTTTTTTTTGTTTGTGTTAAAAATTTATTGAAAAACAAAAATATTGTTCTTTAATGCCTCCTTATTTTAATGTACTCATAAATAGTAATCAATACAACAAGATTCTGGAATCATCAAAAACATATGGCATAAAAATATAGTTAGGATAACTAAGTTGCAACCATCTCCCCCTTTTTTATGATGGAAAAATAATTATTGTTTAAGTTAACATTTAAAGCAAACTTTCTTCTTAGCTCCCCCTAAATGAATGAACAATTTATATCAAGGGGTTCCCATAAAGATAAAAAAATAAAAACCTTAAAATTAAAAACAATAAACAACAACTACTAAAATAAAAAAATTTAAAAAAAAAACTCAAAAAAAAAAATTCAAACACAAAAATTCAAACTGTCAAAACTTACACATAACATGAAAATTCAAACATTCAAAACATATACAAATTACACACATTCATCAATCATCAAATAATATTATGACTCTCCCTTTTGACAACAACAAAATGGAAAGTACATCTTGAAATAAAAAGTTTCATTAGATAAATAAAAAAGTTAAAGAAGAAAGGATTTTAAACCAATTACAGATAAAATATTAACTTCATAATACTAAAAAAATTTAAAATTTAAAATCAAAGAACAACTAAGATAAGAAAAGTCAACCAGGTTCATTGTTCATGCTACACAAATTAAATAAATAGATTATTACAAAAATGATGAAATAAAGATTAATTAATTTCAAATTCAATAGTAAATATGATTATCAATTAGACGGATTTTGATTAGAGATTATATGATAAAGGAAAGAACAATATAAATGTTTTCAATTGGTGATATTATGAATCTTTTCAAATATTTGTGACACACTTTGTGTATCTTTTTTATTTGAGCTAATTTTGTCTCTTTTCATTTTGCAAACCATCACGCATCTTTTCTATTTTCGCACGCTTTGTGCATCTCATTTTTCTTTTTGGGTCTTTCAAATATCAATAATTTATATTCAAATTTCACTAATAACAAAAATAAACATATTGAAAAAGAAATAAAAAATAATCAGACATAAATCTTGCAATAATTATAGCTTACATATGTTAGTCTATAAGAACATGAAATTAATCTTTTTATCTACATCCAGTTATAATTTAAATTTAAATTTTAGAACAATTAAATTTTGTAAGAAAATTAATCTATAGAGCAAAGTAATTAAAAATTCATTCCAATAATCAACTACAAAAGATTTTTTCTTTAAAAACATAAGCATTTCAAGAAATGAATATCAATGCAAGTGAAAAAATATTCAATCATTTCATTAACTATCCAGAAGCACATAAAAGTATATTTCTCATTTAACATCATTCCACATAACATAATCCAACTAGCATCATCTCAGAAATCTACAATAACAAATGAAATTGCGAACACATAAGATCGCAATAATCACAGGAATATATTTCAAGAACAAACACAAATACTCATAAGCAACAACACAAAAGTACATCTAGTAATTAGAGGGACCTTGATCTGGAGGAGGTAGTGGGTTAAACATTGAAAAATAACTACTGATCATAGCTATATTTAGGGGTGTCAATATTAGTCCATACCCGAAATCCGACCCAAACTCAACCCAAAAATTTCAGGTTTGGGTTCCACAATTTGACCCATTTCAAAAATTACGTCGTGTTTGGGCTGACCTGTTGACCCAAAATTAACATGAACATGACTCAAAAACCCATTTTTGATCCGACAACCTAAGATTGACTCATTTTTACCCAAAAAGCAGAGATTGACCCATTTTTGGACCTAAAACTAGCAATTTTTTATTGGAACTAGGTCATTTGGGTCGGGTTAGGTTGACCCAAACCCAAAGAGAGTCAGTTTTGGGTCTGAAAAATTAACCCATTTATAAAAATGGGTCAGGTTCGGGTTGACCAAATAGTGTCGGGTTAGTTTTGGGTTTGACCCAAACCTGACTTGTGACCCAAAATTGACACCTCTAGCTACATTCATGTTCACCGAGTCAAACTACCCTTGAATCCAACCCATGTCTTTATTATATCTTGCATCCTGCTAATTTAAATGTTTCTCAATTTAATTAAAGCATTGATCAAAATGGGTTTCCATTATATTGAAGCGCTAAATCATTTCTTGGTATAAATTTTAGTTAGGTCCAAGGGCAGGTGCATGTGTTGATGCAGGACCTCCCCCTTCTTCCTATAAATCATCACTCTCAGAACTTTGTGTTTGAATAGTTGCTATTTGAATGATTTATATTTTTGCAACTTATGTAGTTTTGATGATTCCAAACATTATTGTTCAGATGTATAGTTATCTCCTAACAATTTTAGAAGATTTGCACTTGCTCTTGTGTGTACTAACATTTCAGGAAAATCAGACTCCAGACTACGAAAACTTCAAATCAAATTCAACATATGATATTTTGTTTAATTGAAGTTTGTCTTTTCTTTGAATTAATTTTGAAAGGGAGTGATTGTAATTGAGTGAATAAAATCTCACACACACAAATTAGGAGATCGTGAAATTCAATACTGATCGTACAGGACGATATTTATCGTACTGGACGATCTGTCAGTTATCTCCTATAGAGCACTTGGAACGAATAGGAACTTGCTTGGAAAAATTTTTCTAAGTCCTATTCGTCCAGGACGAATTTTATTTTCGTCCCGGACGATGGGTTCTCTGTAAAATTTTCGTCCAGACGAATTTTACCATCGTACGAGGCGACCAGTCCTCTGGAAAATTTTCGTCCAGACGAAAATAATTATCGTACCGGACGATCAGCTCTCTGGAAAATTTTCGTCCAGACGAAAGCAAATTATCGTCCGCGGCGATGGGTGCTCTGGAAAATTTTCGTCCAGACGAAATAAATAATTGTCCAGGACGATCGGCTCTCTGGAAAATTTTTGTCCAGACGAACATATTTTCGTCCAAACGATGAACCGACTTAGAACAGTTTTCAGCAGTTTCCAGAACCGACCTTGCAATAACCGTTCGTACTGGACGAACCTAGTTCGTACAGGACGATCAGTTGTACGAAGTCATTTTGTACACATATACAAATTTGGTCGTTTCAGATCGTTTAAGTAAAATCGTCCAGGACGATCCAGGATCGTACAGGACGATCCACTGCGTACAGAATTGGAAATTTGTAGTTTTTGGGCGGTTTTTGTTGTCTTTTCTATAAAAGGTCCAAATTAGACTGCCACCCAATCTTTTTGTCATTTGATCTTCGTGCCTATTGAGAGAATAGGCAAGGAGAGATTGGAAGAGAGCATTCACTTGGATTGCTAAGGTAAGAGTCTCTACTTGTGAAATTGGATTTCTTCACTCTTTTCTTTCTTCCTTCTAGATTCTTGTGAGAAGATCATTCAAGGAGATCCGGTTCTCTGCCGACACTTGAAGAGTGTGAACAGCCATTGGGTTCTCTGCCCACACTAGGAGAGTGTAAAAGGACGACGGTTCTCTGCCCACACTAGGAGAGTGTAAAAGGACGACGGTTCTCTGCCCACACTAGGAGAGTGTAAAAGGACGACGGTTCTCTGCCCACACTAGGAGAGTGTAAAAGGACGACGGTTCTCTGCCGCACTGGGTAGTGGTGAAAAGAGTGTTTTGTACAGGCTTCTCCGCCTTGCTGTGGGTGCTAAAGGAGAGTCACTTTGTGGTATTAGTGCAATACTCAGAGGGTGCCTCTGAGGAGTGGATGTAGGTCTGGTTATAGACCGAACCACTATAAATCTGGTGTCATTTACTTTATTGCTTTTACGTTTCCGCACTTTGAATTTCAGTTTTAACAACTCTGTGGTTGAAAAACATTTTTCTACTAACTTTAAAAGAAAATTTTATTTCGGTTCAACTTTATTATTAAGAGGGTTTAAAATTTTTAAAACTACCAATTCACCCCCCTCTTGGTAGCCGTGGGACATTTACTTAGGCTTAACAACCTAATTACTGGACTCAACACTTTGATCCCACCCAAAGAGTGCCCAAAAAGAGGCATCAGTAAAGTAAATAGGGAGTTTAATGGGAGGGTCATAACAGATAAGATTGTACTTCTTTTCTAATATATAAATAACTAGATGTCTTAAATCCGTATTTTTATTTCTCTTATAATGAAAAAGTCCAATCTTAAAAAGATTATAATTATAATCTATGATAAGTTGGGCATTCTCAAAAGGTTTTTCAATCATTATTAAATAAGTAATTATGGACAGAAGAGGAGTCATGTTTATGCGATCACCAACTTTTGGAATTATTAAGGTTCTCAAAACATGCTAGATGATCCGGGCATTTTGAATGAGAATGTAAACACGAAATAAATGACTCACTTGCGCAACACCTATAAGAGTTTGATTTATTTTGGACCAATCAAAGTTGACTCTAGAGGTTAGTGTGTGTGTTCTAATCCCTTGGGTTCTTAGATGGAGAAGTTGCCTAGATCTTCCTTTGTGATTTCTACTTATTGCTTGAGAACATAGGTGGTAATCCTAGTGTGGTCCTAATTTACTTTCATGTTAGCCAAAAAGATTTGGAATGTCTCATTATGGTAGGTATAAATGAGAGTAAGCATAAATGAAAGTAGGGTTGAAGCAAATAAGGGCATGATAGAAAAATGAATATCATTTTAAATTATGAGACAAGAAGGAGTATTTTTTGTAGCAAAATACTTACATAAGGCATCCTCAATCTCTTTGGAAAAAAAGTAGTCATCCCTACTAGTTCTAGAGGATGATCCCTTAGAGATGCGGGGTCGTTTACTGCTACTTGCTATTCCTAAGATGTGGGCTCTAGAAGGTTAGGAACGGATAAGAAAGTGATGAAAAATGTATCCAAAGACCCTTCAACTTAAAGAAAAATGACCTATCATACAGTACATAATTTAGATCTTACATATAATTTTAAAATTATACAAAACCAAAATAATTTTGTACATATGAATGAATACGACCAAAAAATTAAATGGCTTTTCATAAAATAGCATTTTTGAGGCATATGATCATATAGACAAACATGTGATCGTCCGAGATGATCATAACATTAAAGATAGTTTAATGACTGCTAGGTTCATCCCCCATAGAAATTGACAATAGGATTATATAGATGAAATGTGATTTAGTACGTATGATATGTAATTAATGATTGAACCTAACTAGAAAATTGTCCCCACATATATAGAAAACTTAATACATATCGTGTAGTATGATGACATCATCGTACAATATGAAATCTTATAAAAAAACTAAGTTATGTGCGCTTAACTAAGAAACATATCATGTACAAGCTACAAAATTCGTACAGGACAAAAAAATTTCATACATTACAAAAAGAACACTTAGAAAACAAGACATGATAATAAAAAAAAAATCATAACCAAACACCTTACATCAAATCACATGCTTCCAGTAAAATCAAAAACAAAGATGAAAAACACAAAACTAAACACACAAAAACAAGCAAACAAAGAAAAACTAAATAAACACATATTCACAACAAATCACACCTAACCTGGTCTTTAAGGTGTTAAATGTAAGGTTAATGGTTTTATGAAAATATCAGCAAGTTGATTATCAATAGCAATGTGATACAATTTAATTTCTCCATTTGCTACATAATGATGTGATGCCTTATGTCTATATTCTTGATGGTAGAATGTTGAATAGGATTCTTTGAAATGCATATGACACTAGTAATATCACAAAAAATCAGAATTATGCCAATAGAAAATCCTAAGTCAATTAATTATCGGCAATAGATAGGGCTACTGAATTCTATTTTCTACTGGACCAAAAAACTAAAGAATTTCCTATAAATTGACAAGTTCTAGATATACTTTTTTGATCAACCCTACATCCTGCAAAATCTAAATCAGAATATCTAACTCTTTCAAAAGAAGAGTTGTTCTTAGGATACCAAATCTCTAAGTTTTGAGTTCCGAAAAGATATCTCAAAATTTTTTTAACTACTATCAAATATGATTCTTTTGAATCAAATTGAAATCTAGCACACAAACAAACACTGAACATTATATCTAGTCTAATAGTAGTCAAGTAAAGTAATGATCTAATTATTCCTCTAAATTTCTTTTGATTAATAAATTTTTTCTTAGGGTCCCTATCTAACTACACTAAAGAATTCATTGGTATAGTCACTAGTTTAGCATTGTCCATTTCATATTTCTTGAAGTCTTTAATATACTTTGATTGACTAAGAAATGTTTCTTCTTCATTTTTCTTTATGCTAAAACTAAGAAAATAACTCAAATCTCCCATAAAAATCATCTCAAATTCACTACTCATTATTTTTGAAAAATCATCACACATATTTTTATTTGTAGATCCAAACAAAATGTCTTCAACATATATTTGAATAATGAGTATATCATCTCCTATCCTTTTCAAAAAGAGAGTGGTGTCTACACTTCCTTTCACAAATGATCTCTATAATAGGAAAGTGCTTATCCTCTCATAACAAGTCTTAGGTGTCTATTTTAGTCCATACAATGCCTTTTTCAATTTAAACACATGATTAGGGAATTTAGAATTTTTAAGATCTAGAGGTTGCACAACATAAAAATCCTCTTGTATTACTCCATTCAGAAAGACACTTTTATCATCCATCTGATACAAATTAAAATCATTAAAATAAGCAAAGACTAACAAAACTCTAATTTCTTCAAGTCTGTCTATAGGGGCAAAGTTTCTTTAAAATCAATCCCTTCTATTTGATTATACCCTTTGGCCACCAATCTTGCCTAATTTCTAATCACAACTCCTGAATCATTCATTTTATTTTTGAACACCAACTAAGTTCTAACAACACTTTTATCATTAGGCCTTTCAATCAATTCCCAAATAGCATTTCTTACAAATTGATTTAATTCTTCCTACATGGCTAAAATCCAAAATTTATCTGAAAGTGCTATATTAGTGGGTTTAATCATTGATATAAAGATAGAATGGTTAACTTCTTTGTTAAGTCCATGCCTAGTCCTAACACCCTCACTATTTTCACCTAAAATCAATTCCTTAGGGTGATGTTTACAAAACTTCCATTCTTTGGGCAAAGGGTCTTCTTTTACAACATCTTCTTTTAAATTTTTCTTTTTAATTCCTTGGGAGATATTTTCAATATAATCCTCTTCTAGCATTGGATCTTCCAAAATACAAAATTTAACAAACACAATATGTATGGTCTCCTCAACAACCAATGATCTCTTGTTAAAAACTCTATAAGATATTCCAACACTAGAATATCTAAGAAAAATTCCTTCATTAGATTTTGGATCAAATTTTTCTAAAGGAGTTTTTCCATTATTATGAATGAATACCTTACATCCAAAAATATGAAAATGTAACAAATCTGGTGTTCTCCTCTTAAGAAGTTCATAGGGTGTCTTATTAAATTTGAATCTAATATTCACCCTATTCAGAATATAGAAAGTTGTACTAACCGCTTTAGCACAAAAATATTTTAGAAGTGAGTATTATGCTAAAGTGGCTCTTGTAGCTTCAATTAATGTTTTATTCTTTCTTACTACTACCCCATTCTACTGAGGGAACCTAGGTGCTGAAAAATTGTGATCAATTCCTTTCTCTTTATAAAAATTTTCAAATTCACGTCCATGATTACTTTGAATATATAAAATCTCGCACCCTAATTTCATCTAAATCTATGTACAAAAATTTCTAAATTCTTCAAATGATTTACTCTTATAAAATAAAAATTTAACCAAAGTGAATCTTGAAAAATCTTAAACTATCATAAATCCAAACACTCTACCTCCTAGACTTATAGTGCTAACCAACCCAAAAAGATCCATAAGAATTTTTTTAATGGGTTGCTAGTTCTAAGATCCTTAATGAAATGAAAGGATGACTTCATCTATTTTCCTAATTGAAAAGCATCATATATGTGATCCTTAGAAAATTCTAATTTGGATATTCCTCTGACCAATTCTTTTTGGATAATTATCTTAAGATTGCTCATACTAGCATGACAAAGTCTCCTATGCCATAATCATGATTCATCAGAAATTGTTTTGAGATAAAAAACATTAGAAGGTTTAATACAACTCAATTAAAGCATGTACACATTATTTACCTTAATTCCATGCAAAATATCAATTCCATTTTGGCTTATTATACAGCTAGTGGGAAAAACATTTACACTATAACCCTTATTACATAGTTAACTAATACTCAAGAAGTTGTGCTTTAACCCTTCTACCAATAAAACATTCTCAGTGAAAAAATTATTCAAATTTCTAATCATGCATGTGCCTACCACTTTTCTAGTGATATTATCTCCAAGTGTAACCTTGCATCCATTACTGGATTCCAGTGATATAAATTGTGTCGTATCTCCAATCATATGCTTTGAATATTCGCTATCAAGGTACCAAATGCTCTCATAAGGTCTTATATGAGAGCATTTCTACAAGATAATCAAACGTTAGTCTTGGGAACCTAAATAAGTTTGGGTTCTCCTCTTGGAAAAAAAATCTAAATGCATGTTTGATATGATTTGTTTTATGCATCTTAGGTCTCCACATTAAATGAGTTTTAGTATGAATAGTACAAGTGTCTGAGATATGCCTAATTAATCCACAATAAAAACATTTCACTTAATGAAAAGGATTTATCAATCTATATATATTAAATTTTCTTTTCCAAGATTTTGACATTTTAGGCTTCTGATCAGTAATGAAAATTGTTCAGCTATGGGTAGTATCCCATTTTCCTCAAGTGCTTTTAATTTTACTTTAAAAAATGAGTTAGAACTTTTTAAAATAAGATTGTCAAGTTTCAAATAGTGCTCTCTACTATCTGATCCATCTGTAAATATTTTAAAATCATTATCAGGTTCAGTATGTGATGATTTTAATAATTCATGTTATTTGTTCAACTTATTAAACTAATACAATAATTTTATGTGGTTGCTATTAATTAGCATGTGATCTTTCCAAATGATTTCATGCTCTTTTTATAATTCTAAAAATTCTATGTTTAACCTATCATGCATCTTTTTTAGTTTTCTATATGTAGTATGAATTTTCTTATAAACAATAAATAACTCTTTATAGGTTAAGTTACATACCTCTTCTTAGAATGACTGATCAAGCTTATCAGCCATTAAACACAAATTAATGACTTCCTCCTCTGCTTCTGTTTCTAAAGAATTCAAAGTTGAATCCACCCAAAATGCTCTCTATAATTATTTCTTGCCCTTCCTTACATTTCGTTTCTCCTCAACCTTCTCCTTACTAGGATTGGCTTTAAGATTTGAGCATTCAGATTTAATTTATTCTGGCTTCCTGCATTCATAGCAAATTATATCATCATAAGCCTTAGCATTTATGTGGAACTTACTATTATTTCTCTATTGGCATCTCCTTTGCTTCCTATTAAGAAAATTTTTGAATTGTCTTGTCATCAAGGCAATGTCATCTTTATCCTCAGGTTGAGACTGATCGCTCACCGAGTCATTCACTTTTAATGCTATGTTTTTCTCCTTCCTCTTCTCACCTGCATCAATCTGTTTTTGAGACACTCCTTGCTTGTAAGAAATTAGTGATCTAAGAATATTGTTAATAGAATAAACATTTAACTTCTTTGATTCTGTTATAACAGTTATCTTTGCACCATAAATAGTAAGCAAATAAAGAAGAATTTTGTTTACTTTTTTTGGCATATAGTGAGGTGGGAATTTGTGTGAAATGAGTATACATGTTAGTGATTGATTTCTTCAGTTTCATGTAAAATAATTCATAATCATGTAGCAAAATATTTAATCTAGATTGTTTCACCACATTAGTCCCTTCATATATGATACAAAGTCTATCCCAAATTTTTTTTCCAGTTTTATAGGTACATACACGTATATAGCCTTCAGATTTAACTGCATAGAAAATACTGTTTAATATTTAGTATTTAACTAAGCAATTTTTTTTCTTCTATAGTCCATTCAGTAAATGGTGTTTCAGTTCTAACATGTATATAGTCTACAGTTCAGTTATCATCCTTTCACACCCTCCTAGTGTTGGCAGAGTACCAGATCTTCTCCAAATACCTTCTCTCTAGCATCTTCAAAGAAGTAAGGAAGAGATTTAACAAACTTACAAAGTGATCCTCACCTTTGGGCAACCTTGTGAAACCTTCATAATTTCTACTTTCAAGATCTCCCTATACACACTCTCAAACACTCTCCCAAATCACTCTCACTCTTGCTTTCAAAAGAAAATTCAAAGAAGGATTCATTTCAGTCAATTTTTAAGACCTCAATTATGGTGAAAAACCATCTAGAAAACATAAAATTTCAATTTGTTTGCGCTTGATTGTACAATACGATCACACATCATATATACAAAAAGTTCAAAAAGTGCTTGGATGATCCTATATGAAATAATTTTGTACTCTGGGTGGCATACATACAAACTCACATCATACAGTATGATCTATTCAAAATTAAACCGATTCGTCTAGTACAATTCTGTACAAATCAATTTTGTACTCTGGATAATGTATTTTATGAACCCTATATCATACAGTACGATCTATTTTAATTAAACCATGCTTTGTTTTGTATAAAAATGGATGAGTCCATTTCGTACTATGGAAGTCATCTGTATGAACCTAAGATCGTATAGTATAAACAGCTCAAAAAATTTACCTGTTCATATGGTCAAAATGATACACACCCATTTCATACTCTAGATATCATCAGTATGAACCTATGATCATATAGTACGATCCGTTAAGAAAAATTTTGAGTTTGTTCAGGATGAACTGGTATGTAGCCATTTCGAATTCTAGACATGGTATGTATAAATGTAACTTTGTACATCAAAAATATAATTTAGAAAACTTTTTCCTGACATGGTTTGATCTACTCCATTATGGAGGAACAATTGGTCAAATCATCCTGTATAATCCAAAATTATACATTATGATTAGTTTTTTTTTAAATGCAAGTTTTTTTATACCCCTCGAAGTGTGTGTGTGCATGATTACCCAATTACAATCACACTCTCTTAGACTCAACAAAAAAAAAATACTTAAATTATAATAAAACCAAATCTAATATATCTTGAAGTCTTCAGCAGTCTGGAGTATAATTTTCTTGAAATGTTAATACACACAAACAAAAAAGCAATGTTTCTAATATATGTTAGGAGAAATAAAAATCAATATAATAAGATTTTTGAATCATAAAAATTACATGATGAAAAAATAATTATGAAAACTAAGTTGCAAAATTTTAATGGTTGAAACAAGAGCATATGTCATAGATGCAGAGCTTAATAGACCTCAAGCTTCTAGAGAGGAGGACTTAACAGTAGTTGATTCTAATTTTAATGTGTTAATCAAACTGAATGAAAAAGACAAACACATCAGAGACCATGAAAAGAAAGTTAAGGAAATGCTACTAAGGATAAAAGAACTGCATAGTCAACTTGCCAAGATATAATAGTCTCAACATGAGCATTCATAATATATTGTACACATAGTAAGTCATTAGAGCATAAAGCCAAATTAAAACCCAGCAATTTAACTCCAATAGTTCCCTGAGCACCACCACTTATCCCTTCAGTCCTTATAGTGCTAGTTGATAAAGACATCAAACACATGATTGAGACATAAGTAAGGGAAGCTTTAGCCCATTCCTCAGGGACCACGTTTATTCTAAAGGGTAATTCCTACCCAAAAGTAATAAGATTTAGTTCCTAATCTAAAAGGCTTCATGCCGCCTACTTTTATTATATTTAGTGGTGCTGAAAACCTGAGGCAGCATTTGGCCCACTTCCATGCAAGCTATTGCAATATATGAGGGTAAGAGGCTCTACTATTTTTCCAATTTATTAGTACTTTCTATGGAATCTCTTTTGAATTGTATGTTGATCTGCCAAATGGTTTCGTGAGAACCTTTATTGAGTTAGATGGTATATTCAAAAAGAGATTTTTCAGAGCTTAGCACCATACAACTTACATTGATCTGTTTGTCAAAAAGGAAAAGCAAGGAGAGTTTCTGGTTGAATACATCTTGGAATGAAAAATCTCTTAATAAAGTGTGAACCACAATTTCAAGAGTAAAATGCAATGGAGATTCTTCGAAAAATAACCACGAGCCAATTTCTTTTCTTATGAAAATGTTCACCATCAAACTTTTGAAAATCTTCTCAATAAGGAAAATAACTTGTAGGGAATAGCTTCTCAGATGTCATTCTTGAATGATCCATCTAATGAGAAGAAAATAAGCAAAACTTAGAAGTCTTTTCAAAAGAGTATAAGAATAGTCTGCATAGTAGATGATGGGAAGAAATCATCTAACTGTGAATTGAGTGCCCTCTACCACAAAAAAATTAAAAAAAAAACGTTTTAGGATACCCCTCAACCTACAAGGGAGCCTTACTCGATATCTTTTAAGTAGATATTAGAGAAAGTCTACTCATTTAAAAGAGAGCCAGTAAGGAAGATCTTTAAGAGTCTCTTAAATAAAATAGACTTTAGATTGTCAGGGCAAGAAGCCAAAAGAGGCATACAAGAAGGATAATCACAAATTTTTCCCCTACCCTCACAAATTAGGCCATATAATCAAAGACTGCCTTCTTTTTAAAGGATTGGCTTTAGAGAAACTACAATCAAGGAAACATCATAATTCCTATGGAGTATTTGGTAGATCTGAATCACAGGTCCATCAAAATTACCTCAGGTAAACTCTCTAACATTTCTCTATCAACTAATGATGGTTGGGAAATTGCTCTATGCTGGGAATTTAAAAAGTCGATTAACTAATCTTTTAATCTTTCTCAATAGTTGAAGACAACAGCTCGGGCCTTAATCTAGGAGGTTGAGCTAGAGGCATTGTAGTAGGATGTAGAGATGGTTTGATCTCCAATAGTTGTTAGAACTACTATAAATAATAAAAATAAAAAAAGTATATTTTTGTAGAGAGGAAACATGTTGATCATATATGTATTCAGGCGGTTGATGGTGGAGTAAAACCCCTATCACCATTGAAGTTATATGAGTTTAACTTTACCCCATCAAAGAAAAAAGGTCAAAAATTAATGAAAAAAGATCATTTTGTTCATATATTAATGATTAACATTTGGAACGAAATACACAATGAATCTTCTATATAACAAAATCAAAATCCAATAGTGAACGATCAAGATCATGAAAAACTCAATTCTTTAGATTTAATTTCTAAAGGGAGAGAAGAATTTTAGATCTTATTAGATGGAGAGATTCCTAGAGTTAACTATTTTAATAGATTTTTAAACTCAGACTACCCATCACAAAATGACATCTTATTGCCTAAGTAGATTATAGACCTTGCTATATTTATCCTCCTAAGGAGATCATGGAGGTATAACTTTGTGGTGGCATAGTATTATCTCCTAGGCTCTCTCCTCAGGAAAAAGGCAAATAAGCTATGTCTAATGATCCAATTCAAACTTCTCCTCCATAATCAAATCTTCCTTCTAATCCATTAAGTCATGATCCTAATGTTCCTAATGTCGACTATAACATCTTAGCATATCTTAGGATGTTACCAGCTAAGTTGAGTCTCTATAACACCATCATTCTCTAGAAAGAGAAGAGGGAATCTTTAATCAAAGAACTTCTTGACCCAGAGATTTGTATATCTTATATAGCTACGACATTATAAGATGAAGCTCTGTACTTTGAAGAAATCTTAGAGGTAACTTTCTCCAACAAGGATTTACTTTTTGGAAATTCCAATCATAACCTCCCATTATACATTATTATAAATGTAGGAAATTTTATATTATTTAGAGTCCTTGTTGATTAAGGCGCATCGCTCAACAAGATTAACATGAAGACTGTCGCATACCTTAAAGTGGAAACATGTAAGCTCATGACTGATAAAATAGTGTTGCACGGGTTCATTACGAAGGGTGAGAAGGCTTTAGGTTCAATCGTACTCCTTTTATAGATAGGAGAGTTGAAAATAGAAGCCAAATTTTACATAATTGATTCAACGACAACCCTTAATGCACTTCTAGGTAGGTCCTAGATCTACAAATATAGGGTGGTTCCATCTACCCTACACAATTGTGTCAAGTCCAATGAGATGGAATTGAATACATGATTAAGGGTTATCTATATCCGTTCTCTATTTATTAGATCAAAATCTATAAAGATGCCACATAATATGCACTTAAAGGGTCCACTACTTGTCCTAAAAATGAGATCACAATCAAAGAGGATAAAGAAATAAACAAAGTTCAAAAGAAAATAAAAAATCAAAAGGAGAAAAAGACAAAAGTTATGAAAGAAAATAATCTTATAATGATGATAATATTGAGGGCATCATCTTTAGGCCTCTAAACATTTTCCCTAAGAGAAGTGGGAGAATGGCCCAAAGAGTATGTGGTCGAGGTTGTGCTTTACTTGAAGAAAAACACCCACGATGCACATTGATTTGGTGTCATGTTTAGTGATGACTCAAAAGTATTAGGAACAAGAAATATTTTTGATTAATATAAGATAAATTATCCTCCAAAATTTAATCTCACTTTATAACAAGATAGTGATCGAGATGGTGATACTCCAAAAGTTTAAAGTGATGATCCTGAATTAACTATATATAAAAAGTTGAGAAGGAGAATTGAAGTATTAACCTTAACCCCATTGTCTGCAAGTAGGGTTGTGGGGTTAGTAATTAAGGATTCTTCTAATTTGGATGATGAAGTAAGGAAAGTCCTGAAGTTTTTTCCTGGCATCTCCACCTCAAGGAAGGAAGATGATGTAATCCATAAGGAGTCAGATTTCAATGAATTAATGGAATTACCTCTAGGCTAATTTTCTATGTGCGTAAGAAACTATATCTCTAAAGGTCCACACCAGGTCAATAGACCAAGGGTCAATATAGATACTACGAGAACCTCTAGCACACAAAAGTAAAAGAAATTTGAGTAGTGATGTTGACTTTGGTACTGTTAGTTCATTTGATGGTAATGAATATTTTCTTATGATAATAAATCATCTTTAATATAAGAAGGTCCTTAAAAAAACATTAACCACTCATTGCCTTTATTTTTAGACATCTGATGGTCTCAATAAACTTCAAATTCTAGATGCACACACCATATTTAAAGAAGAAATTAAATTGATAGTTCACAAACTCAAAGAAATTAACCTTAGAATAGAAGTTATCCCTACTTTTATTAGCACTTTATTGAGTGAGGATGAATCACAAGATCTAATCCAAATTCTCTTTGAGTTTAAGGACTGCTTCGCCTAGACATATGATAAAATACCAAACTTTCCTGCTGACAAAGTAGTTTATAAACTTGGAATTTGGCATTATCCATTCCTATTAAATAAGCTCTTCGATGCATGCATCTAGAAATCGAGTAGCAAGTCATTTTTTAAATCAAAAAATTGGCTGAGGCCTTATTTATTAGATAGGAATAATACCTCTCTTGGGTATCCAGCATAGTACCAGTTTGAAAGAAAAATGTTCGAATTTGGATATGCGTCTATTATAAGGATCTGAATAACACTTATCCTATGGACAAGTTTTCTTTACCCATATCTAAGCTCATGGTGGATATTTCCTCTTCACATGGTATTTTAACCTTTAAGGATGGCTCATTTGGTTATAGCCAAATCAAGATGGCCCCAAAATATGAGAGGAATACTACATTCAGAACTCTAATAAGGATCTTTTGTTATAAGGTGATGTCATTTGGTCTAAAAAAATGTTGGTGCAACCTACCAGCAGGCCATGACCCAATTTTTATATGAATTAATCCATAATTAGTTAGAATGCTACAGCAATAATTTTTCCTCAAGAGCAAAGTCTAGGAGGCTCACCTATATGACTTAAGAATCATCTTCGAGCAGTTGTACTGCTACGACATCAAAATGAACCCCTTAAAGTTTGTTTTTGGCATTACTTTAGGAATTTTTTTTGGCTTTGTAGTACGGCTTCGTGGAATTAAAATTAATCATGCTAAGATATATTCATCTTAAATATGTTGCCTCCCATAAGTCTTAATCAACTAAGGTCCCTTCAAGGTAGGTTGGCATATATAAGGAGGTTTAGTTATAACCTCTCTAGAAGATGTAAGTCCATCTCTATTTTAGCTAAAAATGATGCAAAATTCATATGGGATGAGTGAAAGTTCATGAAGAATTTTAAACCTCAGAGAACTAGCCCGAGGGGCACCAATAGTGGGGGGGGGGGGGGGGGTTAAATTGGTAATTTAAAAAATCCTGAGCAAGGATGATAATCTTTTTATATTAAAACTTTGAAATAAATAATTTGCTCACCCGATGCAAAAGCTAACAATTTAATAACAATTTTAATAATAATGATGATACTCTAATTAATATAGTAGAACATTAATCTCATATTTTCACCAAGTAGTTATCACATAAATTAAGTGTGAAAAGTAAAATATGGAAAATGAAAAAGCAAACCAAAAATTTTATAGAGGTTCAGTCCACCTTGATCAACATCAACTTCCGGGAGTCCTCCGCTCTGGGAATTATACTAACAAAATGTGACTCTCCATTGCTCTCACAGTATGGTGAAGAAGCCTTTACAAACTCACTTTCACCAAACATGATGCGATAGAGTGCCAGAAGCTATGTCACCTTCCCTAATGATGAGAATAAACTTTGAATCATTTTTCTCCCTCCTAGAAAAGGTAGAGAACCCAAAGCTTTTTCTCCCTCCTGGAAAAGGATATGTAGCTCCAATCTTTTTCTCCCTCATAATAAGGCAGAGTACCTCAAGGACTTGACTTACAAGCATTTCTCTCAAGAGAGCCTTCATGGACTCACCAAGACCATAAGAGGAGCAAGGGTGTAGCTAGCCCAGAGAAACCATCTAATTCCCTCCTACTTCTTATCCCTCATGCTCAACCTCATCTTTTCATTAGTCTTAAACACTAGATCTCTCTTAAATGTTTCTCTCTCAGAGTTCCTTAAGCTATCACATAATCCTCTCTTATTTCTAAAGAGATTCTAAAAATATTACTTAAGTATTGGGCTTCAATAAATCATAAAATTTTTAGTTGGTCATTACTATTCGTATAGTATGATTAAAATTCATAAGATACAATTCGTTCAACATTGTTCAAGCAAACAGTTCAATTTTGAACACATCACACAGTACAATCCAAAGATCATCTAATACAATCTATTTGCTTTCTCTCTATTCATACACAATGATTCATAGGATGATTGAAAATCATTTCTATCAATCATCCCATACCTCTATCATATACGATACAGTTAGTTGATTTTAAGTCTGTCATCCAGTACGATATAAATATCGTACATTATGATTAGTTCAAAAATCATGGCTTTATTTGGAATGACCAAATTATTTTATGCCAATTGTATGATACGATCAAAATCATACAGTACGATCTGTTATCATTAATTAAGCCATAATTTGATTAACTAGTTATAAGGATTAATTTAAGAAAGATTTCAAATTTTTATATAGTATGAATCAGATCATACAGTGCGATTAGTTCAAAAATAAAATTATATATATCTTACTAAATTTGATTTGGCGACAAGGGTTTTCAGATCATAACGAATCATACAATATGATCTAGATTGTACAGTATAATTAGTTCACTGAATCTAATTATTGAATTCGTTGTTAAGACCATTCTTTCAATAACTTATTATATAGTACAATTATAAGTCGTACAATATGATTAGTAAAATAAATTTAACTTTAAATTTTGTCTCACTCCCCTTGTGTGTATGCACAGTCACTTAATTGCATACAGTCTTATGTACTCAAGAAATAGAAAACAAAAGTACAGACTTTGTTTACTTGACATTCCTATTTTACCCAGTATTGAGCTTCCAATAGCCTTAAGCAGTGTATATTTTACCTATAATGTTAGTTCTTACAGATAAAAGAAATACCTAAAATATTCACTAAGAAAAGTAACAATTCAATCAATAATGTTCGTCATCATTAAAATCACATAATAGGGGTCTTAGATTATAATAATATTCCCCTTTATTATTATGACAAACATTTTTGGTTGATAGGTAAGATAAAAAAATTTTTCTCCTAAGATCCCCCTTTCTAGCTGAGATTTAAAAATTAGAGGTTGCATTTAAAAAAAAAATAATAAAAGATAGAAAGAAAAAACATAGTAAAAAATAAAAAATTAACATAAGAATATATTAAAGTAAAAACATGATGCAGATATACATTTGTTTCACCTTTTAACATCACCAAAAAGAGGAGCAAAGAAAAGGTGAACATTACAAGAAATGAAAATAGTAAAATACAAAAAATAAACAATAAAACTAAGACGGATCTTGGTCAGGTGGTGATGTTGGTTTTTGAAAGTATTTATGGATGGAAGTGAATTGATCTTCAATTTCACAAAACTTTTCTCCAAACAATCCCATGTATTCTCATTTTATTGTTGTTGTTATTTAATATGATAGTCTAGCTGAGTTTCCAATCGCTCGAGCTATTGAATTCTGTCATAATGAGGGTAGACAGGGTAAGCATGTGCAGGTGATTGTATTGGTGGAAATGCAAGACCTCCTGCAGAAGAAGCTTCCCCTTCTTCAGCAAAATCTGGCTCATCATATTCATGACAATGATGGAAAAGAATATGAAAGGAGGCATCCATATAGAAATGGGATGATTATCAAGAGGAGTAGGGTAGTTGATTTGGTGTTTCTTTTCTAATAAAAAGCTTATGATGTATCCTAATGTGACATTTTGGTTTCTTCTGATATAGGGATATCAAATAGGAGTCATATTTTGGATATAATCAATAATTAGTTGAGCTTCATCAAATTAGGTATTAAACATTATTATATAAGTGATAATGGAAAGAAGTGTAGTAAAGTTGACATGATTTCCAGCTTTGGGTATAATTGAAGTTCTAAAAATATGTTGGGTAACTCGGGCATTTTGATTTAGGGAATGGACTAAGGGTTGATGTTAATTTATGTCCAGTTTTTGAATAGTTAGGTTTACAGAACTCTAGTCAAAATTAGTTGTAGAGATCAGGGAATATGGATGAGGTCCTTTAGTAGAAAGACCAATATACTCCCCTAAATCTTTATTAGTATTTCTATGTCTTGTCGACAAACATATGAGGTCATGGTGAACGATTCCATAATGAGTCTAAGGTTGGCTAGGAATTCGCAGAGTAGTTTGGAATAAAAAGGAAAGGCTAGTGTGAGTCGAAATTGGAGAGTGGTAGAGGCGAAGAGGTTCATCACCATGAAGTTAATAGCATGTTGATTGAGCATTTTAGAGGGGGTGATTTGAGACACCTTTTATTTGTTGAAATCATATTCATCTTTCACGGATAAAAATCAATCGTCGAAGCGATAAGAGGAAGAGGAGGTCCTTCTGGGTCATTTTACTATATTTACTTCTACAGCCATTAGAGGATTTTAGGATATAAATAAAGGAATTGAGAGAAGTAAGTTTTGATAGATTGAAAGCTTAGAAACCCCCTAATTTATAACATGTAATCCAATTGTTCAGTACAAATTGAGATTGTATAGTACGATCAGGGGAATTAAATCATCTGGACAACTTGTCAAAAAGGGTGGTCAAATCATATAGTACGATCAGTATCGTACTGGATGATCTTAAGGAATTACGTTCATCCTGAGAAGCCATTTAAAATATTTTTGACTAAATGCATCATACAATAAAAACACGTATTTGCATAATAAGAATTATAATTATGATTGTACCAGCCAAATTGAATTCATCATAATAGATTCTAATACATGTATCATACAATACGAATGGTGGTTCATACAATATGATCACCAATAATTGAAATAATTGAACTCATATAGGCCTTTGATTTAGCTAATGGTTGATATTTGTGCATTAGTGTACATATCGTATAGTACAAATCGTAGATCATACAACACATTAAGAAAATTTTAGTTTTCAATTTTTTTTGATCTAGTGAAGAGTGTGTGTGATGATAAGAAAATACCTTTATATATATATATATATATATATTAAAATGACAACCATGACTCAATAAACACTAAATAAATGAATAAATATAATGTACCACATACAAATTTCTAATTTCAAATGATAACAAAATTTGATTTATCTTGAGTTAAGCACGAATGCCTATTACACTGAGTCTATTCCACAAGGTTCTAAAGGTGTCATAAGCTACGGATTTAGTAAATATATTAGCTAATTGTTTTTTAGTAGCTACATGATGTAGCTCTATATCCCCTTTTGTCACATGGCCTCTAATGAAATGGTGCCTAATGTCTATGTGTTTGGTCCTTGAATATTGGATAGGATTCTTTGATATGTAAATGATACTAGGTTATCACGCATAATATTAATGGTGCCTACAGGTAATCTAAGATCTATGATTTTTTGTTTATATCATAGTACTTGTTCAACACAACTCCCTACAGTTATATATTATGCTTTAGCGATAGATAGGGCTATAGAGTTTTATTTTCTATTGGACCATAAGGATAAAGATTATCCTATGAATTGGTATATTTTAGAGGTGCTTTTCATATCAACCCTATAACCTATAAAGTCAGAATCAAAATATCATACGATCTCAAAAGAAGTGTTATGTCTAGGATACCAGATTCTTAAGTTTTGGGTTTCTAGAAGATATCTAAGAATTCTTTTAATAGCTATTATGTGGGATTCTTTAGGGTCAACTTGAAATCTAACACAGAGAAAAACACTAAAAATGATATCTGAACTTCTAGAAGTCAAGCAAAGGAGTGATCTAATTATCAATTTATACTTCTTTTGATCAACAAATTTTCCACTTAGGTCCTCATCCAACTGAAAGTTGAGCTTATGGGAATTTTAATTTGCTTTAGCATTATCCATTTTATATATCTTAAGGATGTCCTTAATGTATTTCAATTGATTAAGGAAAATTACATCATCCTTCTCCTTAACACTAAATCCAAGAAAATAGTTTAGCTCTCCCATCATACTCATCTCAAACTCTCTACTCATTCTTTTTAAAAATTCAATACATAGGTTTTTATCTGAGGATCCAAACAATATGTAATCAATATAAATTTATACAATGAGTAATTATTCTCCTTCTTCCTTTAAGAAGAGGGTGGTGTCTACATTACCCTTAACAAGGGCTCTGTCTAGAAGGATTGTGCTCAGCCTTTCATACTATGCTGTATGTGCTTGCTTCAACCCATAAAAGGCCTTCTTTAGATTGAATACATAATTTGGGAATTTTGAGTTCTCAAAATCTAGGGGTTACTCAAGATATACATCCTCTTTAGATTACCCAATTCAATAATGAACTTTTAATATTTATTTGATATATCTTAAATCCTTTAAAGCAAGTAAAGGCTTAGAGCACCCTAATGACTTCTAGTCTTAGCTACAGAGGCAAAACATTTCTTCAAAATTATTCCCTTCAATCTAATTGTACACCTTAGCTACTAACCTAGCCTTATTCTTGCTACTATACTAGATTCATTCATTTTATTCTTAAAACCTCATTTAGTTCCTACAACACTCTTGTCTTTAGGTCTACTCACTAACTCCCAAACATCATTCCTAACAAATCGATTTAATTTTCTTGCATTGCTATTATCCATAAGTCATCAGATAAGGCTTGATTTATGTTGGTGGATTCTATTAAGGAGATAAATATAGAATGACTAACCTCCATCCTAAGTCCATGACTATTTCTAACATCTTTAGATGGATCTCCTAAGATATGTTCTTTAGGATGACTAGAAGAATATCTCTAATCTCTAGGAAATTGCTCCTGAGATTCTACTCTATTTCTTATAGCAATGGATTATACCCCTTAAATGACCTCCACTTCTTTTTCTTCAGGCTCAGATTCAGAGGTCCTATCTTATTCATCAAACACAACATAAGTAGAATCATCTATTACTAAATTCCTCTTATTGAAGATTCTATAATCCTTCCCTATATATGAATAACCTAAGAAGACTCCAGCATCAGATTTAGGATCAAACTTTTCTAAGGGTGATTTTCCATTGATCAAGATAAAGCATTTACATCCAAAGATATATAAGTGGGAAAGATTGGGTGTCCTACCCTTAAAGAGTTTATAGGGTGTCTTATTCATCTTGGATCTAACATTCATCCTGTTCAAAACATAATAAGAAGTATTCACTACTTTTGCCCAAAAGTATCTAGGGAAAGTGTATTCAGCTAGCAGTACTCTAGCAGCTTCAACTAAGGTTAATTTTTTTATCTCAACTATTTCATTAAATTAAGGGGTCCTAGGGGAAGAGAAGTTATGTTATATACATATCTCTTGATAGAAAGATTGTAACATATCATTTTCAAATTCTCCACCTTGATCACTATGAATGGTTGAAATTTCACATCCTAATTTTCTTTGAATCCAAGTTGAGAAAGTTCTAAATTCCTCAAAACTCGCTCTTATGTGCTTGGAATTTAACCTAAGTAAATCTAGAGTAGTTATTTACTATTACAAATTCATATGTCTTCCCTCCTAGGTTAGCTATACTAGCATGTCCAAATAGGTCCATATGAAGGGTTTCTAGTGGCCTAGAAATGTTGATGTCATTATTTGAATGAAATAAAGGCTTAACTTGTCTTTTTACTTGGTAGACATCACATAGGTGGTCCTTAGTGAAGTCTAACTTAGTGATGCCTCTAATTAGATCTTTTTGGGTGATCTTCCCAAAGGTTTTCATGCTTACATGACATAGTCTCCTAAGCCATAGCCAGTAATAATCAACAATTATTATCAAACCTATAGATTTAGAATAATCAATGCAGTTTAAGTCTAGCATTTAAACATTATTAATTCATTTTCTTTATAACACAAGTTTTCCATTTAAACTAATTATGTAATTTTTAAAAAGAAATTTAAAGTCAAAACCTTTATCGCATAGTTGACTAAGGCTTAGTAAGTTATACTATAAACCATCAACTCATAAAATGTTTTTAATAATAAAGCTTTTAGCATTGTTGATTATACCTGAGCCCATCACTTTCTTAGTGGTGTTATCTCTAAGTGTCACCTTGCATCCTGACCTGGCCTCCAGTGTGATGAACTGCTTCATATCACTAGTTACATGCCTAAAATATCCACTTTTCAGGTGCTACATGGTCTCACTAGGCCTCTTGTGAGAGCAATCCTACATAGTCATTCAAATGTTAGATTTAGGAACCCAAGTAAGTTTGGGTTACATCTTATGCTTGAATGAATTAGATGAGTGCATGCATGTGATGCTGTGATGAATGCAAATTTATCCTCAACACGAGATGTGTCATATGGTGGATTGTACAAGTGCGAGTTATATGATCTAACATGCCACAAGAGTAACACCTAACACAAGGAAATTGATTTACTAACCAATGTTGGTCATGGTGCCTCTTCCTAGATTTATATGAAACATGTTGTATCAAGGACTTATGAAATTATTCTAAGGTAAGTGGTGGTTTGCTATTCTAAAGTACAATTAGTTCTGCTTCTAAAAATTTATTTGCACTTGTAAGAATGGACATTTCAATTTTTAATGTATGCTTTCTGCCATCTATTTCTAATGCACAGGCTTCTAATCCTTTGTATGCTTTCTCTAGTTCAATATGTGATGTTTTCAAGGATTTGTGTGCATTAGCTAAGTTGATATACTTCTGGTTTAAGGCATCATAATGGTTAAGCAAAATTATATGATCACCATCTAAATTAGAATGATTGATAATTAAACTAGCTTGCACTTTTTGTAAAGTAGACAATTTAGTACAGAGATTAGCAAGAATCTTTTTCAACTTCCATGTATGAATCATGAATATTTTCAAAAATAATGAGTAATTCATCATAGAAAGGTTGACATACCTCATCTTGATCTAATTAATTAAGATTATCATTAGCCATAGGACACAAGTCTGTTACCTCCACCTCTGCTTTTGATTCTAAAGATTTTGAGGCAGAGTTGGCCTAGAAAGCTTGTTTGCCCCTTTTTGAACTATGTCTTCTCTTCACTCTTATCCTTGATTGAGTGAGACTTCAAGTTAAGACAATCAGTTCAGAGGTGGCCTGGTTTCCTGCATTCATAGTAAATTGTGTCAGAAGAAACTTTAATATTTTATTTCTTTAACCTTTGCTCCAATGTTGTTGGTGACGCCTTTGTTTTCTTTTTAGAAAGCTCTTGAACTTCTGTGTCATTAAGGCAATGTTGTCATCCTCCTCCACTATATAACTAGTATTGTTATAATCATTTGCTTTTAGTGCGACAGTTCTCTCCTTCTTCTTTTCTTCTGCATCAATTTACTTTTGACTCACTCCTTGCTTGTAGGTAATGAGTGACCCAAGAAAATCATTAATGGAGTAAACATTCAAGTCTTTAGATTCAGTAATTACAGTTATCTTTGTATCATAAGAACTAGGTAGACAACATAGAATCTTATTGACTTTTTAGAATTTGTAAGTTCTCTACCTAATGCATATAAAAATGTCACTGTTTGTGTAAACCTAATATACATTTCAGAAAAGTGATTCACTAGGTTTCATGTGAAGCACTTTCTAGTCATGAAGTAGGATGTTTAACCTAGACTATTTTACTTCACTAGTTCTGTCATAGGTTATGCATAGTTTATTATAAATATCTTTTCCAGTAGTACAAGTTGATATATATATATATATATATATATATATATATATATATATATATATATATATATATATATATATATATATATATATATATATATATATATATATATATATATATATATATATATATATATATATATATATATATATATATATATATATATATATATATATAATCTTCAAATTTTAATAAATAGAAGAAATAATTTTAATATTTTGCATTCAATTAGGATAAATCCCTATCCTCATTATTCCATTTGTTAAATGTTAGTTTAGTTTTAATGTCATTCACAAAATGAGAAGGCACATAATATCCTTCTTGGACTAACATCCACATGCGATAATCTATAGACTACAAGAAAGTAGACATGCAAATTTTGCAAAAGTCAAAAGATACATTGTCCAATAAAGATGGATGACCCTCAGTAGTGTTATGATTACCAAAATTTGGCATTGATCATTTTTCAAAAGTTTTCTAAAACATTGTTTTTGAAACTCTATATGATACCACTTGAATGTTTGAGAATATTTTTACACCTCACAGAACTAACCCGAGGTGTATAAAGACAGGGGTGAATTGGTAATTTAAAAAATCCTAAGCAAGAATACTATTCTTTTTATAAATTTTTCAAAACTTTGAAATAAATAATTTGATCACCCGATGCAGAAGCTAATAATTTAACAAAAAATTTATTAATTATGATGAAATTCTTATTAACACAATAGAACATTAATCTTAGATTTTCATTAAATAGTTATCATAAAAATTAAGTGCGAAAAGTAAAATGCTGAAAATAAAAAAGCACACCAAAAATTTTAAAGTGGTTTGGTCAACCTTGACCTACATCCACTACTTGGAATCCATAACTCTGAGAATTGCACTAATAAAAAGTAACTCTCTTTTTGCTCCCACAGAAAAAAAAAGAGAATCTGACTCATTTTCACCAAACCTGATGCGATAGAGTGCCGGAAGCTATGTTACCTTCCCTGGTGACGATAGCTAAACTTGAATTAGTTTTCTCCCTCCAAGTGAAGGCAAAGAGCCCAAAGCTTTTTCTTCCTCCTAGAGAAGGAAGCATACCTCCAATCTTTTTCTCCCTCTTAGAGAAGGAAGATTACCTCGAGGACTTAACTTAGAAGCCTCTCTCCCAAGAGAGCCTTAAAGGGGTCACGAAGGCCATAGGAGCAATGGTGTAGCTTGCCCAAAGTAACAATGTGATCCCCTCACACTTCTTCTCCCTCACGCTCAACCTCACCTTCTCGTTCCTCTAAAATCCTAGATCTATCACAAAAGCTTCTCTATTAGAGTTCCTTCAACAATCACACAATCCTTTCTTATTTTTAAAGAGATTATAAAACATTGCTTAAATATTGGGCTTCAAGAAACCCTAAAAATTCAAGTTAGTCATCATTATTCATATAGTTTGATTGGAATTTATACATTATGATATGTTCAAAAACTAGTCCTGTCTAGTATGATAAAAATAATTATTTAAATGAAGTATTCAACTTGTTTCAAACACATCATATAATAGTTTCAAAAGATTGTCCAATATGATACATTTGCTTTCTTTTTAATCATATAGGATGATTCCTGGGATGATTTGAAATTATCTATATTAATCATCGTGTACTGCTATAATTGTAAAGTATAGTTAGGTTATTTCAAGTTGATCTTCCAATACAATATAAATATCGTACATTATGATTAGTTTAAAAATCATTTTTTTATTTGGTACGATCTTGGGATGACCAAATTTGGTCTCTACCAATTGTAATGTACGGTCAAGATTATACAATATGATATGATATTAATAATTAAACGTTGATTTGATTAACTAATTATGGGGGTTAATTTAAGTAAGATTTTAAATTTTTTATACAGTATGAATCATATTCATATAATATGATTATTTCAAAAATCAAATTCTAAATATCTTACTTAATTTATCTAGCTCGTAGGGTGTTCAGATCATAACGAATCTTGCAGTACGATATAAATCATACAATATAATTGGATAATAGAAACTAATTATTTAATTAGTCATTATGCTCATTCCTTATACAATTGATCTTTTAGTACGATTGTAAGTCATATAGTATGATTAGTAAAAATAAATTTTAACTTTAATTTTTTTTCTTACTCCCCTTATGTGTATAGACACTCAATTGCATATACACTTATGTGATACACACTTATGTGGCCATACTCTATAAATAGAAAATAAAGAAAAATAAAAGTACATACTTTGTTTACTTGACATTTCTATTCTATCCAGTCTTGAGCTTCAAGTAGCCTTGAGTAGTATATATTTGACCTGCAATATTAGTGCTCACAGATAAAAAATATATCCAAAATATTTACTAAGAAAAGAAATAATTCAATCCATAATGTTTATCATCATCAAAATCACAGACTAGGGATCGTGGATTGCAATAACAAGAAATATTAACGTGCCTTTGAGAATATCAACAATACCTTACCAATCTGCCATTGTTGGCAGTCCTCATTCTAGGGAAACCACTTATTCTCTAAACCATTACTTTGGACAGGTTGCTTGGTTCTCTATTAGCTTGAGTCAATGATGAGGGAAAAGAAAATGCCCTCTACTATCTAAGCTGACAACTTCTGCCTATAGAAATTTAGTATCCTTCTATTTTGAAGCATTATCTTGCTCTAGTTTTTGTAGCCCAATAGCTAAGGCACTACATGCCCTATCATCAAGTAAGCTTAATTTCAAGAGTAACTTAATTGTAATATATTATGACCCGACCAATATTATCAGGATGTCTGGCATGGAGTTTTATAATATTTCTTTAATTCAAAATAACTTTCATTCGCCTGCATGCCATAAAAGGACATGTCATTGTTGACATCCTTGTCGTACACCCACTGCCAATAAAATCTCCTTTAAATGATAATTTACATGATGAACAAATCATGATTTTTGAGGGATCTAACGATCATGTATAGGAATTTTATTTTGATGGCATATCATCCTCCCATCGAGGGAAAGCACATAAATCTATCATTCCTAAAAAAGCCAAAATTGGCTTGATTTTCATAACATCAGAGAAGAAAATGATGCATTTTTCTTATCATTTATCAGAACCTTGTACAAATAATTAGGATGAGTCTGAAGCTCTAACGACTTGTTTGGAACTTATAATACTGATGAACGTAAAAGAAATCAAAATATTTAGTGATTCTCAACTTGTTATCAACCTGATTGTAAGAAACTATAAGGATTTGAATCTAAAACTTTTAAAGTATCATCAGTACACAAATCATTTGCTCAAGCATATTCATATTGTAAATACATATAGAGTTCCCCGTGGAAGCAATTCCCAATGGAAGCCTTAGTGAAATTTGTAAATGAATTTACTTGTTTAGAGTAAGACTATATTTTTATATAAATTCAGGGTCGTTAGGTCCTAGGCCCTATAAATTTGGAGCAAATCAATAAGAAATCTTCCCGAGTCCTATCTACCTCTTTAACAAATGATGATGAAGGAGATTTGAAATAAACATTCATTGATTATCTTCAAGAAAGCAAGCTTCCTCATGGTAGGTCTCTTACTAATCAAATCAAGAAATGTTCCATCTCATATGCACGTGTGCTGAGGTTTTTCTATAGATTTCATAGCATGCTAGTTGTTAAGAATTGATTGATGTGTTAATTTTATTATGCTATCTATAAATTGATGTGATGAGCGTTAGATTACTTTTAGGTTAGGAATGATCTAGATGCTCATAAAACGTTTTACAAGTGGTCATGCTCATGTAAACTAAAATCAAGAGGGATAAATTAAAATTTAACTGACAAATTTTATGCATTTACTAAATTTGTTAATCCCCTTAAAATTATAATAGCATGGCCAAGTATGAGTGTGCTCAAATTTGAGCAATTTAATTATATAGCTTCTTGAGATGATGTCGATAATTTTAACTATGACTACTTAGGATAATCATACAGGTTGTCTAGAGTCTTTTGAATTTTTAATATGTATTTTGAATTTCAAGCGTTATGAAAGTCAACTTTAATATAAGATATAAACCATCCAACTTGAACTACAAAGAAAAAGGAAACATCCGTAAGGAGAGAGTTCCTTTTATTTGAAAGCCAAATTAGGATGATTTGAAAATCCAAAGAGGGAAGAAAACCACTTCAGGGTGGAGTTATTTCCATTTGGATACTTGGACCCAACTAATCCAAGACGCTTGAAGTAGGGAGGAAGATAAAGAAATGAAGACATTAAGAATATCCCAATCTTAAAACTACTTGCATCATTTTTAGGACATGAATCTGGGTTGATATTAATGGACAAGAATATCCCATTCTTATGATCTAATTAACTAAGAAGACTTACCTTTGTAGGATATTCAAATACCCTAGTTCAATTTAATAAAATTTAATTAATTCTATTTGGAAAAATCAAGAAAATCAAAGATGGTCATTATCATCATATTAAAGTGATTAATAAGAAATGATACTTTCTTCTCTTGGGAAGATATATCATTTGTGCTTATGACCATGAATATGAAATTAATGATAACCCACCTAGATTATTGTTGCTAAATTTTTGATCGAATATCATTTTGATCCTTCGGAGACATATATATTTCTTTCCTGAATTTGACTTTGATGTTCAGGATAAAAATTATAGTTCTAAATCTGAACCCATAAAGAAATTTTCTTTCCACCTCTTGAAGTGGTATATTATTTATGATGGTATGTCTGATTTTAGAATTAAAATTTAAATTCAACACTCAAATTTTCTTAAAGAAATTAAAATTCTAATTACTTCATATCTTTACAAAGAAAAACATAAAATCATATGCATCCCTAGATCTCTATCAAGGTCATAAGGGTGAAAAGAAAAGTTTATGACCTTCTTATAGTTTTTTTTTCTACTTAAAATTTGGAACATTAAATATCCTTTGTCTAGGTGTAATATTATTCCATTTAAATACTCCTAATTATTCCAACATTCCTCCATCGAGGCTATATATCACGCTAGCTATTAACTACACGTATAGCCATTACATGTTAAATGAAGAAAGGAAAATGTTGAAAATATCAATATATTATTTAGGTCACAAGAGTCTATATTAGTACTTGCTAAACTTACTTCATCATCAATAAAAAACTAGAGAGTTAGCCTGAGATGAAGATTCAACAAGCAAACTTGTTTTCATTTTAATCATTAAAAGAAGGGATACAAGAGAAATAATATGAAAATTATCACCTTAAATGGTCAAATAATATTTTTAATACTCATTCCTCTAACCACAGAGTTGCTTACAAAAACATGCTAAGATATGTTCTTTAGGATGACTAGAAGAATATCTCTAATCTCTAGGAAATTGCTCCTGAGATTCTACTCTATTTCTTATAGCAATGGATTATACCCCTTAAATGACCTCCACTTCTTTTTCTTCAGGCTCAGATTCAGAGGTCCTATCTTATTCATCAAACACAACATAAGTAGAATCATCTATTACTAAATTCCTCTTATTGAAGATTCTATAATCCTTCCCTATATATGAATAACCTAAGAAGACTCCAGCATCAGATTTAGGATCAAACTTTTCTAAGGGTGATTTTCCATTGATCAAGATAAAGCATTTACATCCAAAGATATATAAGTGGGAAAGATTGGGTGTCCTACCCTTAAAGAGTTTATAGGGTGTCTTATTCATCTTGGATCTAACATTCATCCTGTTCAAAACATAATAAGAAGTATTCACTACTTTTGCCCAAAAGTATCTAGGGAAAGTGTATTCAGCTAGCAGTACTCTAGCAGCTTCAACTAAGGTTAATTTTTTTATCTCAACTATTTCATTAAATTAAGGGGTCCTAGGGGAAGAGAAGTTATGTTATATACATATCTCTTGATAGAAAGATTGTAACATATCATTTTCAAATTCTCCACCTTGATCACTATGAATGGTTGAAATTTCACATCCTAATTTTCTTTGAATCCAAGTTGAGAAAGTTCTAAATTCCTCAAAACTCGCTCTTATGTGCTTGGAATTTAACCTAAGTAAATCTAGAGTAGTTATTTACTATTACAAATTCATATGTCTTCCCTCCTAGGTTAGCTATACTAGCATGTCCAAATAGGTCCATATGAAGGGTTTCTAGTGGCCTAGAAATGTTGATGTCATTATTTGAATGAAATAAAGGCTTAACTTGTCTTTTTACTTGGTAGACATCACATAGGTGGTCCTTAGTG
This sequence comes from Dendrobium huoshanense, assembly GCA_016618105.1. Classification (NCBI taxonomy): domain Eukaryota; kingdom Viridiplantae; phylum Streptophyta; class Magnoliopsida; order Asparagales; family Orchidaceae; genus Dendrobium; species Dendrobium huoshanense. Next base: position 63,759,960 of record CM028353.1, read on the forward strand.
AAGTCTAACTTAGTGATGCCTCTAATTAGATCTTTTTGGGTGATCTTCCCAAAGGTTTTCATGCTTACATGACATAGTCTCCTAAGCCATAGCCAGTAATAATCAACAATTATTATCAAACCTATAGATTTAGAATAATCAATGCAGTTTAAGTCTAGCATTTAAACATTATTAATTCATTTTCTTTATAACACAAGTTTTCCATTTAAACTAATTATGTAATTTTTAAAAAGAAATTTAAAGTCAAAACCTTTATCGCATAGTTGACTAAGGCTTAGTAAGTTATGCTATAAACCATCAACTCATAAAATGTTTTTAATAATAAAGCTTTTAGCATTGTTGATTATACCTGAGCCCATCACTTTCTTAGTGGTGTTATCTCTAAGTGTCACCTTGCATCCTGACCTGGCCTCCAGTGTGATGAACTGCTTCATATCACTAGTTACATGCCTAAAATATCCACTTTTCAGGTGCTACATGGTCTCACTAGGCCTCTTGTGAGAGCAATCCTACATAGTCATTCAAATGTTAGATTTAGGAACCCAAGTAAGTTTGGGTTACATCTTATGCTTGAATGAATTAGATGAGTGCATGCATGTGATGCTGTGATGAATGCAAATTTATCCTCCACACGAGATGTGTCATATGGTGGATTGTACAAGTGCGAGTTATATGATCTAACATGCCACAAGAGTAACACCTAACACAAGGAAATTGATTTACTAACCAATGTTGGTCATGGTGCCTCTTCCTAGATTTATATGAAACATGTTGTATCAAGGACTTATGAAATTATTCTAAGGTAAGTGGTGGTTTGCTATTATAAAGTACAATTAGTTCTGCTTCTAAAAATTTATTTGCACTTGTAAGAATGGACATTTCAATTTTTAATGTATGCTTTCTGCCATCTATTTCTAATGCACAGGCTTCTAATCCTTTGTATGCTTTCTCTAGTTCAATATGTGATGTTTTCAAGGATTTGTGTGCATTAGCTAAGTTGATATACTTCTGGTTTAAGGCATCATAATGGTTAAGCAAAATTATATGATCACCATCTAAATTAGAATGATTGATAATTAAACTAGCTTGCACTTTTTGTAAAGTAGACAATTTAGTACAGAGATTAGCAAGAATCTTTTTCAACTTCCTGTATGAATCATGAATATTTTCAAAAATAATGAGTAATTCATCATAGAAAGGTTGACATACCTCATCTTGATCTAATTAATTAAGATTATCATTAGCCATAGGACACAAGTCTGTTACCTCCACCTCTGCTTTTGATTCTAAAGATTTTGAGGCAGAGTTGGCCTAGAAAGCTTGTTTGCCCCTTTTTGAACTATGTCTTCTCTTCACTCTTATCCTTGATTGAGTGAGACTTCAAGTTAAGACAATCAGTTCAGAGGTGGCCTGGTTTCCTGCATTCATAGTAAATTGTGTCAGAAGAAACTTTAATATTTTATTTCTTTAACCTTTGCTCCAATGTTGTTGGTGACGCCTTTGTTTTCTTTTTAGAAAGCTCTTGAACTTCTGTGTTATTAAGGCAATGTTGTCATCCTCCTCCACTATATAACTAGTATTGTTAGAATCATTTGCTTTTAGTGCGACAGTTCTCTCATTCTTCTTTTCTTCTGCATCAATTTACTTTTGACTCACTCCTTGCTTGTAGGTAATGAGTGACCCAAGAAAATCATTAATGGAGTAAACATTCAAGTCTTTAGATTCAGTAATTACAGTTATCTTTGTATCATAAGAACTAGGTAGACAACATAGAATCTTATTGACTTTTAAGAATTTGTAAGTTCTCTACCTAATGCATATAAAAATGTCACTGTTTGTGTAAACCTAATATACATTTCAGAAAAGTGATTCACTAGGTTTCATGTGAAGCGCTTTCTATTCATGAAGTAGGATGTTTAACCTAGACTATTTTACTTCACTAGTTCTGTCATAGGTTCTGCATAGTTTATTATAAATATCTTTTCCAGTAGTACAAGTTGATATATATATATATATATATATATATATATATATATATATATATATATATATATATATATATATATATATATATATATATATATATATATATATATATAATCTTCAAATTTTAATAAATAGAAGAAATAATTTTAATATTTTGCATTCAATTAGGATAAATCCCTATCCTCATTATTCCATTTGTTAAATGTTAGTTTAGTTTTAATGTCATTCACAAAATGAGAAGGCACATAATATCCTTCTTGGACTAACATCCACATGCGATAATCTATAGACTACAAGAAAGTAGACATGCAAATTTTGCAAAAGTCAAAAGATACATTGTCCAATAAAGATGGATGACCCTCAGTAGTGTTATGATTACCAAAATTTGGCATTGATCATTTTTCAAAAGTTTTCTAAAACATTGTTTTTGAAACTCTATATGATACCACTTGAATGTTTGAGAATATTTTTACACCTCACAGAACTAACCCGAGGTGTATAAAGACAGGGGTGAATTGGTAATTTAAAAAATCCTAAGCAAGAATACTATTCTTTTTATAAATTTTTCAAAACTTTGAAATAAATAATTTGATCACCCGATGCAGAAGCTAATAATTTAACAAAAAATTTATTAATTATGATGAAATTCTTATTAACACAATAGAACATTAATCTTAGATTTTCATTAAATAGTTATCATAAAAATTAAGTGCGAAAAGTAAAATGCTGAAAATAAAAAAGCACACCAAAAATTTTAAAGTGGTTTGGTCAACCTTGACCTACATCCACTACTTGGAATCCATAACTCTGAGAATTGCACTAATAAAAAGTAACTCTCTTTTTGCTCCCACAGAAAAAAAAAAGAGAATCTGACTCATTTTCACCAAACCTGATGCGATAGAGTGCCGGAAGCTATGTTACCTTCCCTGGTGACGATAGCTAAACTTGAATTAGTTTTCTCCCTCCAAGTGAAGGCAAAGAGCCCAAAGCTTTTTCTTCCTCCTAGAGAAGGAAGCATACCTCCAATCTTTTTCTCCCTCTTAGAGAAGGAAGATTACCTCGAGGACTTAACTTAGAAGCCTCTCTCCCAAGAGAGCCTTAAAGGGGTCACGAAGGCCATAGGAGCAATGGTGTAGCTTGCCCAAAGTAACAATGTGATCCCCTCACACTTCTTCTCCCTCACGCTCAACCTCACCTTCTCGTTCCTCTAAAATCCTAGATCTATCACAAAAGCTTCTCTATTAGAGTTCCTTCAACAATCACACAATCCTTTCTTATTTTTAAAGAGATTATAAAACATTGCTTAAATATTGGGCTTCAAGAAACCCTAAAAATTCAAGTTAGTCATCATTATTCATATAGTTTGATTGGAATTTATACATTATGATATGTTCAAAAACTAGTCCTGTCTAGTATGATAAAAATAATTATTTAAATGAAGTATTCAACTTGTTTCAAACACATCATATAATAGTTTCAAAAGATTGTCCAATATGATACATTTGCTTTCTTTTTAATCATATAGGATGATTCCTGGGATGATTTGAAATTATCTATATTAATCATCGTGTACTGCTATAATTGTAAAGTATAGTTAGGTTATTTCAAGTTGATCTTCCAATACAATATAAATATCGTACATTATGATTAGTTTAAAAATCATTTTTTTATTTGGTACGATCTTGGGATGACCAAATTTGGTCTCTACCAATTGTAATGTACGGTCAAGATTATACAATATGATATGATATTAATAATTAAACGTTGATTTGATTAACTAATTATGGGGGTTAATTTAAGTAAGATTTTAAATTTTTTATACAGTATGAATCATATTCATATAATATGATTATTTCAAAAATCAAATTCTAAATATCTTACTTAATTTATCTAGCTCGTAGGGTGTTCAGATCATAACGAATCTTGCAGTACGATATAAATCATACAATATAATTGGATAATAGAAACTAATTATTTAATTAGTCATTATGCTCATTCCTTATACAATTGATCTTTTAGTACGATTGTAAGTCATATAGTATGATTAGTAAAAATAAATTTTAACTTTAATTTTTTTTCTTACTCCCCTTATGTGTATAGACACTCAATTGCATATACACTTATGTGATACACACTTATGTGGCCATACTCTATAAATAGAAAATAAAGAAAAATAAAAGTACATACTTTGTTTACTTGACATTTCTATTCTATCCAGTCTTGAGCTTCAAGTAGCCTTGAGTAGTATATATTTGACCTGCAATATTAGTGCTCACAGATAAAAAATATATCCAAAATATTTACTAAGAAAAGAAATAATTCAATCCATAATGTTTATCATCATCAAAATCACAGACTAGGGATCGTGGATTGCAATAACAAGAAATATTAACGTGCCTTTGAGAATATCAACAATACCTTACCAATCTGCCATTGTTGGCAGTCCTCATTCTAGGGAAACCACTTATTCTCTAAACCATTACTTTGGACAGGTTGCTTGGTTCTCTATTAGCTTGAGTCAATGATGAGGGAAAAGAAAATGCCCTCTACTATCTAAGCTGACAACTTCTGCCTATAGAAATTTAGTATCCTTCTATTTTGAAGCATTATCTTGCTCTAGTTTTTGTAGCCCAATAGCTAAGGCACTACATGCCCTATCATCAAGTAAGCTTAATTTCAAGAGTAACTTAATTGTAATATATTATGACCCGACCAATATTATCAGGATGTCTGGCATGGAGTTTTATAATATTTCTTTAATTCAAAATAACTTTCATTCGCCTGCATGCCATAAAAGGACATGTCATTGTTGACATCCTTGTCGTACACCCACTGCCAATAAAATCTCCTTTAAATGATAATTTACATGATGAACAAATCATGATTTTTGAGGGATCTAACGATCATGTATAGGAATTTTATTTTGATGGCATATCATCCTCCCATCGAGGGAAAGCACATAAATCTATCATTCCTAAAAAAGCCAAAATTGGCTTGATTTTCATAACATCAGAGAAGAAAATGATGCATTTTTCTTATCATTTATCAGAACCTTGTACAAATAATTAGGATGAGTCTGAAGCTCTAACGACTTGTTTGGAACTTATAATACTGATGAACGTAAAAGAAATCAAAATATTTAGTGATTCTCAACTTGTTATCAACCTGATTGTAAGAAACTATAAGGATTTGAATCTAAAACTTTTAAAGTATCATCAGTACACAAATCATTTGCTCAAGCATATTCATATTGTAAATACATATAGAGTTCCCCGTGGAAGCAATTCCCAATGGAAGCCTTAGTGAAATTTGTAAATGAATTTACTTGTTTAGAGTAAGACTATATTTTTATATAAATTCAGGGTCGTTAGGTCCTAGGCCCTATAAATTTGGAGCAAATCAATAAGAAATCTTCCCGAGTCCTATCTACCTCTTTAACAAATGATGATGAAGGAGATTTGAAATAAACATTCATTGATTATCTTCAAGAAAGCAAGCTTCCTCATGGTAGGTCTCTTACTAATCAAATCAAGAAATGTTCCATCTCATATGCACGTGTGCTGAGGTTTTTCTATAGATTTCATAGCATGCTAGTTGTTAAGAATTGATTGATGTGTTAATTTTATTATGCTATCTATAAATTGATGTGATGAGCGTTAGATTACTTTTAGGTTAGGAATGATCTAGATGCTCATAAAACGTTTTACAAGTGGTCATGCTCATGTAAACTAAAATCAAGAGGGATAAATTAAAATTTAACTGACAAATTTTATGCATTTACTAAATTTGTTAATCCCCTTAAAATTATAATAGCATGGCCAAGTATGAGTGTGCTCAAATTTGAGCAATTTAATTATATAGCTTCTTGAGATGATGTCGATAATTTTAACTATGACTACTTAGGATAATCATACAGGTTGTCTAGAGTCTTTTGAATTTTTAATATGTATTTTGAATTTCAAGCGTTATGAAAGTCAACTTTAATATAAGATATAAACCATCCAACTTGAACTACAAAGAAAAAGGAAACATCCGTAAGGAGAGAGTTCCTTTTATTTGAAAGCCAAATTAGGATGATTTGAAAATCCAAAGAGGGAAGAAAACCACTTCAGGGTGGAGTTATTTCCATTTGGATACTTGGACCCAACTAATCCAAGACGCTTGAAGTAGGGAGGAAGATAAAGAAATGAAGACATTAAGAATATCCCAATCTTAAAACTACTTGCATCATTTTTAGGACATGAATCTGGGTTGATATTAATGGACAAGAATATCCCATTCTTATGATCTAATTAACTAAGAAGACTTACCTTTGTAGGATATTCAAATACCCTAGTTCAATTTAATAAAATTTAATTAATTCTATTTGGAAAAATCAAGAAAATCAAAGATGGTCATTATCATCATATTAAAGTGATTAATAAGAAATGATACTTTCTTCTCTTGGGAAGATATATCATTTGTGCTTATGACCATGAATATGAAATTAATGATAACCCACCTAGATTATTGTTGCTAAATTTTTGATCGAATATCATTTTGATCCTTCGGAGACATATATATTTCTTTCCTGAATTTGACTTTGATGTTCAGGATAAAAATTATAGTTCTAAATCTGAACCCATAAAGAAATTTTCTTTCCACCTCTTGAAGTGGTATATTATTTATGATGGTATGTCTGATTTCAGAATTAAAATTTAAATTCAACACTCAAATTTTCTTAAAGAAATTAAAATTCTAATTACTTCATATCTTTACAAAGAAAAACATAAAATCATATGCATCCCTAGATCTCTATCAAGGTCATAAGGGTGAAAAGAAAAGTTTATGACCTTCTTATAGTTTTTTTTTCTACTTAAAATTTGGAACATTAAATATCCTTTGTCTAGGTGTAATATTATTCCATTTAAATACTCCTAATTATTCCAACATTCCTCCATCGAGGCTATATATCACGCTAGCTATTAACTACACGTATAGCCATTACATGTTAAATGAAGAAAGGAAAATGTTGAAAATATCAATATATTATTTAGGTCACAAGAGTCTATATTAGTACTTGCTAAACTTACTTCATCATCAATAAAAAACTAGAGAGTTAGCCTGAGATGAAGATTCAACAAGCAAACTTGTTTTCATTTTAATCATTAAAAGAAGGGATACAAGAGAAATAATATGAAAATTATCACCTTAAATGGTCAAATAATATTTTTAATACTCATTCCTCTAACCACAGAGTTGCTTACAAAAACATGCTAAGATCTCCACAATAAAAGTATATTGCACTTCTCTAGCCTTCCTTAGAATTTACTCTAAGGAGGCATTAAGGAAACACACTTAAAATTATAAAATTTTGCTTAAGTGATAGAACTCTTCAAATAAAAAAATTGATTTTTTTTTTTTGTAATATGTACATGGATAGGTTTAAGTGCCAAGGTGCTCAACATGGTGGCACCGCGATAGCATAAATGAACTAGCTCCTCGGCGCTATAATATTGACTTCGTTGTGGCACTGTCTGACCTGACACAATTAGTGATTGAAATGACCCAACTTTATGTTGAGTTGGTGCAGCTCCTCGACTTAGCAACTTCTACACCATAATGCTTAATAAACTGAGGGCTACAATACTAGAATGTGAGTTTCCGAGCTTAGGTGTTGTATAGCTATGCTTAGCACTCATTTTCCTAAGGATCCAATGTTCTAGTACTGAATTTGGGCATAGCAGCACAGTGTTGTGCTATAATGCTAACCTTGGTGTGCTAGTACAGAGTTGAAAAATAGAGAAATTTGTGATGTAATGTCTTAATTAGGCACTTTGGCATTGGCGACCATAACGTTGCGGTGCTTTGTTTAGTTGCTCTATGCTGTTGCTCAATATTTGTAGTTTTTTTTTTCTCTTTTCATGTACATTTCTTACACACACACAACTAAAATAATATATTTTTATTGAATTTAAGAACAATAAATAATATACAATTTACACTTAAATAAATGGATAACTATGAAGTGATATTGGTCCTATCACAAACTTTAGGTATAATTAAATTTCATATGACATGCTGAATAACATGTATATTTAGGACTAAAGTGTTTACTAGAGATTGGTGAAGGTTCATTAGGATATTTCTAAGTGTGAGGTTAACTTCAATCCAAATATAGTCACTAATGGTGAAGATATAATGGGTTTACATGCTAGTGGTTGAAACGTGAAGGTGTTCATGAAAGTCTTAATATGTAATCTCTATGAAAGTTCTCAGATGACACTAGAAAGTGCTCTGAGACCACTTGAAAGTTCGTTAGGGATGTTAAGCCCTATAGAACTTGCCCAAGCTAATTTAAAAGAGAGAGGTGAATTGGAAAACTTTAAAACCAAAGATAAAACTAAAACCAATATCACCACAAAGAAAACCAACGATGCAGAAATTAAAGTGCGGAATTAATAAAGAAAGAACACACCGGATTTATAGTGGTTCGGTCAAACCTTGACCTACGTCCACTCCTTGGAGGCACCCTCCAAGTATTGCACTAAAACAAGTGTCTCTCCTTTAGCCCCCACAGCTAGGCGGAGAAGCCCTTACAAAATCACTTCCACCTCTCCCGGTGCGACGGAGTTGCCAGGTCCTTTGACACCAAAGAGACTTCTTCTTTGGTGAACTTACCTCGAGACAAGCCTTGAATCCGATGGTACTAAGGTGCGAGTTCGCCGGAGCAACCGTGTGGAACCCCCTCCACACTCCCTTGAGTCCCCCCTCACAGGATCTTCTCCCTCTCTCAAACTCCACCCTTTTCTCTCTCCCTTTCAAGCTCTCTCTTCAAGTTTCCCCCACAAGAACGAAGCTCCAATGGCTGTCAAAGACACTTATAAAGTGCCATGCCAAAGCTTAAATAGAAGCTCTCAAAATGAGCTCATTAATGCAAGTTGCCGACATTATCGTCTAGGACGATAGACATATCGTCCTGGCCGATCAGTACAGATTAAGCTCATTCGCCCGGGACGATTTGAGACTATCAGAAGAAAATTGGTTACATCGTCCAGGCCGATCTCACGATCGTCCTGGCCGATTAGTTTAAAACCGATTTCAATCGTCCTGATCATCGCCCTGAATACAAGCTATCCGATGTAAATCGTCCAGGCCATCGTCCTGGTCGATCATTCGATCGTCCTGAACGATATGATCGTATCAATCAACCATTAATGCTTTCCAAAGATACCAGATCAATTTAGGCATGATTGAGTTAGATCGTCCTGGATGACAATAATATCGCCCTGGCCGATTTCCTAAAACAAAGAATTCCTAAATTGATTATGGCGGCTGATTCTTTCTGAATTGAGATTATCGTCCAGGCCGATCTGTTGACGGCTTCCTTAATGAGGATGCCCTAATTAGGGTTTCTGATTTTGGGCAGATCGTCTAGGCCGATATTAATATCGTCCCGGACGATGTTACCAAAAACAGAAATCATATAGGGAGCAAGATAATTTCTACCAAGTTATAGCCACACCAAATACAACAGACTCAAGAAAGGAAAAAGATTACAAACTGACATAGATCTAGTCTACCCAATCTTGAGCTGGTTCCAGATTGCAGTCTGATCGAGTGGACCTGAAATGTTAGCACATAAGGCAATCGTAGAGAAATAATGAATGTTTGTTATCATCAAAATCATAAACCATAGATCCACAACACTCTATGGGTCGCATATAAACATAGGATTGAAGGCAAGTGCATTCAACATTTATTCTTACTATTGAAAGGAAATGCAAGGGTAAGGAGAAATTATATTATAGTCCCTATAAAAAGGTGTATAATACATGATATTAAAGTTTGTTTTGATTTATTATAATAGAAGTAGTGACTATGACAACACTATATCTTTGGTATGCTGCAACATCCTCTTTACATTGGTATCAATATAATCATATATTCGGGGTTATAAGGGACCCCCTAAGAGAAGTCAAGCTCGCTTACTGGCCATAAAAAAACCTTTTGACAAGAAAGTAGTGGGAAAGAATATTTAAAGAAGAGATGATATGCTTTAAAATGAAATTTTCCCTCCATTATAGCCTCAATTTGATCATGTAGTGCATTGTCAATCATATAATATTATACACATAATCCAAACTGTCAGATATGAAACAGTATGAAGGCCAATTAAATCATCTAGTGTGATCAGGAATTATCCCTTGAATCCTACCCAAGGCATCTTGAATTATCTTTATTAAGTACCCTTCCATCTCCTTTATGTCATGGTGAGTGGTGTACTAAGCATTCCCTATTTTCATAGATAGCTCTTGCTTAAGTCACTCATTGAGTAGGGTCTATCTTGTTCTCTATTGTGTTAATCCATGGTCATTGCATCTAATTGGATGTTGGATCCAATTATGTCTATGAGTGACACCCAAATTTACTCACATACCTACTTGGAGGCTTGTGAATTGGAATTTTTGTGAGAATGGAGACTAGGAAGAGAGTTGGAGATGAAGAGATAAACTTTGTGAAAGCTCTAAAAAACTATCAAACCAGATTGGAATCCACTAAAATCAATCAAAGGTCTGTCCAAAAAGTCCCAAATTATCCCCGGCTATAAGAAATGCAACACAAAAAGAAAAAAGTATAATGCTACACAAACTATCCAATATATGTGTCATCCTCTGATCGATTGAAGGAGGGCAAGGTTGGAAAGACCTAATGAATGTTCTTTGAGTGAGTTTGGTAATATCGAGTAGTCGGGGGCGAGTTTATGGATGAGTACTATAAAGAAGGGGTTGTGATTAGAAGATTTGACAACAACCAACATGAGAGATCTCCAGTCGCTTGATAGAAGAGAGAGGGATGAGTCAGAAGTTGTCATATGAAGGGAGAGGCTTCGAATGTTCGTAAGGAGATCAGCTGAGGGTCTCATGAATAAGAACTTTATTGTAGCCAAGTTTGGCAATATTTCATGAGGTTGATCACTATGGGAGAGAGGAGTGATAGATATGTTGGTTCAGGTATAGAGTGAGTGTCATACATGGCATATAAATTCAATTCATAATATACTTAAATAAGTAATCATCAAAATAAAAATAATTAATTAATATTCTAAAAATATAAATAACAAGAACATTATTAATGTATATAAATATGATTTTCTTTAACTCGAGGGCTATTTGGTACCAGGATTTAAGTCGGATTTGAGGCAGATTTGAGTGAAATCCAGCTAAACAGCCTAAAATGAAAAACCAAATCTCACGGCAAATGAAAGCCAATGTAAACAAAAAATTACCCTTTTCGTTGTATATCCCGGATTTTTAAATCTAATTCAGTGGATTTGGCCGAAGAAGCACATGAAAGCGAGAAAGTTACCTTCACAACGAGCGAGCTCCCGTTATTGCTTCCAATCAAAAGGTCGTAACTTCTGATACAATAGGAAGGGAGAGCCTTTCAGGAGCTAGCAAAGTCGAACAGTGACGAAGCAGCCGAAGATGAACAACAACGTAGAAATAAAGGGGAAAAGCAAATCGTAGGCGTATGCTATGCAAACGTAGAAGAATTATTTAAAATGAGTAAAGTAATGTTAATAATTAATATTCATTAATTAATTAGACATTAATTCATGTAAATTAATATTATTTATAACTTATTTTAGTGAAAACTATTATATTTAATTAATTAATAATTAATAATTAATATATATATTAGATTAGGCTAATTATAATCAATTCGATAAAAAAATTAATTAACTATAACTATAAATGTTTAATTAAAAAGCTAGATATATACATTAGTTATAAAACAAAATAAATCATAATATAAAAATAATAATTTAAATAATTTATAATATTTTTATTTAATTTATCTAAATAGAAATGATGAGTTAATTATCTTAATAAATTATTAATTAATAAATATTTCATTTGTTGATAAGATTTTGTATGATTTAATAGTCAATTTCAGAGACTTGAGGTTTTACAACTATTTCTCAACTAATTTCTTACAAATTTAGATAATTATAATAACTATTAATATTAATTAAATATATGTTATTGTTATAGTTTTTATCGAAACATTATTATATTTTATTTTAACTTCCGTTGTTTAATCATCCAAGAAATGCATGTCAAATCTCTTGATCGTTTTAAATCTTGAATTGAATAGCCAAACAGTCATACAAGATTTATCATAAATGCTATCAAACAATTTTTAGGAATTAAGCTACGAGGATTTTGTAAATATGGATTTAGAGGATTTAAATGAAATCTTGGGTGCTACCAAACAACCTCTTAGTGGAATTTTTATTAGGTCCGATGTCCTGTTGTAGCTCTACGTTCAGACGCCAATAACATGTCGCTACATGCTCTTACTTTTTATCGCACAACCCGACGACCCGACCCGGACTAGGACCCGGGATTGCTATGTTCGCGTATTGGTAGGTATTGCTCGGTATTGCTAGGTATTGCTTGACAATAACGAAAAATATCGAGCAATACCGAGTAATACCTAGCAAGACCGGGGTATTGCTCAGTATTGCTATGTATTGCTCGGTATTGCTAGGTATTGGTCTTCACATAATGGTATTTCTTATTATTGCCGAACAATATCGAGCAATACCTAGCAATATCCCGATCTGCACAAATCAGCCAATACATAGCAATCCCGTGACTGATCCGGGTCGGGTCGTCAGGCCGCACGGTAAAGAGTAAGATCACGTGGCACCATTTTACTAGCGTTCGGATGTAGAGCTATGTCAGGACACCAGACCTAATAAAAATTCCTCTTAGTGGGTGCAACTCCTTTCATTTTATTTTATTTTAAGAAAAAACCTGAGGAATTTTGAAATGAAAATCAAGCTTCAATTAATCGGAATTTGTGAAGGAATTTGGCGGGAAATGGTTCCCACCATTCTGAAATTCTTGCGCTTCTTAATCCTCGGTCCTATTTGCGCCTTTTACTGTGTTGTCTTGACTTTGCATATAAATTTTTTAGGTTTTGATCCAACCAATGCAAGATATGTCCTTAACCCAATTCGATGGAAGTGCCTCCCTTTTCTCCGGCGGTGGCTTCATGTTTTCTGAGGCCACTCAACCTGCCGATTCCTCGGTTTCCAAGGTATAGATGATATGTCATTCACATTAATATTTTAGGGTTTCAACTTGTCCCATACTTTTGTTATTTGGTTCTCGTCCCGTTTTCCTCCGCAGGGCCGCACTGCCCATGGCGTGATACCCCTAACTGTAAAGCAGATAAGCGACGCTTACAACTCTAGCAATGATAAGTCTCGCATCGTTGTTGATGGTGTCGATGCCACCCATGTAACCCCTCAAATAGATACCTAATATTTCTTTCTTCTTTTCAGGCATTTCTTTATGCGCGGAAAACTCTAGAATTAATCTTGCACACGCAGGTGAAACTCTTGGGACTGGTGATGAACAAAACGGAGAAGGCAACGGATGTGACCTTTACAATTGATGATGGCACCGGTCGTGTCAGTGTAATCAGATGGTGTGGCCTCTCGTTTGAGTTGTTTTAATGTTGTATGGTGTTCGGAATAAATTATAGGACTGCATATATTGTAATATGTGATAAATTTCATTGGGTTCTGTTTGCAGGGTTAATGACACTGCAGATGCAAATGAAGTGGCTGTGATTCAGTAGGCAGCGTTAATATGAAATTTGTTTCTTTGGTTCTTCCACTTACTATGCTAAAATTATTCTTTTGTTTTTTAGGAATGGCATGTACGTTACACTCATTGGGACCTTAAAGGACTTCCAGGGTAAAGTGCAAATATCAGCTTTCTCAATTCGGTAAGCTAAATTTTCTTTCATGTTCATCTCAGATCAAATTTTTTTTTGTTATTGTATTCATAGATATAGATTCACTTAGTACACCTTCTTAGAGAGTTACTGAAGTGTTAACAGTTTTTTTTTTTTTTTGATGAATTTGCCTTTTATTGGAAGATGAACAACTCATTAAGTTTAAGATGAGAATGCCTTTTAGAAGGATGAAGGTTTGAAAACTATACTATGAAGCTTTTAGATTCTCTTAAGATGAAGTTTAATATGAGCATGCCATCTTGATTCTTTTAAAATTGAAACTACAATAGCTATAATTGAAACTGCAATCTATATATATTTTTATTAAGTTAATTTATTTTTCCTTTAGTTGATAAGTATTCTATTTTTATATTTACTTAAATCTAAAGTAAAAATATATATTTACTTATATAAATGTTAATGTTTAAATTAATTGGTTTATAAATTACTTACAAATGTTAATATTGAATATTATATTGAGCCTTAATTGTGCATCATATTGAGTCTTAATATTGACAAATATACCCAACCTTAATATCCAGCCATAATTAAGCTTTACATTGAGCCTTAATTGAGCTTCCTAATGAACTTGTTAACAAATTTTAAACTATACTATCTATGGTCATTAATGTGTTGGACAAGAAGTTGTTCAAGAATGTTTGTTTAACAATCAAGTATCTATAAAATATTTAAATTTGTTTGATTATTTACTCAAATGATAATGAAAAAGCTCTAATTGAGTCAAGTTGTGAGTAGCTAGTTCAAGGCTTGATTCATTTGTGAAGAGCATAATTGAAATTAATGAAAGCTTTCCATAAAGAAATAATTGTGGTTAGGCTACCTCCATAATTTACGATGCCTCACCTAGAATCCTACTAGGGGAGGATTGACTCAGTCGACCATGTCACCAAGTTTTATTTCATGAAATCTTTGATGGACATCAACAATGCCTTAAAGTGTCGGCTCTGCTTCATAGCTCTTTGGAATTGACAATCAAATGGTTCACTCCCTTGCCTTTAGGAGAGTGATTCCCTACTTTGTTGAATTTAGAAGGATATTTGTGACTTAATTCAAAAGCACCCAAAAAGCTCAAAAGAGCTTACAAGCACTCAAGATGCAATGAGAGCCGTCAAACCATCGTGAAGCTTCATAGTATGGCTTAAGGGGAAAATACTCAAGATAAAATACTTAGGATTAGTAGTTGCTCAAGCTACTCTAACAGAAGTATTGAGAGAAAGTCCATTTCATGATGTGTTAGCTCTACAGCAATCAAAGGTGTTGGTTCAGTTGCTTGAACTTGCTAGCTTGAACTTGCCAACAATCATCAATGTCGAGGAGTTTAACCATTTAGTTGAGTCTTCTTCATCCACTCACCCACAAAACTCATCGCTAAGAGAGATTAGTGGTGTGGAAGGGAGCTGATAGGAGACACTTGGTATCATGAGATCACCATCGTCTAGAACAATAGAAAGAGCTTTTATAGGCGAGGCTGCTCAAAATTATTGAACCACCCATGCAACGGTAGATGACCCAACTTGCACCACTCACCCCTTTTACGGAAAATGTATGCACCAACTTCTCAATTATCTTACAATCATCCTTCTACACAAGGTTGTGAAAACCGGACCGGACAACGAACCGGAAGAATGAGAGGTTCATGGTTCGACCGGTTCGACCGGTTGAACCGGGGTCGAACCGGATGACGTAATAAATAATAATATAATTAAAAATAATAAAATTAACATAATAATAATGACAATTTATTCATAAAAATTTTATAATTCTAAGAATTTTTAGACTAAAAAATAAATAAAATTCATATATATATAATATATTACATAATTTTAAAATTAAATATAAATAATTATTATATGTATGCTATATATTTAAATATAAATAATTACTAATTTTAAATTTAAATATAAATATATTCAATTTTTTATTTTAATTTATATTTAATAAAAATTTAGTTTATATATAAATATATTTATTTGATATAAATGATTGCTTTATGTTATATATTTATGCATAATTTACATATATAAATTATATATAAATTTTACATTATAAAACTATATTTATAAAGTCTTACAATATTATTTTTTAAGATTTTTATTTTTCTATCATTTAATTTAGCATTTAGAAAATATTTTAGAAAAATGATAAATAATTATTTTTATTTAAATAATTATAAAAATATAATTAATAATAAATTTAAGAACTTTAAAAATTATTATGATTATTTTTTATTTGAATATTCTACATAAAAAAATTTCAACAAGTTCTCATTCAAACAAATCTAATGCACATTGTTGAATGTTGAAACAAAAAAGAACTAGTTCTTTAGTCTCACATCACTTAGGAATTCTAAGTTGTGTTGTTTATATACCTTTCCTTGTACTTGTGCTTTAAGAGCTTTCATGGTATTATGGCATCATGTGAGCTTGGTTATTTATATTTAATTTACTATAAAATATAATAAAATTTTTGAATCATATTATGAAATAAGATATATGATATTTAAATTAATTTAATATTAATTAAACATTTTATATAAAAATAAAATATTTAAATATATTATTAGTTGAACCGGCCGGTTCTTAAAAAACGGACTGGTTCAACGGTCGGCCGGTTGAACCGGCGGTTCAAGCCGGTTTTTTCCTGTTCGTTGTTCCCGGTTCTTAGTTAGGACCGAACCGGCTGTAAGATCGGTTCACGTTTGAACCGGTCGAACCGGCCAGTCCGGTCCGGTTTTCAAAATAAAGAATTCTTTAAGCACACAATGCCTATGCAAGCAAGTGTGCCTGCCAGGTACCTCTCAATGTGCTGTGCCTTCAAAAAAGATCATGACTATGACATTGAGGGGTGTTGCTTTCTCGATGGGGTCTTGTAAATAGATGGAGCCTCATGCAAGCAGGGCTTGAGGGTTGGCATATTTTTGTAGAGCCCAATTTTAATAATAACCACTCAAATAACCAATATAGAGTTCTCAGTAGCTAATACTCAAGTAGAGTCTGAGACTTTATTTAGCAATCTGAGATTAGTTGTTGGGATATGGGCATTGCAATTAATAAGCTATTATGATTCTCAGTTAATGGTAAATCAAATAAATGGTGAGTACAAAGTGCAAGATGTGATGCTATTAAAGTATCCTTTCAAGGTGAAGGTAGAAATCAACAAATTTTTTTCTTAAATATAAGCTCAGGGGAGTCCATAGCTTTTTTCGGCGACATTGCGGCCACCTTTACTGCACCCGACTCTACCTTCACCTTCTTTGTTGAGGGAGGAGCAACGCGCTTAGTAGACCATTGGATTTGGTTAGCTTTGTTCGCCTTACTAACCAAAGGGTAAGGGTACTTCTCAACCCTCTTTCCCTTAGAATGATGAATTGCTACCCTCGCTAGTTTCACGCTCACTATAAGTAACTCGGTGAGGTCCATTTTCTCTTACACGCAATGCATTAAGGTGCAACTAAATATTCAAAGGTGCAATAATTTCAAATGCTGGTTTACTTATAGGAGAAAAATGAGAGTGGCGTCTGATAAGAGAAAAATATGAATAGTTCAAATTACATATCTTTTATAAAAATGCCATTTAATTCTACATTTTAATGCAGGAAATAAGCAAAATATTCTTGAATTGAGGGAGCGCCGCAATGCTATATTTACATTAGTGCCAGAGCGCTACCAGTTTAGCGTCGCAACAATAGAGGATTGAAATTCATCTGAGAGCGAGGTGCTCAGGCACTACGGATGGAGCGTTGTAGTGCCAAATGGCCACAACGTTGTGGCGGAATGCAATTACAAACAATCGAATTGATGAATCGATGCAATAAATGATGATCCAACACATCAATTCAATTGCATTGTATAGCGAACACCGTGATGCTTAATTAGTTATAAATAGAGAACTCATTTTACATGTAGGAGGCTATTGTTATTGGAGAGGGTTGGCCATATGTTTACTTTGTGTTAGTCTTGGAGGAGTCTAGAGAAAAGAGAAGGAGAACAAGGAGCCTGTAATTGTTGTTGTAAAAGATTTCTTGGTGAGAAATATCTTCACTCATCTCTTTTACTTTTATTTTCTATATTGCAATGGAGTATATTTTGTTTAGTTTTATCTTCATATATGGCTAAAACTTTTTCTCTAGGCTTATGATGCCTTAGAAACCATGGTTGCTCTAGATTAGATTTATAATTTTATGAATTACCCAACGTTCTTCTTAAATTCTTTATTCTTAATTTAGATTATGTATAGGTCTTGCATGAATTTAAAATATATTGTAATTTATAGCCTCGACGGAGGAGTTAAATAATAATTAAGCGATTTAAAACTTAACTTTTTCATGCATAGACATATGGTAGTTTTTTTTTGGATTTAAGGAGTTAATAACATTGTAGTTGAGAGAAATCTTAGTTAAACACTAACGAGCTCGACTTAGATGAAGAGTTATTATGCTATAATTCATAACAACATTATAAAATATCTAACTATTGCAAACATGAGTTTTTAAATATCCTAGGTTCATAGTACTTTAGATATGGAATTTGCTTTTAAAATTGTATTTGTTAATTTTCAATAACACCTTTTTAATTCGATCGATAAGATAAATTAAGTAGTTCATATAAGTAATATTAGAGTGGCCTTAGGGTAATTCAAATCCTCATGAGAACGATACTCGACTCATCACTTTATTACTTGACACGACAAATATATTTTAGTATTACAGGATTTATATCACAATATAGCAAGCAAGATAAAAAGAACAATAATTATTGATGTAGTCCTGTTAGCGTCGTATTACTATCATCATGAAGAATCAACAAGGCAATTGGCTATAGTAAAAATTGTCAATAACTTTGTATTTACATTCCTTTTGATTGTTTAGTAGGTATAATAAATGCTCGCATTAATTCATTTATATTTTTCGCCACTCACCCTCCAAAGGGTCAAGTGAATCAGAGAATTAAATATATACTTGTACATGCCTTTTTATGTGCTTAACATGTATTTAATAGGTTACAATGGGAGAATTCAAAACTATTTACCTCTTTAATAAAGACTCGCCCAACGGGAATCATCCTTAGCTCGGCTAAGCAATTTGATGGGTGTTGACTCTTTGTGAAACACTAAGGGTTCTCACAATCCTCCTCAGATTGGGAGGACTCGTCTTCTTGTGAGAAGAACACTCCCTAAGCAACTTCTCATTACCTTGAGCGGTGAGCCTTCAATGAAATTCTTCAACCGTTTTGTAGGAAGGATTATCCAAAGGAGAACTAAGCTTACTTCCTCACGCTCAACTAACCATGGAGTTCGTTATTCCCATAACTTATATAGACTTAGCCCTCACATCAAGGTAGCCCAAGGACTCCATCCAATAGGTCGCTAATGCTGCCAATGGACTCTTTGACAGTTGTCCTTCCAACTTGGCCCATCTAAGGACTCACCTCCATCAACTTGTACATGATCACTCGATACAAGGCAACTTGCCCTCGAGATCGAGTTGGGCTAGAGAGCAACAATCATATCAGTGCCTACTAGACCAAGACACGTGTCCATGGAAATCCGTATTAGGTCTCATTTATTGTTGTACTTTTTGTATTTTTTGGTACAACATTTTCTGTATTACTTGAATCCCATAAATAAAATGTGAAGAGATATATTTTTGATTTGTTTGGCACATTCTAAGGATATTATTTAGCTAGTAAAATACTTTCCCCCAATCTTCTTGTTCCATACTAACCACAAGTCTTTAGGTTTTAGTCTCTTGAGCATGCCTGCTAATTAGGTCAAATATCACTCATGGGCCATGGATACTTTCAGATCCAATAGCACTAAATGATTTAAGCAAGCTGTTACCTTGATTTTTATTACCTTGAATTTTGGTTGCAGAAGCACGCCACAAATTTTGAACCATCTTTTTGTATTGCTCTTTGGAGTTTGAAGAGACAATCATACGATTTGTATGATATTTCTTTTGCTAAACCTTTCTTATTATGTCTAATGCATTCTTGTTGCAAGTGGAAATTACGATGTTTTCTATTTTAGCGGTTTGGAGCTTTATTTATAAGGAGATTTGGTTGTTTTTGGGTTTAAGAGTGAGTTTACTTTAGGTTTATTCTTCTGCATAAATTCTGTTGCTTCTCTCTGTTCGATGAACATGCCATCTTTCAGTTGAATGTAGGCTTCTAATTATATACATTTATATATTCTTTTGTGGTGGATTTTTGGTTATTTTTTGCTCATTCAATCAATATATAGTTAAAGTTCAGAGGTATGATGCAGCCAAGATGATGACATTTTAATCTAACAGTAGCCTTTGTTCATTAATTTTCCAATTATTTCTTCTAATCAAGCCAGTCAGTACAATAGTTACTTGATGATCAATACGTAGGATTTGTTATGATACTGAAAAATATTGTTTGTTGGGCTTTGTTTCAGCGCTGTTGTCGACTACAATGAAATTCCTCTCCATTTCATCCATTGCATTCAAATTCATGCAGATCACAGAAGAGAAAAGGTATTGCTTGTTATAATGGTTTCCTCTTTTCCTTTGTCTTCTATATAATATTTCAGAATTCATGCATTTATTGGTGTTCGTCTTTCAAGTTTGTTGTGTACACAATTTTCTCTTTCCCCTACTAATAATGGTGGAGCTTCAGATTAGCTCCCTAGCTCAAACACCAGGAGATTCAGTCAAGGCGAGCACTGGTTTAAGTGATGTAAAGGAAAATCAATCTCCTGCTGCCAATCAAGTAACAACCAGCAATACTGATGCTAAAGCTGACATCTACAAATTAGTATTGGATATTTTTGAGGAACCAGAAAGCCTGTAAGTAAACCATCTCTTTCAATTTACCAGTTGCTTCAACACATCGTAGTAACTCAAACATGTTTTTTTTTCAGGGCAAGTGAACATGGAATGCATGTAGATGAAGTTGTCAAAAGGCTGGGCATTCCTCACAAAAAGATCATGTAGCTCTGTTCACCCTCGTTCATTTGTTTTTTTCCCCATCTATTTCTGCTACTTCTGTTTATGACTTTCTTTAATTTTTTATATGAAACAGGGAGGCTATAAATTACCACGTTGATGTTGGCCATATTTATTCTACAATAGACGATTATCACTTCAAATCTGCATGCACTGGTTGATTTTATCAGCTTTTCGTGACGGCTGATATTTGGAAAATACCTTTCCAGATCCTTTTTATGTTTACATGTGCATTTAATTACTCTATGTATGTCAACCTGCCAGTAGATTTGTAGGGTTTCAGATATCTCAAAACATATATGCAGCTAAATGGTGACAGATAGACTTATTGACATATATAATTTATTGTGTTCCTGAAAACCTTTCATGTTAATCAGATCCTAGCCATCTTATACTTTTCAGTTTTCTTTGGTGAGAATGGTTCATCATAACACAGTAAATTTGATCATTTATCCGAGTTAACGAGTGTAAGGTTTAATTTATATGTTTATTTGCTAAATATATTTACTGTTTGTTTTTCGTAGAAAATATGCTTTTAAGTTCATTTAGACGGGTTTTATTTGAAGTCCAAAGCAAGTGAAATATATTCAAACAAGAAACGAAGGTGAAATGATTACTATAAGATGATTTTAACAAAGTTTTATACAAAGCTTAATTGAAAATGATATTTAAAGAATAGCTCAATCATTTATGAATAGACTTGTGAATTTTTATTATTGTGATACAAGTTTCTATGTAGCTTGTCTTTTTAGAATTGTATGTGATAATTAAAATTTTCATTATAGTTAGATTGTGTTGTATTCTAGGATATAGTTTTTTGTGAAATTGCAATATTATACTTATCAGATTATATATAATAATTCTTAGCATACATTTTTGTTAAAATTTTAAATGCCTTATTTTACAGTAGACTTTGATTTTTTTTGTGGTAGCACTCAACTTTAAGAAGCTTTATATGAGAAAAGTTTGTCTATTGTTAAATAAATCTAACAATTTGAGCAGTATTTGATGATTTTATACAAGTCCTCATCAACTTGATGCACCAAGATGTTGACCCTTCTCTGTAAAAAGAAAAAAAAAAAAAAAATCAAAATCCCTACCTACTCGCTGCCAACCCACGTCGCTCTCCACGTCGAGCCGTTCGTCGCACGTCGAAGCCACGACCGATGTCGTTTCTCCCCACGCCGCGGCAGCTCGCACGACTTGGCGTCGTTAAAAGCCAACGAAAAAGAGGCCTTCGGCCTCCTCTCGCCAATCTCTCTCCCTCCGACCTCCTCCGTGCGACTCGACTTTGCTCCTCCGACGTCTTCGTGGCTGGACGACTTCGCGCCTTCGACGACTCTTCCTTCTCGTCGGATAGGAAGTTACGACACTTTGGTCGGAAGCAAGAACAGGATCTCGCGGGCTGTGAAGATAACTTTCTTCCTTTGCGTGCGCTCCCCTCCGGCCCTCCCGTCGCTGTTCGGCTTTGCTCATTCGACGCCATCCCTTCCAGTCGGATTCGGAAGCTACAACATTTTGACCGGACGGAAAAGCAGGTGCTCGCCGGGCTGTGAAGCTTCTTCGGCTCTTACCTGGCTGTTCGACCTCGCTACCCTCGACGACTTTCCTTTCCTGTAAGATCAGAAGTTCGACATTTTGATCAGAAGCTTGAACAGGAGCTCGCCACTGTGAAGGTACCGTCAAAGACCCCATGCAGGCCTTTATTGCGCGTGGTGGGAAGAAAAAACACGGCCGAGGTGTCCTCGAAAGAGGACACCTTCCATGCACGCCTTTATTACGCGTGGTGGGAAGGCCCAGTTTTCTCGTAGTTTTCCCCTAAACGGGGGAGACGCCGGGAGGCTGCCGAAATTTCGGGTGAAATATTACTACACTCGGACCTGTTTTGAACTCAAAAGAACAAAAGAGCTTGACCAAATATGAAGAAGCAGTGGACTTTTGAACTTAATTGAACATGTGCAGAGGACCTGAACAAAACATAAATGATTTCTAAAGACCAAAAACTCAAATAGAATGAAATCAAATTTGAACCAAACTCAAGTCAATTTAAACATGAAAATGGATATATAAAGATTCCAGAAGACTCCGAACAATCATTCGAACATACATTCAGACTCAAATTCAGAGGAATTAAGTGTGAAGGGCACTAAAATTGAACAAGACTCAGACTACAAAGGACACATAACTGAACTTGCACATTAAGCTCATGAACCTGATTTAAATTTATCCTGAAAGGGTTTGAACTTGAGCCTGGTTTGAGCATCATCGCCCTCTCACATTCAACGCCAGTCAAAGCTACCACCTGAGATTGGTGAAAGGTGGAGATGGCAAAGTTGACAATGACTCCCCTACGAGTACTCCCAGGAGCTTGTAGTGGCTACAACGGGTTCCCGTAAATGCGTACAAGTCGCTTGTGGGTAACAACAGTGAGCATATCATAAGCATATCAAACTACTGTGGACGCAAGTACATCTCCTACGACGATTTCTACAAACGCCTGTTGATTGAGATGGCGATACGGGAGACCAATGATGAAGGATCCGCCTTCCTATAAACAACTACAACCCAACAAACCACCTGAGATTGGTGAAAGGTGGAGATGGCGAAGTTGGCAAGGGCTTTCCTACGGATACTACTAGGAGGTCGTAGCAGATATGACCGATCTCCAGCAAATGAATACTTGTGGATAACAACAGTGTGTATGTCGTATGTACAATGAACCACTGTGGGCACAAGTACAAATATCTCCTACGACGATCCCTACGATTGTCTGTCGACTGAGAAGGCAATACTGGAGATCAGCAATTAAAGATCCATCCTCTACAGATAAATGCAGACACCAAACCCACCTGAGATTGGTAATAGGTGGGTATGATGCAGGCAACAATGGGTCTCCTACGAACAGTTCCAAGAGCTCGTAGTGGCTGCAACGGGTTCCTGCAAATGACTACAAACCACTTGTGGATAACAACAGTGGATATATCGTAGGCACGATGAACCACTGTGGGCACAAGTACAGATATCACCTACGACAGTGGTGATCAAAGTGCTGTCAGTACATCGAGTACAACGGCAACCCGATGCACGAAAAAGTCCACCACACTAAAGATCTCGAAAGGAGATCTTTTCAAAGTAAAGCAGTAATCAGTGGACTTCAAAGTCCAAAAGAAAACCCTCCCCGGTGATTGAGAATGGGGAGTCAATGTCAAAATGAGGAAATACCTCATGACATACAATCTACAATGCAACGCCACCGGATCTGCAACACAGATACAAGCAGACAGAAGGCGTCTACAATCTATAATGCAACGCCACCGGATTTGCAACACTGATACAAGAAGACAGAAGGCGTCTACAACCTACAATGCTACGCCACCGGATATGCAACACATATACAAGCAGACAAAAAGCGTCTACAATCTACAACTCAACGCCACTGGATATGCAACACTGATACAAGCAGATAGAAGGCGTCTACAAATATGTCTAAATCAATATAAAAATCACCCGCATGGGCCCCGACGAGTGTGTTATTGGTACACACGTGACACATAGGGTTGCTGCGCGGTGTCGATAAGTGAATCCTAGTTCGAACCCGATCTTTCTATACGGATCAATAGAAGTCGACAGGGTTCAAACCTTTAAACGAATACACGGCTATGGCGACTAGTGTATTTATTTCAATACATTCGTATTAGGCATTCCAGGCCTACAATCAAAAGAATTCACTAAATAAAAGGCATGAAGCCTACGAAACCCGATCCTCTTAAATAGAGAAATAGGAGTAGACAAGGTTCGAGATATCAAATAAATAGCGGTCACAAAAGTTGACCAGGATATTTATTTTGCACATGCATATTAGGCCTTCAAGGCTTTCAACAAAGAAAATTCATAAACAAATGCATGAAGCCTACGAAACCCGATCTTCTGTCGACAGCCAGACAGAGTCGACAAGGTCCAATCAAATAAAGGGAAATGACCCCAAACACCCTGATGATGGCCGTGTTGAATGCTAATCTCAACCGGAGGGGTTCACAAATACTTTCAAATGCCACCCAATTACTCCAAAAATTAAAAATCAATCCCAAAATCCTAAATATTTAAAATTGAAATCTATCCATCAACTCTTAAAGTAAAATCCATCCACCCTCCGCAACCGTTTGCCGGGGTGGACAAATCAAAATTTACTTCAGCTCACAAAGAGTAAAATGCCTAGTCGAAAATATCACTATGATCCATTCTCAAAATAATCTCCTGCCAGTAAGGACGTGGTACGTGTCCTCTAACCGGTGGTTGGCCGCCAAATGGCACCGCAGGATAAACGGTTACGATGACCCGGGGCCCTTTGAACCGAGTGGTTTTACCGCCAAATGACATCACAAAATACCGGTTATGGCCAGAGCCAATATGCTCCTTATTGGCATCAAATCCTTGAGATATGAATCAATAGGATATGATCGATAGGGCACAAAGCCCTCTGTTAGCTAAGGTGGATCCAAATTTATCCCCTTAGGCAAACATTCAACCTAGGTCTACAAGGTCCCCTTGGACGAAGCAACCCATGGCTGCCGATAAGGATCCTTCTGTTAGGTTGGGTCGACTACCTCCTCTGACTAAGTAGACCAGGGACCACGATGGCCAGGGACGACGGAACCATGGGATCTTGATCGGGCCCATCATCCATTCCCCCACCATCCACTTTAAGTACAAGATGGTGAAATTTCTATTTTAAATATCAAACCTTTCAAATTTTCAAACTTTCAACTCAATTCTCAAATCCAAATCCAGTTCTCCAAATTTCAAACCTATTGCTGCTACTATATGCCAGATAACACGTATCTTTATACGTATCTGATCGACGACTAGCCTTAATCGAAAGTTCTCTCTCGTGATCGGGAGGGGTAATTAACTATAGGGGCTTGCGCCTATAGGAAACCAGAACTCAGATCATAAAGTCCTCACAAAATGAGGGCGAAATCTCTGGGTAGTGTCTTATCTACAAACCCATCTGCCTTCCAAAATTTACCTCGGAACTTAGTTCGTTAAAACTCCCTCGCCGAATAAGAAAAGCGAGCGGAGGCCGGGGCCGAATTTTCGGAGCCCACAGATTTTTGGCGACTCCGCTGGGGATTGGTTTCTCTTTCCATCTTTGGCTAGTTGTCTAAATGCTATAGTAGCAGTAAAAAAATGATGATGATATTGAGCTATGTACGGTGAACATCAGGATGTGACATTTGGTCTTTATGTTCAAAAATTCATCACTGAAAGGTCCTGATAGAGCTAAAAGCCAAAAATCGGAGTCGCCCACAGATTTCTGGCGACTCCGCTGGGGACTGGTTTCTTTTTCCATCTCTGGCTAGTCATTCAAAGGCTATAGTAACAAGCAAATCAAATTTTAAATTTCATGAAAATGAATCTTTTAAATAAGATCAATTGAAATTCGTTTAGCAGGGTTTTTAATTCCATGCTAACTCTCCTGGTTCTATTATTTGTTCTGCGTTATTTCTTTGTTATGAAAGCGTGGGGTGATGTATTAATTCTGACCACTAATCATTGCCTTTCATTTGTGTAGAATGGAAATGCAGGACACACCGATGACCGTCCAACTAGGACGAGGAGCCAGAATTCAACTAGCTAATGTTGTAATTAAAACTGGAAATACTGGAGCCGCCATTCACTTCGGTGGGCTCAAATTCTCAGCAGCTACTGCAAGAGCTGCAGCTGTCCCTGTGTACGGCGTCAACTCTGAACATCCTTCTGGAAGGTCCCATTCTGAAAGGACTACTGCCAGAGGTGCTGCCCAAGAAAGAACTTCTGTATTTGAAAGACTATCCCAACCTGAGACCGTTACTGCAAAGAGGGTTGTCACTGGAAGAAAGATCTCTGTGGTGACTGAAAACACCACTACCCTACCCAGAGAGCCTGTTGCACCTGGACGGTATGAAACCGAAGCTTCCTCATCCGGAGGAAGGCTCAACAGAAATGCAGAGCTGCGAGCTCAGCAATTACCTGTACCAGTCCATCCTTCCAATCTACTAGCACCAGAACCAGAGATCAATATTCCCACTCAGAACAGCTTTTCTAACCTGAAGTGGATAAAAAGAAATAGCTCTTCTGGGGAGCTCAAGCAATCCATCTGGGAACGTCAACCTGAAGTTCCAGTCCCTCAGAAGATAAGAGAGCCCGAACGTCTGTCTGCCCGGGTACACTGTGTACTGAAGACAATTAAGGAGAAGGGCTTAATGAAAAAGAAGTTTTAGAGGCCACTGATTATTGAGGCTCGAAGAACTCCTCCAAGAGATAGACTATCATCTGCTGTGATAGTTGAAAGAAGGGATTACCGATAACAAGCTCCATGCGGTGAGCACCGGGGCGTGACACTTGAACCATATGTTCGGGGATCCGCCGTTGAAAGGTCCCGGTGGAAAGGGAAGCAAGTTTGGAGGCCGAAGTCTCGAAGGGAAAAGATCTTTGAAGAAAAAGAAAGATCAGGCGTGACACCCGAAGCAGACTCCCGGAGATCCGCCCCTACTAACAGAACTCGTTAGAAATGGGTCCGAAAGAAGGCCCATAATGACGACAATTATATTGACGGTCGACATCCTGGAGAGTCTTCTAGGAGATCATGTCACTCTCCTACTTTAGCTAAAGAAGAAGTTCACTTCGATCGCAGTCCGCGAATTGAAGAAATGATCATTCCAAGCCAAGAACCTGAAATTCAGTGGCGACGCTGGTCAGAAATTCAGGTACAAGAAGAAGAAGAAGAAGAAGAATATGACGATGATGATACTATGGAGGTCGAGGTGGTTCGTATGGTCAGCCACATTGAAGAGGAAGATGATGATGGTGAGGATTACCAGCAATCACAACCACGCGTACGTATTTATCGACGTCGCCACAGGGCTAGATCCTATTGCCAGCCGAAGTACTCGCTCCTCAGAAGAAGGAGATGAGGAAGAAGAAGATGTCGGAGAAAACCCCTTCGCTGGCGAAAATATCACACTCGTTGAAATGAAAATCAAATGAGGCGACAAATGCGAAGGAAAGATAAAGAAATCTCTCAGTTAAATGATAAAATGACTGAGATGATGACTCAGATGACAGCTATGATGGAAATGATGCAAAAGACCACTTCTGTGGGTCATGCACCGGCTCAGCCTGTCAACCAAGCTGCAAATTCTCAAAACCCTCAAGCGCCTCAAGCCTCAGGGGTGAAAGGTGTACTTGAAGGTGGCAAAGAAACTGATGATCCAACCCGCCAGCGTACTCCACAAAATGCGGCGAGTGCCTCTGAGCCTGTAACTACAGCACAACTTGATGGCTTAATCAGTGAAAAGATTAAGGCTATTATAGCGGCTGAACAGGCAGAGAAGTTGGTTGGAAAAGATCGCCCGTACCCAGTAGAGTACGATCAGGTGCCATATCCAAAGGGATATTCTGTGTCGAAGTTCAATATTTTCGATAGCAATAAAAATCCCAGACAACACCTGGCGCAGTTCAAAGCTACATGCGGAAATACAGGAGGCAATGATGCTTTGTTATTCAGGCAATTCGTGAACAAGTTTTGTGGAACTGCTTTCAAATGGTATGCCGAACTGCCAAATGATTCACTGAAGACCTTTGTGGAACTGGAGGCCTTGTTCGTGAAAAGATTCGTCAGTGTGACTGGGAAAACTACCATTGCTGATCTCGCCCTTGACAAAAGGAGAAAGGATGAATCAGTAACGAGATACATAACACGCTGGCGCAATCTCAACATGAAGTGCGAGTAGCAACTGGAAGAAGAACATGCAGTTCAATTACTGATGGGAAACATTGATGATAAAATGCAACCCTTCTTATGCATGACTTCAATTACTACTTTCCAAGATCTGTTGGATAAGGTGACAAAATTTGAAAAGTTGAACATATCAAAATCTGAAAGCCTCCCTGACAAACTCAAAAAGGCTAAGGCGCCTGATGCTAAAAGAAATGATGTTTACTCCGCATTCCCTCCTAGACCTGATAAAGATAAAAATGTAGTATATAATGTGGATAAAGGAAAGCAGTCTATGCAATATGAAGAAAAGCCAAAGCAGGCTTACAATCCAATCCCTCAACCAACATTGGTTCTTGGAGGAAATGACAAACCTCGAGTCTTTCCTGGTGGAGGAGAGCGCCAGAGGTAAACTATGGGAACTGGTGACAGAACGTTCCCCTCCCTCAAGGAGAAAATGAATAAAGAATATTCATTCAAGAGGGAAAGTGTCGCCAAGCTATTCCGACAAGCACTCAAAGCTGGTCTAGAATTGCCGGAATGCAAAAGACCTGAAGAGTCTAAACACAGTGGCGACCTAAACTATTGCCCGAATCATCGGGTGGTTAGCCATCCGATTGAAGATTGTTATGTCTTCAAAGATTGGCTGGAAAGGCAATATAGAATGGGAGAATTAACATTATCAGATAATGTGTTAGTTCGTCCTAGAAAGGAATCCGCCCGGGTAGTGATGTCCTCTTCCGTACTCCCGCCTGAAGAAACAACAACAAAAGAATCTATCCAAGAGGAACAATGGGAGACTGTGGTCTCCAAGAAGACAACAAAAATACTGAAACAGCTAGAAGGAGTTCCTGGTGTCAAGTGGAAGTCTCCTACTGAACCAATGCTGAATCTAAAATGGTTGCTTGTGTCACAAGCATCCACCTCTAAATAGTAACCTGTCCAAGCTAGCCCATTCAAATCCGACAAAGCAAAGCCAAAGTCTTCTAAGAAGAAAGCCAAGTTGAAGAAGTTTGAGGCGAAGAAGACTGTAACTCAAAAGGCTATTGATAGTCTGGGTGAATATTATCAGACTGCTAGGAGGCCTATCAAGCTCGGTGATTTTATGAAAGAGCTTAAAATAGATGAAAAGGATGAAGAAGCTAAGGATGAATCCCTTCCTATAGAAACATGCCGAGTCATCTTTACGACATCAGAGATATCAGATAGGGAGAAATACGCTGAAGAAGCGGCCCCTGAGTCCTGTCTGATGGTATCATCAATGGAATTCAGTTCAGAAGATCTATGTTTTCCAGAGGATGAAGATTCAGACCCAAGCGTAGCATCGCAAATGAAGCAGGTGAAACTGGGAGACAATTCTGAGTCCTCAAGCAAATCTCCAGACGCGACAATGGCTGACTCTGAAGAGCATGCTTCATTAAATAAGTCCGAATCAGATGAGGTGGCCCAATTGCAGTTGAGAAGTGGAAGGTACTGCCATCTCCACTAAGAAAAGGGGCTCCTAACAAAGATAAGAGAAAGGAGATAATTATCAATGAAGATATTATCCCCGAAGACTCCAAGAAAAAAGATACTTCATCCAAGGGGATAGATTATAATATATTGTCCCATTTGAGAAAAATCTCTGCGCAACTCAGTATATATGATGCTCTCTTGATGTCTAAAGACATTCGAGAGACTTTGATTCAAGCACTCAAGAACCCCGAAAAATATGAAGCATATTTTGCTGAACGTAACTTGATAGAGATCTTGCAAGCTCGAAATGAACCACTAATCACCTTTGCTGAGGACGGTATGATGCTTGGAACGGCAGATCACAATCGCCCTTTGTATGTTACGACGGAGAACGATGGTATGATGATCAGTCGGATTTTGATCGATCCCAGATCTTCCGTAAATCTTATGAGCTTGAAAGCATTGAGATCATTGTGCCTCGATGTGGAACATCTTTGGCAAGACAAGTTGATGGTGCATGGTTTCAACGAGAAAGGACAGAAAACCCTTGGTTCATTTATGCTCCCTCTTGTATTTGGGGAACTCCATACGGAAGCCAAATTTCATGTGATTGAAGCGGACACCTCATTTAAGGCGCTACTAGGTCACCCCCGGTTGCACGAATATGGCGTTGTCCCTTCAACATTACACTAGTGTATGAAATATCTCAGAGAAGGAGAAGAATTTTGGATCTCTAGTGATATTCAACCCTTTGCAGTACATGAAGTAACAGTTTATGAAGATGCTAAGTACTTCATGCCAAAGAAGCAAAAGTCGTCAAGTTCTCTTGAGGCTAGGGCATCAAATTCTAAGGCTGCAAAGAAACCAAGCAAGAAGATGAGAAGAAGCGTGTATGGAGAAAGAAAGCAACGCCGGTTCTTCCCAAATCATCGACCATTCCCAAAGAGAAGAAATTTGTACCTCATCTTGGGAGTGACACGGATGAAGATGATGTTACTCCTGCCAAATCTCAAAAAATATGCCAGTCCACGGATGAATGAAGTAGACATGTTGAATTTTCAAATAATGATTATGACTACGAGTCAATCTAAATGAACTCAGTGCAGAGTGTGTTCTCCAGAAGAATAGACAGTCTGTCAATTTCAGATAGCATCTCGTTGTCACACGTGTTCCCTTGCAACATTTCAAAGAACTCATTTCGCGTGAGGTGCATAAAGTTGAAGAACTCGCCACTCTCTATCTACTTCCCCGTAAAAATGTGACTGTGCCAAAGAATGTGTTATATTCCACTGGAGTTCGTGAAGAGGAGAATCATGACTGGGATTGCATGCTCCTCGACTTCGAGGAATTATTTCCTACGAGGCTACCTAGATTCAATACCAAAAATATTCAAAGAATGCTACGAAAGCAAATCAATATTCTACTACCAAACGACAGCTCCATATAAGCTTGAGCCTCTAGTATGGGAGAAATCCACGTCCATTAAGACGAAAGGATATAGATGCATATAAAGGTATCGGGTTCATCAAACGAAATTCCTTCGAAAAGAGACTTGTCGAACAGTTACTTGTGAGGAAATCAAATCTGATAATGATGAAGATGAGATTTATGAAGCTGATGCTCGTGATGATCAACCCGTGGAAGCCAAGCCTGCACTAGAAGAACTGGAAAGATGGTGGACAAGCTGCTACGATGGACGAACTCAAAGAAGTCAACTTGGGAACTGAGGAGGACCCTCGCCCAACCTTCATTAGCTCTCTTCTGCCAGAAGATCAAATAGAAGAAATAAAAGAGCTACTATGTGAATTCAGGGACTGCTTTGCTTGGACATATGCTGAGATGCCTGACTTATCCCCTGATGTAGCAGTTCACAGATTAGCAATCAAATCTGATGCAACACCTATCAAACAAGCTCCGAGGAGAATGAGTATGGAGATTGAAGAACAGGTGATTGCAGAAACAAAGAAGCTCATAGAAGCAGGCTTCATCCGAGAAGAGAAGTATGCTGACTGGATTGCCAATATCGTCCCTGTAAAGAAGAAGAATGGCCAGATTCGTATCTGCATCGACTTCAGGGACCTCAACAAGGCATGCCCAAAAGATGACTTTCCGCTCCCAGTATCAGAGCTTCTAGTTGACAACACTTCCAACTACGATATATTCTCCTTCATGGACGGATCGTCAGGCTACAATCAGATTAAAATGGCGCATGAAGATGAAAGACATACATCATTCAGAATGCCTATAGACATATTTTGCTACAAAGTTATGCCATTTGGCCTGAAAAATGCCGGTGCCACATATCAACGGGCTATGACTCGTATATTTGATGACTTGATTCATCAGAAGGTCAAATGCTATGTAGATGACTTGGTCATTAAGAGAATGGACCAAAAAGACCATTTAGATGACTTGAGGATCGTGTTCGAAAGAATCAGAAAGTATGATCTAAAGATGAACCCTCTCAAGTGTGCATTTGGGGTATCCTCAGGGAAATTTTTGGGATATGTTGTTCGACATCGAGGCATCGAAGTCAACCCCAACAAGATCAAGGCGATCATGGAGATGCCACCTCCACAGAACCTTCGGCAACTCCGCTCCTTACAAGGGCAGTTGGCTTTCATTCGGCGATTTATATCAAATTTATCGGGTAGGTGCCAGCCGTTTTCAAAGTTAATGAAGAAAGATGTTCGTTTCAAATGGGACGAAGAGTGCCAAGAAGCATTTGACAGCATTAAAAGATATATGTTGAATCCTCCCATTCTTGCGGCGCCAATCCCCGGGAAGCCTCTTATACTGTACACGAC
Organism: Dendrobium huoshanense; assembly: GCA_016618105.1. NCBI lineage: Eukaryota > Viridiplantae > Streptophyta > Magnoliopsida > Asparagales > Orchidaceae > Dendrobium > Dendrobium huoshanense. The sequence continues at coordinate 63,792,751 of CM028353.1, forward strand.
AGCACTATAAGAGTCCCTCGGAGCACTATTGGCCCAGCATAATGAAGAAGGCAAGGAGAATGCACTCTATTACATCAGTCGTAGGTTGATAGGAGCATAAATCCGCTACTCTCCAATCGAGAAGCATTGCTTGCCCTGATCTTCGCAGTTCAGAAGCTTCGTCATTATATGTTGTCTCACAAAATCACCTTGATATCAAAGATCGATCCGCTGAAGTTCTTGATGACAAGACCAACGTTGACAGGTCGTTTAGCGAGGTGGGCAGTGATACTTCTGCAATTCGATATCACATGTGTTCCGCAGAAGGCGGTAAAAGGGCAGGTGTTGACAGATTTTCTTGCTGCACACTCTATCTCTGCAGATTCACCACTCAATCATAATCTATCTGACGAGCAGATCATGAATGTTAAAGAAGAGGAGATGCTACGAGTATGGGAAATGTACTTTGATGGAGCATCGTCAATCAAGCGTGCTCGGCCTCCAAATCTAGAGAAAGCTCAAGCCGAAATCGGACTCATTTTCGTGGCACCCGAGGGAGGCATAATGAGATTCTCTTTCAGCTTGACTGAACCTCGGACCAACAATGAAGATGATTATGAAGCTTTAATAGCAGGATTGGAGATTGCAATCGATGTCTGAATTCAAAATCTCCAAATCTTCGGTGATTCTCAACTTGTTGTAAATCAAGTGTTTGGAGTTTACAAAATCACCAAGTTCGAGTTGGCCTGTTATCATCAGCGAGTTTTTGAGCTTATAAAGCAAATTCCAATTGTCAAATTAACTCAAGTTCCCTGATGTCAAAATGCCAAAGCCGATTCTCTTGCCAAATTGGCTAAAGAAATGGCGAATATGGACGACGAATGGCCTATAATAATTATGGTGCACAATCGACGGATCCTAGAGTTAGCATTACTACAATTCCTGCAGGCAGAGGGAATACCAAATTCAAGCCAGCAGGATACAACCCCGGTTGATCCTCAATCTCCCCAATCAGTTGACCCTGAAGATCAGTCTGAAGAACAGCAAGTTCCTAAGAAAAGACGCAAGGCCAGTCAAACTTCAAAATCATGGTGGCATTGCTTAGATGTCGAGGAAGAAGATAACTGGAGATTGTCTTTCATTGACTACTTTAAAGAAAGTAAGCTACCAATAGACAAATCATTAGTTGCTCAAATCAGAAAGAGAGCACTACGATATTCTTTTGTCAACAACACATTGTATCGACGTGCTTTCGATCAAATGTGGCTAAGCTGCCTAAAGACTCGAGAAGCTGATAAGGTGGTAGCAGAAGTTTATGAAGGACATTGTGGAGCGCACCAATCAGGTCCCAAAATGGCAGTCAAAATCAAAAGAATGGGCTACTATTAGCCGACCATGGTCAGAGATTATATCAATCATGCTAAGAGGTGTCACGAGTGTTAGATTCACGGTGATGTTATACATCAACCGCCAAATCCACTACACCCTACAATAGCATCCTGGTCGTTCGAATGCTGGGGTACTGATGTTATTGGGCCAATAGATCCACCGTCATCAGCAGGACACCGCTTTATTTTGGCAGCGACAGACTATTTTTCTAAGTGGGCAGAAGCAGCTCCATTTAGAGAAGTTACATCCGAGCATGTAATCAACTTCTTCACCCATAATGTCGTCTACAGATTTGGTGTGTCACGGCGCATAATCTCGGACAACAGAACTGCTTTCAAAAGTACAAAAATCTATAAGTTCGTTGATCGACACAAAATCGATTGGCGGTATTCCTCTATATATTATCCAAGAGCAAATGGCTTGGCTGAAGCCTTTAACAAAACGTTGGTGAAATTGCTAAAAAAGATTCTCTCTAAGAACAAAAGAGAGTGGCATACGAAAATGGCAGAAGCGTTATGGGCGTATCGTACAACTTATAAAATGCCAACCAAAGCTACTCCCTACTCTCTAGTGTTCGGAGTCGAGGTCGTACTGCCACTAGAAGTTGAACTTCCATCTCTTCGAGTTGCTGTCCAGAATGAGCTGACTCAAGAACAAAATGCTCGTCTAAGAATGGAGGAGCTCGATGCACTCGATGAAATCAGGTTGCAAGCTCAGTAGAACCTAGAGATCTACCGAGCAAGAATGTCAAAATCCTTTGATCGAACGGTGCGTCCTCGATCATTTCAAGAAGGAGAATTGGTCCTGGTGCAGAGAAGGCCAATCATCCCACACAGAAAAATTGATGGCAAATTTGTTTCCAACTGGGAAGGACCTTTCGTCATCGAGAAGGTGTACCAATGAGGAGCTTATCAACTGATCGATCTGAATGGTCAAAGGCCCATGCCGCCGATCAATGGCCGATACCTGAAGAAATACTACGCATGAAATTTTTGAAGAAATATGGTGCTTAATGTATTACGTTTACATATATTATTGATAGCACATGCATTCCATATTTTGAAATTCTCAATTATTATGAGAATACATTTCAAAATCCTTCTGTTAGACTGGGGGTATTTTAAATATTTATTCGGGTCGACATCGCGCTGCGTGCCGAAATTCTTAAATAAATATTTAAAATTTCAAGATTTCAATTCTATTCTGCTCTAAAATTTTCCTGCAAGACAAGGGACATTTTAAATATTTATTCGGGTCGACATCGTGTTGCATGCCGAGATCCCTGAATAAATATTTAAAATTATCAATTCATATATCTTTTGTGCTAAAGAATACACAGATACTTATTTTTCAAAGTACATGCAGATGATCTCTCAAAGATCGAGACAACACCTTCTCCAACAAACCAAGACTCAAAGATCAAGAAAGAGACTTTTGAAGCTACACACTCCTACAAAATTGAGCCAGAAAAGCTTGAAGTCTTTCGACAGCCTGAAGCTTAAGGTTTGAATTCGTGTAAAAGGTCGGATCCAACAAGCCCAAATATGGCCGGATCGCTGGCAGCTCCGTCTACTCAACAAGCCATAAGAAAGGCCGTAGTAGCGGAACCCCCACTTCGTCAACCCGTCAGTAGGGACTGTAGGAAGAACGAAGGCCAATTTGACTCGACCAGTTCAAGTGATCGTAGTTTACAAAATTCTCCTAAATGACTGGAGAATCAAAAGTTCCAGTTGAAGGATGAGTCTTGAGCAACTACTGAATGTTCGTAGGCTCCAAAATTTAAAACCACGAAGGATGACTCCAAATCTGTCAATTTTAGTAAAACTAGTATTGGGAAGCGCAATTTCCATAGCTCAAGTCTGAAGCCTGAATGGGTGTAAAAGGTCGGATCCAAGAAGCCCAAATATGATCGGATCGCTGGCAGCTCCATCTACTCAACAAGCCATAAGAAAGGCCGCAGTAGAGGAACCCCCATCTCAACAACTAGAAAACAAAGAGCTGTCAAATCCCAGCTCTCCCGATCTGATAAACTCAAGTGACTCAGATTAAAATATTCTCAAGTGGTTAAGGATCAAGATACTACGTACATTCGGTACTATCAATCAAATCCAGAACCTGCAAATCCTTCAACAAATCCGTAAAGCACAAAGCGAGGATCGAATGAATTTTTCTTCAACAAGTCCGCCAAAGCACAAAGCAAAGGACCAAAGAAAATTATCCCAAAGTTCACAAAAGCTCAAGGATGAACTAAGTGGATTTCTGTCATCAACAAGTCCGCTATGCACAAAGCTCGGCACCGATGACTTTTTGCCATCGACCTAATACAAACCTAATGGTTTAGGTCACTGGCATCTACCCCTTCATCAAGCCCGCCAAAGCTAGAAGCAAAGGGCAGAGGGCATACAAATCTTCTGACAAGTCATCAAAGACAAATCAGATAATCCTTCACCAAGTCCGCAGCACAAAGCACAGGACAGAAGGATCAAAATATCAGGGATCTGGCTAAAGTCGCCGAATGAGTTCCCTGAATGACATCTACAAATGTCCCTAAAGACTGGGGGCATTTTAAATATTTATTTGGGTCGACATCACGCTGCGTGCCGAGATCCTTAAATAAATATTTAAAATTTCAACAAGATATCAACCATCTATGGATACATCTAGAAGCGCAGTGGAGAAAAGAAAATCTTAGTGTGACATCCAAACAACTTTTGGAGATCCACTAAACAAAAATCCAGTGTGAAATCCAAATGAAAATTTGGAGATCCACTAAAAGAAAACCCCAGTGTGACATCTAGAACAACATTTAAAGATCCACAGGGTCAATCAGCATACAACAAACGTGGCCCACTCTAGACGCCTACCATATTTATTGGGGGGCATTTGTTGACCCTTCTCTATAAAAAGAAAAAAAAATCAAAATCCCTACCTACTCACTGCCAACCCACATCGTTCTCCACGTCGAGCCGTTCGTCGCACGTCGAAGCCACGACCGATGTCGTTTCTCCCCACGTCGCGGCAGCTCGCACAACTTGGCGTCGTTAAAAGCCATCGAAAAAGAGGCCTTCGGCCTCCTCCTCTCGCCAATCTCTCTCCCTCCGACCTCCTCCGTGCGACTCGACTTTGCTCCTCCGAAGTCTTCGTGGCTGGACGACTTCGCGCCTTCGACGAATCTTCCTTCCCGTCAGATAGGAAGTTACGACACTTTGGTCGGAAGCAAGAACAGGATCTCACGGTCTATGAAGATAACTTTCTTCCTTTGCGTGCGCTCCCCTCCGGCCCTCCCGTCGCTGTTCGACTTTGCTCATTCGACTCCATCCCTTCCAGTTAGATTTGGAAGCTACAACATTTTGACCGGACGGAAGAGCAGGTGATCGCCGGGCTGTGAAGCTTCTTCGGCTCTTACCTGGCTGTTCGACCTCGCTACCCTCGACGACTTTCCTTTCCTGTAAGATCAGAAGTTCGACATTTTGATCGGAAGCTTGAATAGGAGCTCGCCACTATGAAGGTACCGTCAAAGACCCCATGCACGCCTTTATTGCGCATGGTGGGAAGAAAAAACACGGCCGAGGTGTCCTCGAAAGAGGACACCTACCATGCACGCCTTTATTGCGCGTGGTGGGAAGGCCTAGTTTTCTCGTAGTTTTCCCCTAAACCAGGGAGATGCCGGGAGGCTGCCGAAATTTCGAGTGAAATATTACTACACTTGGACCTGTTTTGAACTCAAAAGAACCAAAGAGCTGGACCAAATGAGAAGAAGCAGTGGACTTTTGAACTTAATTGAACATGTGTAGAGGACCTGAACAAAACATAAATGATTTCTAAAGACCAAAAACTCAAATAGAATGAAATCAAATTTGAACCAAACTCAAGTCAATTTAAACATGAAAATGGATATATAAAGATTCCAGAAGACTCCGAACAATCATTCGAACATACATTCGGACTCAAATTCAAAGGAATTAAGTGTGAAGGGCACTAAAATTAAACAAGACTCAGACTACAAAGGACACAGAACTGAACTTGCACATTAAGCTCATGAACCTGATTTAAATTGATCCTGAAAGGGTTTGAACTTGAGCCTGGTTTGAGCATCATCGCCCTCTCACATTCGACGCCAGTCAAAGCTACCACCTGAGATTGGTGAAAGGTGGAGATGGCAAAGTTGACAACGACTCCCCTACGAGTACTCCCAGGAGCTCGTAGTGGCTACAACGGGTTCCCGTAAATGCGTACAAGTCGCTTGTGGGTAACAACAGTGAGCATATCATAAGCATATCAAACTACTGTGGACGCAAGTACATCTCCTACGATGATTTCTACAAACGCCTGTTGATTGAGATGGCGATACGGGAGACCAATGATGGAGGATCCGCCTTCCTATAAACAAATACAACCCAACAAACCTACTGAGATTGGTGAAAGGTGGAGATGGACAAAGTTGGCAAGGGCTTTCCTACGGATACTACTAGGAGGTCGTAGCAGATACGACCGATCTCCAGCAAATGAATACTTGTGGATAACAACAGTGTGTATGTCGTATGTACAATGAACCACTGTAGGCACAAGTATAAATATCTCCTTCGACGATCCCTACGATTGTTTGTTGACTGAGAAGGCAATACTGGAGATCAGCAATTAAAGATCCATCCTCTACAGATAAATGCAGACATCAAACCCACCTGAGATTGGTAATAGGTGGGTATGATGTAGGCAACAATGGGTCTCCTACGAACAGTTCCAAGAGCTCGTAGTGGCTGCAACGGGTTCCTGCAAATGACTACAAATCACTTGTGGATAACAACAGTGGATATATCATAGGCACAATGAACCACTATGGGCACAAGTACATATATCACCTACGACAGTGGTGATCAAAGTGCTATCAATACATCGAGTACAACGGCAACCCGATGTACGAAAAAGTCCACCACACTAAAGATCTCGAAAGGAGATCTTTTCAAAGCAAAGCAGTAATCAGTGGACTTCAAAGTCCAAAAGAAAACCCTCCCCGGTGATTGAGAAAGGGGAGTCAATGTCAAAATGAGGAAATACCTCATGACATACAATCTACAATGCAACGCCACCGGATCTGCAACACAGATACAAGTAGACAGAAGGCGTCTACAATCTATAACGCAACGCCACCGGATCTGCAACACTGATACAAGCAGACAGAAGGCGTCTACAACCTACAATGCTACGCCACCGGATCTGCAACACATATACAAGCAGACAGAAGGTGTATACAATCTACAACTCAACGCCACCGGATCTGCAACACTGATACAAGCAGACAAAAGGCGTCTACAAATATGTCTAAATCAATATAAAAATCACCTGCATGGGCCCCGACGAGCGTGTTATTGGTACACATGTGACGCATAGGGATGCTGCGATGGTCGATAAGTGAATCCTAGTTCGAACCCGATCCTTCTATATTGATCAATAGAAGTCGACAGGGTTCGAACCTTTAAACGAATACACGGCTATGCCGACCAGTGTATTTGTTTCAATACATTCGTATTAGGCATTCCAGGCCTACAATCAAAAGAATTCACTAAACAAAAGGCATGAAGCCTACGAAACCTGATCCTCTCAAATAGAGAAATATGAGTAGACAGGGTTCGAGATATCAAATAAATATGCGGTCACGAAAGTTGACAAGGATATTTATTTTGCACATGCATATTATGCCTTCAAGGCCTTCAACAAAGAAAATTCATAAACAAATGCATGAAGCCTACGAAACTCGATCCTCTGTCGACAGCCAGACAGAGTTGACAAGGTCTAATCAAATAAAAGGAAATGACCCCAAACACCCCGATTATGGCCGTGTTGAACGCTAATCTCAACCGGAGGGGTTCACAAATACTTTCAAATGCCACCCAAATACTCCAAAAATTCAAAATCAATCCCAAAATCCTAAATATTTAAAATTGAAATCTATCCATCAACTCTTAAAACAAAATCCATCCACCCTCCGCAACCATTTGCCAGGGTGGACAAATCAAAATTTACTTTAGCTCACAAAGAGCAAAATGCCAAGTTTAAAATATCACTAGGATCCATTCTCAAAACAATCTCCTGCCAGTAAGGACGTGGTACGTGTCCTCTAACCGGCGGTTGGCCGTCAAATGGCACCGCAGTATAAACTATTACGACGACCCAGGGCCCTCTGAACCGAGTGGTTTTGCCGCCAAATGGCACCACAAAATACCGGTTATGGCCAGAGCCAATACGCTCCTTATTGGCATCAAATCCTTGAGATATGAATCAATAGGATATGATCGATAGGGCACAAAGCCCTCTGTTAGTTAAGGTGGATCCAAATTTGTCCCCTTAGGCAAACATTCAACCTAGGTCTAGAAGGTCCCCTTGGATGAAGCAACCCATGGCTGCCGATAAGGATCCTTCTGTCGGGTTGGGTCGACTACCTCCTCTGACTAAGTAGACCAGGGACCACGATGGCCCGGGACGACGGAACCTTGGGATCTTGATCGGGCCCATCATCCATTCCCCCACCATCCGCTTTAAGTACAAGATGGTGAAATTTTTATTTTAAATATCAAACCTTTCAAATTTTCAAACTTTCAACTCAATTCCCAAATCCAAATCCAGTTCTCCAAATTTCAAACCTATTGCTGCTACTATATGCCAGATAATATGTATCTCTATACGTATCTGATCGACGACTAGCCTTAATCGAAAGTTCTCTCTCGTGATCGGGAGGGGTAATTAACTATAGTGGCTTGCGCCTATATGAAACCAGAACTCAGATCATAAAGTCCTCACAAAATGAGGGCGAAATGTCTGGGTAGTGTCTTATCTACAAACCCATCTGCCTTCCAAAATTTACCTCGGAACTTAGTTCGTTAAAACTCCCTCGCCTAATAAGAAAAGCGAGCGAAGGCCGGGGCCGAATTTTCGGAGCCCACACAAGATAGTGTAAATAATCTCTTATAAGCCAATTTGATGAAGGACTTAGGATATTTATAATAATAGTCCATCATATAAATTAACATTTAAATTTTATATTTTGAATAACATTACACCATTTAGGAAGCACAAAAATAGTTGCCCATGTGCACCATGCTATTTTTTCAAATTAATATTTTTGGTGCTCTCTTTCTCTGAGGAACTCACCACATTTCATCTGCAGTTTTGTGATTGCTTCATAACTCCATTATTTCAATGATATGGATTATTTCAATGATATGGCATATCCAAATACAATTTATTGGTATTGGGAATATTTGTAAGGAAATTGGCTTTATACTGCAGCATAACTTTTTTTTTTATCCTTCTTGGTGTCTTTTCTCATGATAACCTATCTCATTGGTACCCTAAATTTTTTTTTCCTTATTAACTATGCCAAGCATTTCAATAAAAAAATTATTTTTTGTCTTTCATAGTTGAGGAGAACAACATTTACAAGATAAGTTAAACGAATCTTCCACACATCATTCCTTTTAATGCACTCTATGAATGTTCTCCAAATCTACATTCTTCAAGTTGTTGTCTCAGTTCAGGTAGTTATCTATTATCCCATAGTTTATGTTCATTTACTTAAATTTATCCTTAGATGAAAATTCTCTAAACTTCAATCCAGTGATAAGAGCAAATTCAACAACTCAATATATTATGTTCTTACCTTCCATGTTTAATATAATGTAGTATCTCTCATTCTCATCATCATCATTCATCCTTTCTAATAATTGATGAATTGAGGTCCTAGAGAGTTGTAGTTTAGAAAGAGCTCTTAGCCTTTACAATGTGTTCATCTAATTACTTTTTTTCCATCATATGCTTCGCTCTATATATTATGTGAGCATTAAAATGCCTCTCTAAATTTATGACTAGAGTAGACATTCATATACCTTATAAATAACTCGAAGTTCATTATTCTATAATAAATTATGAAGGCAGAACAAAATGGTTCAAAGCATGCTCGAATTATGTTTGAATAATGCTCAAAATGATTATGCTATGATCAAAGCATGTTCAAGTAATGCTAAAATAATGTTTGATACTTGTTTAAATATTTTTTGAATATTGCTCGAACCTCACTTAAACCTTATTTGAATCTTATTTTAACCCTATTTTGACTAACTTTTTAAATTTTATTTAACCTATGTTGGAACCTTATACAAACAGTTTCCAAACTTTTTTAAATCATTTTTTAAACTATATTTGAACCTCCTGCGAATCAAATTTGAAAATTCATCCTAGATTTGAATAATATTTAATAATAATTTAAACAAAGTCTGAACATGTTTATAGCAGGTAATGTGATGCTACTATCATTTAAGTTTTAACATTTGGATTGCGAACGAGATATTTGAATCTAAATAATGAATTTTAAATCATGAATAGGTGTGTTGACTGCATTTTTGTATGAGGTCAATCATCCAAGCTCCAAATTCAATCTTCAGTAAAGTTCAATCATGGTATTCAATTCCTTGAATTCCATTCAACTAGTAAATTCAATTCAATCATTAAACTCAAGTTCAATAAATCCTTCAATTACCTTTAATCAAGCTCAATTTAATCCTTCAATCAAAGTTTAATCATTCAATCAAATCCAAGTTCAAAATTCAGTTCAAACCCAAACTCGAAAGTTTTTAGACTTTTCCCTTTTTCTAGAGAAATTTTCATCTTGCTCAAAACCCTTGGTAAAACCCCTAGTTTTTTGTTCAATCATTTACATATTGATTAGACATATTATAAGAGTATCCCTAGTTACTTTGGAAGCCTCAATGTATTTCCAAATCCTAAAACTCAAAGTCTCCTCCAATTGTCCAAAACCTTAAAATATTTATCTTTCATGCCACTCAACATGGCATATTAGTCTAAACACCATGGAAACCATTCAAACTTATGCAAACATGTTCATAATAAAAATTATAATGATTTGAACCCACTTCGATCCATGGTTGACCTAGGTTGACCAAGTTTGACCAAATGCACCCTTAAACTCCAAAAAAACACTTCCATATGTATAAAGCATATTGCAAAATCCAATGCAAGCCTTAGGCATGACCTGTAAGCACTTTATAATAATCCTTGAATATTAAAACCCAAGTGGACCCTTGGATTTTAAATTTACAATCTCAAAATTGAACACCTCATTATAAACAATATATTTCCCCTAAAGGCAAAGATATTGTTCGCTAACGAGTTCAAATAATGAAACTAAAAGTTATCATCCTGATTGTACTAGTTGAATTTGAATAAGAATCACATATGATATCGAAGGGTCAAAATGAGATTCTATCAATATTAAACCGCTATAGTATGGATGAGAGATCATTAATTTCATATTCCAATTCACAATAGTGAATGATATATCTCTTCAAGGAGAGAAAATATCACTTTTTATAGATTGATGGAATATGACAATAATGATCATTACCAACTTTATTTTTCTAAAGAAGATTAATTTTGAATTTTGAAAATTAATTTTGAAAAGGTGGATGTGGATTCTAAATCTCCTATGAGCGTAAGCCCTCATAGTTAATTACATTGTAGGAGACTGAAGTATCCTACGAAAACTTTAGATTGAATAATGACAATTTTTTGTTTGGAAAATTTCTAGGAGTGATGTCAAAGGAGATGAAATAAAATTTCAAATGGGATTGGAGCAAGATTGAACACTTATTTTTGGGCCTAAGAAAGAAGGGTAGGAGGCACTTTGAGATTCTGAAATAACTTAGAAGTACCTCAACCTAATCTAAATGTTGGGCTTTAAATTTTGGATTTAGGGAAAACTTAGTTTGATTTGAGCATTTTATTAGAAATTTGGGATTATATTTTTGGAGGTTGGGATCTTTTTATCCAAAATCTGCCCTGGATCCTAGATATAAATTGGGTACTAAATAATGGTGACCTGAACCTAACTAATACAGTGCAAAAACTTGGACATACGCCAGCCTGGATTGGGGAGCCAACTAACCACCTAGCCATTTTTAAATCCATAAAATCGGTCATTTTTATGAAAGAGTGGTAGAGATATCTTTATGATGATTTTTTACAATTGACCAACATCTAGAACTTGTCCTAATTATCCCTTGACTTATGTGGGGTGAAAATGCTAAAGAGAAAAGCAATAAAACTTCTAGACACATCTTTAATTTGTTACTAATACAATACATGCCAATTGACACTATTAAATGCATAAAATTGGAATAAAGAATATTTAAAAAAGTCTTCAAAATAAATTTTATCCTAGAGATTGCACATATTTTCTTTGATAGATCTGCACCCTCATAGACCAGGTAGTCTGCCAAAAATCGCAAGCGGGGAGGTGCTTAACAAAGGAAAGAAGATGCAACAATATGTTATGTGAACTCTCGGCAGTCCCGTGCTTACTTATTAAAATCATTAGAGTTTTTATGTCAGATAAAATTTTATTTTCATTATAATAGAAAACTTTTGGTGTAACCTCACAAGCCTTGCATATCCAAGCTAAAATAAAATCTACACATAAGCGCAAAAAAAAAAAAAAGAAAAGCATGCAAGATCTTATATGTAAATAAAGTGCAACATGAATTAGGTTGTTAAACCTAAGCTTATGTCCCAACGGCTAACCAAGAGGGGGGGGGGGGGGGGGGGTGAATTGTAATTAAAAAATTAATCCATCTTTTTAATTTTTAAACCAAAAAATAAACTTTAATGAGTTTTGTAGAAAATGTTTTTCAACCATAGTTTTAAAAGTAAAAACACAAAAATAAAAAAGGCAGCGGAAAAATAAAGACACGAGGTTTATAGTGGTTTGGTCAAAACCAGACCTACATCTACTCCCCGGAGGCACCCTCCGAGTATTGCATTAATACCAATAGTGACTCTCCTTTTGTACCCACAGTAAGGCGGAGAAGCATTTACAAACACTCTTTCCACCACTACCAAATGCGACAGAGAACCATCGTCCTTTTACACTATCCCCAGTGTTGGCAGAGAACATTTGTCCTTTTACGCTATCCCCAGTATTGGTAGATAACCGTCATCCTTTTACACTCTCCCGGTGTAGGCAGAGAACCCTTCGGCTGTTCACACTCTCCAAGTGTGGGCAGAGAACCCTTCGGCTGTTCACACTTACCAAGTGTGGGTAGAGAACCCTTCGGCTATTCACACTCTCCAACTGTTGGCAGAGAACTGGATCTCCTTGACAGATCTTCTCACAAGAATTCTAGAAGGAAGAGAGAAAAGAGTGAAGTAATCACAAACCAAGAGTAAAGACTCTTACCTTTGAGTACCAAGTGAAACCTTCACGCTCCAATGTCAAGAAATCTCCTTTAAAAACTCTCTCACACTCTCTCTTTGACTCTTCTTTCAATAGGCATGAAGATCAACAGGCAAAAAGATTATGTGGCAGTTTAGTTTGGACTATTTATAGGAAAGACACAAAAAATTGTCCAAAAATTGCAAATTCTCAAGTTAATACAAATTGGATCATCCCGTACGATCGTGGATCGTCCTGGACGATTTTACTTAAATGTGTTAGAAAAAGAACCTAATGTATATAGGTATGAAATGGCTTCGTACACACACATCGCCCTGTATGAACTACGTTCATCCGGTACGAACAATTATTCCATAGGTCGGTTCCCAAAAACATCAGAACGACACTTAATTTTCAGAGTCGATTCACTTCGTCCTGGGACGAATTATGGGTTCGTCCAGACAAAATTTTTCCAGAGGGAAAATCGTCCCGGGACGAATACACTTCGTTTTGGACGAAAATGCTCCAGAGAGCAACTCATCCTGGAACGAATATACTGTTAAGAGAGTTGCTATTTGCATGTTTTGCATTCTTTCAACTTATATTATTTTGATGATTTCAAATATTATTGTTTTATGTATAGAAATTTCCTAACACTTTTTGAAAGATTTATTTTTGCTCTTGTGTGTATTAATATTTCAGGAAAATTAACTCCAAGCTATGAAGACTTGAAATAAAATTCAGCATCCAATCATTTGTAAATTAAAGCTTTAAAAATGTTTTTGAATTGAGAGGGAGTGATTGTAATTGAGTGAATATTCAAAACATATACATATAGGGAAATAATTTTTGTGAACTGATCATACGGGATGAACATAGTTCGTACAAGAAGATCATGTTAATTAACCCCTCGGAAGAGCAATGGATCGAACAGGTAGGGAGAAAATTTTTCTAAGACCTATTCGTTCGGACGAATTTAATATTCGTCCCAGGATGAACGCCTCTAGATTCTCACTTTGTACTGTTCGTCCAGACGAAATGCATGGTTCGTCTCTAGACGAGATTCTCTGTTTAAAATCATCCAGGATGAAATTTACCCTTCGTCCCTGGACAAAACTCTCTGTTTAAAATCGTCCAAGATGAAACTTGTTCATCCCAGGACGAACTGAACCGACTTACCTCAGTTGGTTATGTCCTGAAGGAATTTGGAAATTGATTTATGGAATAACCATTTTGTTCCGGATGAACCTAGTTCGTACGGGATGATGATCGTGTACGAACATAGTTTGTACCGATATACATTAGGATCATTTTTGACACTTTAAGTAAAATCGTCCGGGATGATCCACGATCGTACGGGACGATCCACTGCGTACAGAATTGAAAATTTATAGTTTTTGTGCAGTTTTTCTTGTCTTTCATATATATAGTTCAAATTAGACTGCCACCAAATCTTTTTGGTCATTGATCTTCATTCTTATTGAAAGAAGACTCAAGGAGAGAGTGAGAGAGAGTATTCAAAGAAGGATTTCTTCCACTAGAGCGTGAAGCCTTTACATGGTGTTCAAAGGTAAGATTTTCTACTTGTGATTTGAGATTACTTCACTCTTTTCTTTCTTCTTTCTAGATTTCTTGTGAGGAGATCTGTCAAGGAGATCGGGTTCTCTACCCACACTAGGAGAGTGTGAAAGGACGAAGGGTTCTCTGCCCACACTAGGAGAGTGTGAAAGGACTGACAGTTCTCTGCCCACACTAGGAGAGTGTGAAAGGACGGACGGTGCTCTGCCAACACTGGGGATAGTGTAAAAGGATGACGGTTCTCTGCCACACCAGGTAGTGGTGGAAAGAGTGTTTGTAAAGGCTTCTCCGCCTTGCTGTGGGTGCAAAAGGAGAGATACTATTGGTATTAGTGCAATACTTATAGAGTGCCTCTAGGAGTGAATGTAGGTCTGGTTTAGACCGAACCACGATAAATCTTGTGTCGTTTATTTTTACCATTTTTTTATTTTCTGCATTTTACTGTTTAAAAAGTTGTGGTTGAAAATTTTTTTTATAAAAATTCATTAAATTTTTTTTTCGGTTCAACTCATCTAAAAGAGGGATAATTTTTAACTACCAATTCACCCCCCCCTCTTGATAGCCGTGGGACATTAACTTAGGTTTAACAACCTATTCACTAGACTCAATAAGTGGTATCAGAGCTTTGTTTCAAAATCATAAGTTTTAACTAATTTTTGATTAACGTAGATGGTTATATTTGGAAACCGAAACACACCTGAGGGTTACTCTATTACTAGACCTCCACTGTTTGACAATATACCTTTTGATTTTTGGAAAACACACATGTCTACTTTCTTACAGTCACTTGATTATCGTATGTGGATCTTAGTCCATGAAGGATATACAAAACCAACTAGATTAGTTGATGGAGTTAGAGTTGAAACACCTTTTGTAGACTGGACTGTAGAAGAACATGACTTAGCACAACTAAACACTAAATGTTTGAATAGTTTCTTTTGTGCTTTAAAATTTGAAGACTACATGCGGGTTTCCACTTGCAAAACTAAAAAGGACATATGAGATAGACTTTGTATAACATATGAGGGGACTAATGAGGTTAAACAATCTAGACTTAATATTTTGTTGCATGATTATGAACTATTTCATATGAAATCTAATGAATCCATTTCTGATTCATACATAAGATTTACTCAAATAGTCACCTCTTTGCATGCACTTGGTAGGGAACTAATGAATGCTGAAATGGTTAATAAGATTCTTCGTTGTTTGCCTACTACTTATGATGCTAAAATTACTGTAATTACAGAGTCTAAAGATCTAAACTTTTATTTAATTGACAATCTTCTTGATTCACTTATTGCTTACGAGCAAGGAGTTAGCCGAAGAAAGATTGATGCAGGTGAACCACGAAAGGAAAAGAACATAGCACTAAAAGTGGAAGAGTCTGAGAGTGAACACTCACAACCTGAGGATGAAGACGACATTGCATTAATGACTAGACAATTCAGAAGCTTTTTCAAGAGGAAGCAGAAGAGACGCCAGCAATGGAATAGAGGTAAATTTAATAGAAATGACAAGGTTTCTAATGATGTGATTTTCTATTAATGCAGGAAACCTGGTTATATCAAGACTGATTGCCTAAAACTCAAAGCTACTCCTAGCAAGGAGAAGGTAGAGGAGAAACCAATTGTAAAGAAGGGCAAGAAGAAGTTTCAAAGAGCTTTCTGGGCGGACTCAGCTTTAGATTCATCAGAGACTAAAAAGCAAGAAGAAGTCACCAATCTTTGCTTGATGGTAGATAATCTTAATCAGTCAGATCAAGAAGAAGTAAGTGTCTTAACTTGATGAATTATTTGAAGTTTTTGAACACATGCATGATGCATATAAGAAAATAAAAAAAATGCATGCTAGTCTAAGTTTAAAATTTGAAGAACTTCAAAAGGAACATGAAATCCTTAGGAAAGATCATGCCTTAATAGATGACAACCACATGAAACTACTCGATGAATTTGATGACTTGAATAAAAATCATGAGAATTTAAAATCAACATATGCTGATCTTGAAAAAGAATTTAAAAAAATTAAGGATGAATCAGAGAGCAAAACATATCAAATCAATTATACAAATCGAATCTTGGAAGATATGAATTCTTTTTATAAGTTGAAAATAAAAGCTCTCGAGGATAATAGGATACCCCCAAGACTTGAAGATTTTTCTAATCCTATTTTATATCCTAAATTTATGCAATCCCTAAAAGACAGATAAGTGGTAAAAGACTTAGGAATCCTTTTCGTAATGTTAAATATAATAATTGTGGATTGCTTGGACATATAGCTCACACCTGTACCTTAAATATGAAAACTAATTTGGTGTGGAGACGTAAGATACATAAACCTAGACATATCAAACATGCATCTGATTATAAATTATCAAAAGGAGAACCCAAACTTGTTTGGGTTCCCAGGTCTAACATTTGAAAATTTTGCTAGGTTGCTCTCACACAAGACCTCGTGAGAGCATATGGTACCTGGACAGCGGATGTTCAAAGCATATGACTAGAGATACTGCTCAATTCATAACGCTGGAAGCCAGGACTTGAGGCAAGGTTACACTTGGAGATAACACCACAAGGAAGGTGGTTGGGACATGTATGATTGGAAATTTAAAGAATTTTTTTATAGACAATGTGTTATTATTTAAAGGCTTAAAGCATAATTTGTTAAGTATAAGTCAACTATGTGATAAGGGTTATTGTGTATAATTTTTTCCTACTAGCTGCATATTAAGCTTAAATGGTAAAGATGTTTTGAATGGAAAAAGAGTAAACAATGTTTATATGCTAGATTTAAATTGCATTCATACTACTAATACTTTTTGTTTAAAAACTATTTCTGATGAATCATGGCTTTGGCATAGGAGACTTTATCATTCTAGCATGAAGAACCTTAGGAGGATTACCCAAAAGAACTTAGTGAGAGGTATATCAAAACTAGATTTTACTAAGGATCACCTTTGTGATGCATGTCAATTAGGAAAACAGGTAAAGTCCTCTTTTTAGTCCAATAATGATCTTAGAACTAGTAAACCATTGGAAATTTTACACATGGATATTTTTGGACCAGTTGGAACTGTGAGTCTAAGAAGGAAAGTTTACAGATTTGTTATTGTGG
This sequence comes from Dendrobium huoshanense, assembly GCA_016618105.1. Taxonomy (NCBI): domain Eukaryota; kingdom Viridiplantae; phylum Streptophyta; class Magnoliopsida; order Asparagales; family Orchidaceae; genus Dendrobium; species Dendrobium huoshanense. The sequence goes on from CM028353.1 coordinate 63,810,032, forward strand.
ATGATTACTCAAGATTCACTTGGGTCACTAGAGGAAAAATGCCTATTACCGGCGGTTCTAACTGGCGATTTATGGACCGTCGGTTTTAACGGCGGCTTCACCAGCGGTTAGACCACCGATTTTTACTGAAGGCATAACCGGTGGTTCTATTATGTTAAGCCACCAGTACTAGCGATGGTCACATAACCGCCAGACATCAATATTGCCCGGTGGTTTAACGGCGGCTTGATCCGCCACTGATAAGTTATTTTGTTACCGGCGATCCAGACAGCCTGAATACCGCAGGTAAATGCCCTAAAATGAACAGACCCGCACCTCACATTTCATTTCTTTTCTTTCTCTCTCTCTCTCTCTCTCTCTCTCTCTCTCTCTCTCTCTCTCTCTCTCTCTCTCTCTCTCTCTCTCTCGCTTTGGTCGCTCTCCTATCGCCTCCGCCCGTATCTTGCTGGATCGTGCTCGGTTTGTCACCGCTGACAAAGTAACTCCGACCGTCAACCCCACACCGGCCGCCTCTCGCTCGGTCAACCTTTGCTGTCACTTGCCGCCGTCGATTTCTCTCTGGATTTCATGTCGGCTAACCTAGGTTTCATGTGAGTTGAAGAAAAATCAGTAATTTAAAGTAATCTTTAACATTTTTCTTTGATTATTTGTTCTCACTAGACATTTGCAAGAGTTTTTAAATAAAATGTATGATTTAGGTAGAAATTTAGACATATGCAAGAGGTAATGTTGTAATCATTTAAGTAGATCTAAATTTTCTATTTATTAAGTATTAATTTAGTAATGATAGATCTACTTTGTTGATTGTGACTTTGGGTTAGAGTAAGATAGCAAGAGAGAGATTGAGAGAGAGAAAAGAGAGGGAGAGGGAGAGATAAGAGAGAGAGAGAGAGAGAGAGAGAGAGAGAGAGAGAGGAGAGAGAGAGAACAAGAGACATAGATAGATAGAGAGATATATGAGAGAGCAAGAGAGAGGGAGAGGGAGAGAGAGAGAGAGAGAGAGGGAGAGTGAGAGAGAGAGAGAGAAAAGAGAGGGAGAGGGAGAGAGAAAAAAGGGAGAGAGAGAGAACAAGAGAGAGAGAGAGAGATAGATAGAGACAAAGCAAGAGCTATTAGTAGAAAGAGGGAGAGTGAGAGAGCGAAAGAGAGAGGGAGAGTGAGAGAGAGAGTGGAAAGAGAGAGAGAGAGAGTGAAAAGGGAGAGATATGGAAAAGAGAGAGGGAGAGTGGAAATAGAGAGAGAGAGAGAGATAGATAGAGAGAGAGAGAGAGAGAGAGAGAGAGAGAGAGAGAGAGAGAGAGAGAGAGAGAGAGAGAGAGAGAGAGCGAAACAAGAATATATGTGAAAAGTTTGGAGTAGCTCCTGTGGTACATAAGATTAATTAGATAGACTTGCCTTATTTGATTTGGTCGCATAATTGATAGATTTGATACATGTTAAGAAAGTTATAGGCATCAAAATGAACTTTTCTTTAGATGTAAACGACTTTAATTTCATGTAGTTGATAGTTGATGCAGATGATTAGTTTGTGTTGATTTGATACATGCCATGTGGTGGGATAAAGAATTGATATTGTTTTTGTTGTTGATAGTTGATGTAGATAGTTAGTTTGATCCGCTTGTAGCCCTATGGGATCACACATAAGATAAATGCGTGAATAAGATAGTTTGGTCCACTTGTAGCCCTATGGGATCACAAATAAGATAGTTTGGTCCACTTGTAGCCCTATGGGATCACACAAGCTATTATATAGCAACTTTCTTGGGTTAATGCCCTTTGCTATGGAGATCAATTATATTGAAAATTAAACTATGAGTAAATCCACTCATCCACCTAAATTATAACACGTTTGCACATGCATGTATTATAATAAATGTTTTCTTAATTATATAAGGTGACGTTTGCTTCAACGTCCAAATTACTATCCAAGAAGAGAGATATTGGATGTATAACAGATTGTTGCCGGGTCGAAAAGGATTGACAGTTGAATTTATAGAGGGAGTTGAAACTTTCATTCAAGTTGCATCTCAACTGCCTTCCTTTCAATTTGATAAAATGTTTAGATGTCCATGTTCGAAGCATAAAAATCTAGCATTCCTCAAGCCCGATGATGTGAAGCTTGATTTATATCGTAGGGGATTTGTTCCAAACTACTGGATTTGGACATCACATGGCGAGTACGAGCCACATAGAGATGCTCATGCCGGTTCATCTACAGCTTATGAAACATTTGATGAAGATCAAATGAGTAGACCCTATGAAGACCTTATTTTTGATGTAGCAGGTCATAATTTAAGGTCTAATGTGGAAGAGCCACCAAATGCAGAAACACAAAAATTCTTTGAGTGATTACATTCAGCTCAAAAGCCAATTTAGGATGGTTGCAGTACACATTCGGAATAATCTATTGCAGTGAGGATGCTAAGTATTAAAACTGAGTATAATATTCCCCGTGAGTGTTTTAATGACGTTATTGGTCTTATGAAGAAAACTAATCCAGCTGGCAATTTAATTCCCTCAGACTTGTACCAAACAAAGAAATAGTATCCAAGCTGGGTCTCACTGCTACAAAAATTGATTGTTGTATCAATGGATGTATGTTATGCTATAAGGATGATGCAACAGAAGTTATTTGTCACACCTGTAATGCTCCTCAATTTAAGCCAAACTCGGGAAAACAACATCTTCCAAAGAAAGATGTGTCATATTCCCGTTTGTTTTATTTACCAATCATTCTAAGACTTCAGCGACTCTATGCATCAATGAGTTCAACAGGCCATTTGAGATGTCATAAGGAGAAAACAGGAAAAAGTGATGTTCTTTCTCATCCATCAGATGCTGAAGCGTGGAAACATTTTGATCAAGTGCATGCTTCATTTGCTGCTGAACCCCGCAACATAAGATTGGGAATATGTACTGATGGTTTTACTCCCTATAGTCAAACAGCTACATTATACTCTTGTTGGCCAGTTATATTAACATGATATAACCTTCCACCAGAGATATATATGACTACTCCGTTCATGTTCTTAACTCTGATTATACCTGGACCACATAATCCGAAAGCAAAAATTGATATCTTTTTGCAACCATTAATTGATGACCTCAAATTATTAGGGGAAGAAGGAGTGCTCAAATATGACATATCAACAAAATAAAATTTTCTCCTTCGAGCTGCTTTGCTGTGGACCATCGTTGATTTTTCAGCTTATAGTATGTTGTCTGGTTGGAGCACAGCAGGAAAATTAGCATGTCCTTACTGCATGGAGAACAGTAAACCTTTCACATTAAAACATGGAGGGAAAAATACTTGATTTGATTGTCATCGTATGTTTCTACATGCTAATCACCAGTTTCGAAGAAATAAGGAAGCATTTGTTAAAAACAGAATTGAGCGGTCACCTCCTCCATCTAGATTAAGTGGTGATGATGTACTACAGAGACTTTCCGACATTACAACAATTATTGATTTTCCAATGCTATCAGAGTCTAAATTTTTGGGTTTTAGTGTTGAATATAATTGGATAAAAAAAAGTATTTTCTGGACATTACCTTATTAAAGAACTAATTTGATAAGGCATAATTTGGATGTTATGCACATTGAGAAGAACTTTATGGATAATATTTTTAATACAATTAGGGATGTTAAAGGTAAGAGTAAAGATAATGTCAAAGCAAGGATGAACATTAAAGAGTTTTGCCGGTGAAAAAATCTGGAGTTAGTAACAACAATTGACGGTAAACTAATGAAGCCCAAAGCTCTGTACTCTTTCACGTTAAAGCAACAAATATCGATATGTCAGTGGCTTAAAGGTTTAAAGATGCCTAATGGCTATGGATCAAATATAAGCCGATGTTTTGACTTGAAATCTGTAAGATTATTTGGACTCAAAAGTCATGATTGTCATATAATTATGGAGGTTCTTCTTTCGATCATATTCTATATGTTACCCGATTACATATCAAATCCGTTTACTGAGCTTAGCATTTTTTTCAAAGATTTATGTTCATCTAAACTAAGTGAAGATGCTTTACGGAGGTACGAGGATAACATACCAATCATCCTCTGCAAGTTAGAGAAGATATTTCCCCCAAGTTTTTTTGATTCTATGGAATATCTTCCAGTCCATCTACCTTACAAAGCTAGAGTTGGTGGACCTTTACAATATCGTTGGATGTATCATTTCAAAAGGTAAATGTGTTCAGATTTTTATTAAGTCTTCAATATTTTTGAATCAGCTGAGATAATATATTTTTATTAACTTCACGATGATTGTAATTGTTTAAATAGATATTTGAACAAGTTGAAGAAATATGTTAAGAATAAAGCATGACCAGAAGGATCAATATGTGAAGCATATTTGTCTCAAGAAATAACTCACTTTTGCTCCTACTACTTCGAGCCCCATGTAAGGAGTACAAGAACAAAAATTGGTCGTAATATAGACTTCGATGTAGAAGAACAATCACATGCTATACTATCAGTATTTAGAAGGCAAGAAAAGCCCAGTGACAAATGTGTTGAAAGATTTCTCAATAATTTAGAAATATATACAGCAAATTTGTATGTACTACTGAACTGTGAAGAAGTTGAGCTAATCTTAGAGTAAGTTCTTGCATAATGTTAATAATTAGTAATGTTTATTTAAAATACTAAAGTATTATTTATCACCAGGTATTTCGTAAGCAATTTGCCTTTGATAGATTCGAGGGATATTGAGTAAGCTGTTGCAAATGAATTTCGATAAAGGTTTGCAAGCACTAGCATGAGGTCCAATGCGAAAAGTAAAAACTTAGCCAATATATATAGTGAATGGGTTCAAATTTCATACCAAATTGTGGAGTGAAGGAAGAAAAATTGAAAATTGTGGAGTATGTGTTAGAGGAAACACTCATGAAGAAGATGAGTGTGATTATTATGGTATTCTGAATGAGGTCATTGACTTGGAATACCTAGGAAAAGATGGGTACTTTATATGCTTGTTTAACTATCAATAGTATGATCCAGTACATAATAGAGGCACAAGGGTTCATCCTACGTATGATTTAGTAGATGTAAAATATAGTAGAAGATACAGAAAGTTTGATCCATTTGTGTTAGCAAGTCAAGCTATTCAAGTTTATTTCAACAAATATCCCAGTGGTCATAATGACAAACAAGAATGGCTAGCTATCATAAAAACAAAAGCACGGGGAATAATTGATCAACAATATATTATAACAATTGCACATCAAGAGGATGAGATGTCAAATTGTAGGCCTATTGAAATTGAAAAGATGACAACTACAACCTCTACTATTGAAATGGAGTTAGCAGATGTGAACAGTTCAACTAGTTCAGGCGAAGATGAGAACGATGAAAAAAGTGAAGATACCCTTGAGAGTAATGAAAATAGTTTTGATGATTCTGATTAGTTTTTGTAATTTAGAATTGTAGAATTTTAATGTTTTATAATATTTTGAATATTACTTTTTGAATTCTAACAAATGAAATTGTTATTTTCTAATTTGTATTTATTAACTGCTTTATTAACTGCTTTTTGTAATTCATTAACTGCTTTTTTTAATTCATTACATGCATTTTTAACAACTTCTCATAATTCTTTACCTGCTTTATTAATTATTTACAATGCTTTATTAATTATTTTTTTAATATTGCAGATGATTTCAGGCGACGATCCTCCTCGTAAATCATTTGCCTCAATGTTTTGCCGGAAGAAGATTAATGCTAGCAGAGTCACATAGCCTGAGGAAGGTGAGGGGCCTTCAGTTCCACCTGATCTACCTACACTAGCACCGCCACCACCTGCCAAGAGCCAGCAGCATTCCCCGAGTGAGCAGGGTCAGGGTCAGGGTCAGTCAGATCCCCCTGCTGTTGTACCTCCATACTTCCTTGGTCACATCCCTCCTCCCTCGATGAGTCCTCACTACCCCTCTCCAGATCAGACACATGCCTCTCCATTCTATCCATATTACCCTCCACCATCATCACAGATAGCAGGTCCATCCACTAGTCCACATCCTCCTTACCCCTACCCATATTACTACCCCTATCCGGTGCAGGATGAATAGGGTGGACCATCAAGACCACCAGAGGTTGGCGCTCGATCATGCAGCTGCAACAGATAAGCATCAATACATTGAGCCTAAGGGCGATAAGTAAGTTCAATTTAAGTTATTAAGTTGTTTTTATTTTGATATATTACATGTTATTGACAAAAAAAGTTACCTGCAGCTTCAATCCTTCAAGGCCACCTATACATATGATCCGGGATATAATAAAGAATAAATATGATGCTCCTTACTTATCTTGGAAGAAGATCCCGAAGCCAATTAGAGATATATGGTTTGAAGAATTTCAGGTATACTTTTTTTTGGTATGATTTCAAATATGTGATTTAGTTTGTACTAATCTTTTTGTTATTGACTAAATATTTACAGAAAGAATTTAGGTGATTGCATGAGCACAGCATGAGTATCAGAACAAATTTTGAGAGAAGAGGAGCAACCCGTCTCAGGGGCATGTTCACGGACATTAGAAAGTCCGGGCAGCATCCTAATTGGATTAGAGAGGGCGTTTAGGCTAATTTGAGTAGTGCTTGGGTGACCCCTGAGTTTGTAAAAATGAGAGAGCATAATAATCAGAACATAGCTTCTGACTGTGGAGGTTTAGGAAGCTCTCTACATACTGGTGGATCGGTACCTCATACAAAACATAAGCGGCGATTGGTAAGAGTTTTAAATTAATTTATTAAATATATTTATGTTATTATAACTATTTCTTAAATTTTCAGAAAGAGTCTCTTGGTCGAGAGCCAACACCACTGGAGTTCCATACAAGAACTCATCAACATCAAGCTGATCATCAGTGGGTTGATGAAAAAGCTAAGAAGGCTCATGTGAGTAATTTTTTTTTTGGAAATTTGGAATAAAAATTTATTTTAATAAAAGTAATTGTAATATAAAATTACAATTTATTTTATGGTTGTATTCTCACAGGATGATTTTGTACGAGCTCGAGAAGGCCGCCATTCCACTGGCGAGGGATCATCTTCAGGATCAGCCCACACTTCAGAGTATCATACTTGGTCTGATGTTGTAGGTGGAAGACAGAATGGGAGGATATATGGCTTGGGTTTATAGGGCTATGCGTATGAGGGTAGTTCATCTACCTCAGCATTTTATGATCCAAGTACTGAAGTTGAAGAAACTGTGAGTTACAGGGTTGCAGCATTGACTAGAGAGATTGAAGAAATGAGAAGGGTTCAAAGTGAAATGCAAGCAGAGCTGCAATCCTGCAGAGTTGAAAATTAGAGGAAACAAGAAGAAGAGCAGTGACGAACATCTCGAGACAACGAGGATACAGATAAGGAGTAGAACTTATGACTTATGTTTATTGTGACTTTGTAAATTTGTGAAATTCTGAACTTGTGAACTTATGTTTTATGGTTGAACATATTGGTTGTGCTTATCATTGGTAAACTTCTGAACTTATGTTTTATGTAATATTCAATATTGGTTGTGCTTATGTATATTGCTGTGAATATAGCGTCGTGTTGCCCAAATCTTATTGATTGAATATAGCGGCGTGTTGCCCAAAAATCTTGTTATATATTATTTTATGTGCAGGTTTTAGAATCTAGGGTAAACCTCCCTCATATAGAGGGGAGGCTGTCAATTTTTTTTTGCAGGTGCTACAGGTTTCCGGTGGCTAACCGGCGATTGGCCGCCAGAAACGACGATACCAGACAAGTTTTCCACCTCCACCGGTAAATTTGTTAAACCGCCGGTACAATGCTGGCGGTTACCCGACGACAGTCGGCGGGTGTCCGTTGAAAGCCCGACGGTCTAGACAGCCATTATTATCATTAGTCTTGACCGCCGGTGTATTACTGACGGTTTATCGACACAACCCGGCGGTTAAGTATCCTCATGCAGGTAGCCGAAACCACCGGTAAGCCGTCGTTGAAGGACTATCGGTACGCCATCGATATCGTGATCGACGGTACATCGGCCGGAAAACCGCCAGCACAAAGCAATAAAATAACCGGCAGCTTAAGCCGCTGGGACGCCGTCGGTAAACACCGGCGGAAAATAGTTTCCTACGCCATTTTTTCCGGCGGTTCATCACTCGCCGAATAGCATCGATAGATTTAAAAACTGCTGGTTTTTTCACCCTAATCGTCGAAAAAAACCGTCAATTTTTTGTGATTTTCCTATAGTGGGTTAGATTTCTATTTTATAAGAGTGAATCATTTGAGAAATTTAGAAATTTCTCGACTTAGATTCAAAGAAATTAGGGTGTAAAATTATTTCTATACAAAGTGATCGTGGAGGAGAATTTGAGAATGAGAGATTTGAAGATTTTTGTTAGGAAAAAGGAATTGATCACAACTTTTTGGCACCTAGAACCCCTCAGCAGAATGGGGTAGTCGAAAGAAAAAATATAACATTAATATAACCCGCCCGATTATTATTGGCAGAATACTCACTTCCTAGATATTTTTGGGCTGAGGCGGTTAGCACTGCATGTTATGTTCTAAATATGGTGAATATAAGATCTAAATTAAATAAAACATCCTACGAGTTGCTAAAAGGTAGAACACCTATTTTGTCACATTTGCAAGTTTTTGGTTGCAAGGTGTTCATTCATAATAATGGAAAATCTGCCTTAGGAAAATTTGATCCAAAATCAGATGAAGAAATTGTTGTTGGATACTCAAATGTTGGAAAATCTTATAGGGTATTCAATAAAAGAACTTTGATTATTGAGGAAACCTCACATATTGTATTTGATCAATCTAGAAATTCGGAAAAGACAAATGTTATTGAAGATGAGATTGAGGATAACTCCCAAAAGATTGATAGAATAAACTTGGAAGAAAATGTGGAAGAGAATTTGGAGATAGAAAACCCTTTGCCTAGAGATATGAGATTTTCTAAAAACCATCCAAGAGAATTGATTATAGGTGAACCTACTGAGGGTGTTAGAATAGGCGTGGATTAAACAAGGAAGTCAATCATTCAACCTTTATTTCAACTATAGAACCCACTAATATTGATCAAGCACTTTCTGATGAATTTTGGATATTGGCCATGCAAGAAGAGTTGAATCGATTTATAAAAAATAAAGTTTGGGAATTAACTTCAAGGCCAAAAGCTAAAAGTGTTGTTGGAACTAAGTGGGTATTCAAAAATAAAATGAATGACTTAGGAGTAGTCATTAGAAATAAGGCTAGATTGGTTGCTAATGGGTATAATCAGATTGAAGGGATTGGTTTTGAAGAAACTTTTGCCCCTGTAGCTAGACTTGAAGCAATTAGGATTTTGCTAGCCTTTGCCTATTTTAAGGGATTCAAATTATATTAAATGGATGTGAAAAGTGCCTTCTTAAATAGGGTAATTGAAGAAGATGTTTTTGTAGAACAACCACCATATTTTGAAAATTCAAAATACCAAAATCATGTTTTCAAATTGAAAAAGGCATTATATGAATTAAAACAGGCACATAGGACTTGGTATGAGAGGTTGAGCACCTTCCTACTTGAAAGATCTTTTGAAAAAGAAAGTGTGGATACAACTCTCTTTTTGAAGTAATTTGGAAAGGATATACTCATTATTCAAATTTATGTGGATGATATCATTTTTGGATCTTCAAATAAAAAATTTTATGATGATTTTTCTAAAACAATGAGTAGTGAATTTGAGATGAGTCTAATGAAAGATTTAAGTTACTTTCTAGGCTTTAGCATTAAGCAACTTGAGGAAGGAACATTTCTTAGCCAATCTAAATATGTTAAGGACATCCTCAAAAAATATGAAATGGACAATGCTAAACCTGTTAGTACACCAATGAGTTCTTCAGTTCAGTTGGATAAGGACCTTATGGGAAAATCTGTTGATCAAAAAAAATTTAGAGGGATTATTTGATCTTTACTTTACTTGACTACTAGCCAACCCAATATCATGTTTAGTGTTTGTTTGTGTGCTAGATTTCAATCAGATCCAAAAGAAACACATTTGACAGCAGTAAAAAGGATTTTAAGATATCTGTTAGGAACTTAGGACTTAGGAATTTGGTATCCTAAGTTTAGCTCTTCATTTGAAATTATTGGTTATTCAGATTCTGACTTTGTAGGCTTTACAGTGGATAGAAAAAGCACTTATGGAACATGTCAGTTCATTGAAAATTTATTAGTTTCTTGGTCTAGTAGAAAACAAAATTCAGTGGCTCTAATCTACTACTGAAGCTGAATACATTGCTTTAGGAAGTTGTGTGGCACAAGTACTTTGGTTAAAACAACAGTTGATTGATTTAGGATTGTCTATAGGCACTATTGCTATTTATTGTGATAACACTAGTGCTATTTGCATTTCTAAAAATCTTATTCAACATTCAAGAAGCAAACATATAGACATAAGATATCATTTCATAAGGGACCATGTGTCCAAAGGAGAAATTAAACTCATTCATGTTTCTATTGAAAATCAACTTGCAGACATTTTTATAAAATCATTAGCCTTTGATACTTTCAGTGCATTAAGAACAAGGCTTGGTGTGATTGATTTGAATGCTTAAATAAAAACTTTTTCTACAACATTGATATTTTTTTTGTTAATATTTTTGTGTTTGTTATTTTGTTGTTGTTGTTTTTGTTCTATGTTTCTTTGTAGTTCATGTGTTAAGTGATTTCTTTTAGATTGTTGTATTTTCCTTATTTTAGTTATGTTATTATTGATATCTAGGACTTAAAATTGTAATATCTTCATTTGATATCAATATATGTTCCAATGTTTTGTTATTTAATTATTTTTGAAATGTGTGTTAGATTTTATGAAATTCATTATTTTTTTTAATCTTAATAGTGCTTTAACCTAAATTGTAAATTAAAAGTAATTTTAATAGAAAATCTAATAATTCTAAATTTAAGTGTTGCTTAAACTTGATATTATTAAAAATTTTCAATTCCATGTCTCTTATTTAGACTACATTATCTTTAATATCATTATTGCAATTTAGATGTTTTCTTATTTTGTATTTCTCTTTTTAAATCATATTTATGCACTTAGAAAAATTTGAAATTTTAGATTATTGATTTTGGAAAGAATTCAATTACTCTTAAAAATTATACAAATGTACAAAAAAAATGTTATCAAAAGAATTGCACAAAAAGTTTGCAATAAGAAAACGAGGCACAAAATAAGCCCAAAGTAAAAGGATGCACAAAAAATGTGACATAAAATTGAAAAAGATGCGCAAAGCGCCACATGTGGTAGTTACTTCTTTCCAGACTCGTTTAATCTCTTAAATCAAATTGATCTTATGCTCATTTATAATTGACATTGAAATTTGAAATATAAAATTTTTTATTCATCCTTAGTGCAATAATTTTCTTTATCTTAATGTCTAAATTGACTCATGCCTTTGATAAATTCTTTTTATTATCTATGTTATATCACTTCTTAAATTATATGAAATTCTATGATTTCTCTAATATTTTAATTTTATTTGCATACCTTATTTCAATCACTTTCAAGATTAAATTATCAAATGAATTTCATACTTCTGCTTACATTTCAAGACTTCTTTTCTTCTTCTCTTTTTGTTGTTGTCAAAAAGGGGGAGAAATTGTTTGTTTGTTTTGTTTATTTTTGATAGTACCTTTCCTTTATATTTGTCATTATTGTAGTTGTATGTTTTGTATGTTTCTTGTTTTGTATAAAATTTTTGAAAAATAAAATTTTGAATTTATGCCTCCATATTTTTCATGTATTCATCAATTCAGGGGGAGTTTAGGAGTTTCTTAGAATTTAAAAACCTACAAACAATAATTATTTTTCCAACATCAAAAAGGGGGAGATTGTTAAGAGAGTTGCTATTTGCATGTTTTATATTCTTTCAACTTGTATTATTTTGATAATTTCAAATATTATTGTTTTATGTATAGATATCTCCTAACACTTTTTGGAAGATTTATTTTTGTCTAGTGTGTACTAACATTTCAGGAAAATCAACTCCAAACTATGAAAACTTCAAATCAAATTCAGCATCCAATCATTTGTAAATTAAAAGCTTTAAAAATGTTTTTGAATTGAGAGGGAGTGATTGTAATTGAGTGAATATTCACAACACACATATGGGGAAATAATTTTTGTGAACTTATCGTAAGGGACGAACATAGTTCGTACAGGACGATCATGTCAATTAATCCCTCGGAAGAGCAATGGATCAAACAGGCAGGGAAAATTTTTTCTAAGTTCTATTTGTCCGGATGAATTTAATATTCGTCCTGGGACGAACGCCTCTGGATTCTCACTTTGCACTGTTCGTCCAAACGAAATTCATGGTTCGTCTCTGGATGAGATTCTCTGTTTAAAATCATCCAAGAAAAAATTTACCCTTCATCCCTGGACGAAACTCTCTGTTTAAAATTGTACAGGATGAAACTTGTTCGTCCCAGGATGAACAGAACCGACTTACCTCATTTGGTTACATCCTACAGGGATTTGGAAACCGACCCATGGAATAACCATTTCATACCGGACGAACCTAGTTCGTACGGGATGATGATCACGTACGAACATAGTTCATACCAATATACATTAGGATCGTTTCTAACACTTTAAGTAAAATTGTCCGGGACGATCCACAGCCTACAGAATTGAAAATTTGCAGTTTTTGGGCATTTTTTCTTGTCTTTCCTATATATAGTCCAAATTAGACTGCCACCAAATCTTTTTGGTCATTGATCTTCATGCCTATTGAATGAAGACTCAAGGAGAGAGTGAGAGAGAGCATTCAAAGAAGAATTTCTTCCACTGGAGCTTGAAGGCTTTACTTAGTGTTTAAAGGTAAGATTTCCTACTTGGGATTTGAGATTACTTCATTATTTTCTTTCTTCTTTCTAGATTTCTTGTGAGGAGATCTGTCAAGAAGATCGGGTTCTCTGCCAATACTAGGAGAGTGTGAAAGGATGAAGGATTCTCTACCCACACTAGGAGAGTGTGAAAGGACGAACAATTCTCTGCCAACACTGGAGATAGTGTAAAAGGATGACGGTTCTCTACCGCACCAGGTAGTGGTGGAAAGAGTATTTATAAAGGCTTCTCCGCCTTTCTGTTGGTGCAAAAGGAGAGACACTATTGGTATTAGTGCAATACTCATAGGGTGCCTCTGGGGAGTGGATGTAGGTCTGGTTTAGACCGAACCACTATAAATCTTGTGTCATTTCTTTTACTATTTTTTTTATTTTTCGCATTTTACTGTTTAAAAAGTTGTGGTTGAAAAACTTTTTATAAAAATTCATTAAATTTATTTTCGATTCAACTCATCTAAAAGAGGTATAATTTTTAACTACCAGTTCACCCCCCTCTTGATAGCCGTGGGACATTAACATAGGTTTAACAACCTATTCAATAGACTCAACATACACTTCATTCTTGAATGAAAAATCTTCCAGAGAACATTTTGCCCTGGGACAAATACACTTCGTCCTGGACGATCAGTACTTAGAAAAATTTTCTTTAATTCCTATTCGTTCCATTGCTCTTACGAGGAGATAATTAACTTGATCATCCCATATGAACTATGTTCGTCCCGTATGATCAGTACAAATTTCTCAAGATCTCCTAAAGTGTGTGTGTGTATTCACTCAATTACAATCACTCCCTCTCAAATTTAATTCAAAGAAAAATACAAGTTTTAAAATACACAAAGTATCTCATGCTGAATTTGATTTGAAGTCTTTGTAGTCTGGAGTTTGATTTTCTTGAAATGTTAGTACACACAAGAGCAAAAATAACTCTTCCAAAATGTGTTAGGAGATAACTATACATAAAATAATAATATTTGAAATTATCAAAACTATACAAGTTGTAAGAATGTAAAACATGCAAATAGCAACTCTCTTAACAAGTTTATGGTCATTCAATTAATGAATGTTTCATGGTTCATCCTCATTCAAAAGATACCCAAGTAAAACATATGGTTGAATCCAATAATGGGGAATCAAATGATAAAGGAGTTAATGTCCTCAGTCATTTGGTTCCTAAAAATGTGGCCGTTGGTGATGACATAGAAATTATACTTTATGACAAAACCATAGGGAATTATATATAGAAATTATTGATAACATTGAATTAGAAAAACTTAATGCAAATTTAGAGGCTATGGAAGGTCCTATTTTGATTGATTTAGTTTTTCCTTTAGGGAGTGGTTGATTGATAATGATAACGATCAAACTTCTATTGTTCCTCCTAACTCTCATTCCAATGAAGCTAAGAATAAAGATGGGGAGGGGGGAGGGGACGACTTTTTTGCAGTTTCAATGTGCTTTAAATAAAACCAATGGGGTGAATTTTGATCTTGTTCAATCTAAAAAGATTGGGTCTATTGATTTGGTCTTAGCTTTGCGTGATGATGCTTTTAAAGAAGGGGATATAATTCCTTAAGCTAATGGTTCTGCTATGGCTAGTCATAAAGGTATAAATAATGTTTCAATGTCATCTCATATTTCTAAAGAAAATTTTGAAAAAAATGAGGATGGTTTTACCAAAATTAGTAAAATAAAAATAAGAACAATAATCTTATTTTTTGTTCCACTCCTAGGTTTACTCAGGCTTCAAATGTTTCAACCTCTTATACTGGTTAAAGCTCTTATTTGGAACATTAGGGGTATATGGATGCTTCCCAGTCCTAGGATAAGGTTAGAAATTTATGTAGGATTCATAAGATTAATGTGCTTATTTTAATTAACTCGTTAATTTCTCATTATAAATTGGGTTATATTCGTATCAAACGTGGCTTCTATTTTTGGAATATGGTAATTATTCTAATAAGATTTGAATTTTTTGGAAGCATATGGAACTTTAGATATTATTACTGATATTCTTCAAAAAGTGCATGCTAATATTTTTTTTTTCAATTCTCTTGTTATAGATACTTTGTTTATGCTTCTTTTTCTAAATTTGAAAGGAAAATTATTTGGAGCCAACTTTCTAATTTTTCTTCTAGTATAAATACTCTTTGGATGGTTTGCGGTGATTTTAATACTGTTTCTAATGCTGTTGAAAGGATTGGGTGTAAATCTCCTAACTTCGATGCCATGGAAGATTTCAATGAGATGATTTTAAATTTTTATTTACATGATATTGATTTTTACTAGAAATACTTTTACTTGGAATAAGGCTACAATGTGGCAAAGATTAGACCAAATTTTATTTAATGATTCATGTATTTATTCCTTTCATATGACCCACATTGTGCATTTGCCTAGAACTTTATTGAATCATTCTCCTCTTCTTTTGAATATGTCCTTTCATAATGCTAATTCTCATCCCCCATTTTGATTTTAAACCATGTGGTTTCTTGGTGAGTCTTTCTTCAATATTTTAGAGAGTAATTGGAATGATCCTTTATTTCCTTATGATAATATTGGGGGCATGACTAGATTGTGGTTTAAGATCAAGAAACTTAAAAAAAAATTAAAATGGTGGAACTAATGTGTTTTCAAGAATCGTTTTTCTAACTTTTTGCTAGATGAGAATGTGGGGAGGGGGTGCCTATTCTCCTTGCTATTTTGTTTTTTTTTGCATCTACCTTTTCATAGCCTTTTGAAATAGAGAGTACATCACATAGGAATTACATGTGAACTATGTTTCCTTATTTTTTGTTAAAAATGATGAAGCTTTTTGGCGATAAAAGGTTTCTTCTAAATTTTTTATTGAGTGTAATAGAAATACCAAACTCTTTCACAATAATGCTAATCACAAAAACAAAAAGAAATTGTTAGTTATATCCATAAAATTACTATTCCTAATGGTTCCTCTATTAATTTGCCTGAGTTGTTTAATGATTTTAGTATTAACTATTTTTAAAATATTTTCAATAAAGATTTTAGTCCTGATTTGAATATTGATTTCTCCTTTATTCCTTACCTTACTTCTGATGAGGATAATATGATTCTTACTATGGTGCCTTATGAAGAGGAAATTTGGCTCAATATTAAAAGTATGAATGCAAACTCTGTGGCAATGGGTTCAATACCAAGTTTTTTCAGAAGTCTTAGACCATTATTAAATGTGATTTAATGAATGCCTTGGTGGATTTATTTTTGGGCAATCCTTACACTAAATTATGTACATATACTTCCATAGCTTATTACCCATACATGATAGCATTAACTTCTGGAATGATTTCCATCCTAGTAGTTTTCGTTCCTTTTTCACCAAGCTCAATGCTAAATTGCTTATGGGAAGGTTGGCTTTGGTTTTACCTAAAATTAATTTGCTTAAGCAAACTAGTTTTGTCAAAGATCACTCTATTTTGACAATGTTTTTCTTCCTCAGGAGTTAGTTCATGACCTTGAGGCTAAAATCTCAGGGGAGAATATTATCCTCAAAGTTGATATTACCAAAGATTATGATAATATAAATTGGGAATGTCTTTACACTATGTTAAATTTATTTTATTTTAACATGGATTTTATTAGACTCATCAAGAATAGTATTGAGAATTATTTTTTCTCTATTATTATCAATAGTAAGTTCCATAGTCACTTAAAAATTTTTTCATGGTCTTAGGCAAGAGGATCCATTATCTCCTGCTTTATTTATTATTGTTGTGGAAGATCTCTCTAGGGTCTTGAATGAGCTATTTAGGATACATCATACTCTATAGTTTAGGACTATTGATGGTTTTCCTATTTCTCATTTGATTTTTGATAATGATTTTAGTAACTTTACTAAAGGTTTGATCAAAATGCTTTACATTCGTTTTAAATTTCTTAATCAATTTCAAAGAGCTCGTGGTTTAATTTTTAATCCTCTTAAAATCTATTTTATTACTTCCAAGTCTATATCCTATCCCATCATATAATTAGTTCTATTCAGAGTAGGTTTATTATTTTTATTTTTATAATACATTACCTTTAAAGTATTTAGGGACTCCTCTTTTATGGGGTAAGAAAATGTCCCATTTATTTGGTGACATTTTTTATATTATTCAAAATAAACTTTCTAGTTTGGCTTTTAACTTCCTGTCTTTTAGTGGTAGATTAGTTTTTATTAGGAGTGTCCTTTATTTTATTATTATTTATTTATTACATACTTTATGTCGTATTTTATCTATTTGTAGTAGAATGGAAAGGTTATTCAACATTTTTTTTGGGGGGCAAAGGATGACAGGTTGGCTATTTTGTGGGCCTCTTGGAATAATTACTCTAGGGTTTTTGAAGATTGGTAGATTGGTTTTAAAATTTGGTTGATATGGCTCATGCTTTTTCCTACAAGATTTGGTTTACTTTAATATCTAAGAAGAGTCTTTTGGATAATTTCATGATCTCTAAGTATTGTGCTAGAAAGCATCCACTTAATTGTCATTTTAAAAATGAGGATTCCCATATTTCAAAAAGGCTTTATTTTATTATGCGGGATGCTGGAAAATTCCTTTAATGGGGTATTGGGGTTGGTAACATTTTCTTTTGGCAAGAAAAATGGTTGGGCAATTTCTCTATTGATAATTTGTTAATAATTTGTTAAGTACTCAATCCACTAATGCTTGCAAAGCTAATCATTTTATTCAGCCAGGGATTTAGAATGTGAATTTACTTTGTGGTACTATTTTTAATTCAATAATTAATCTTATTTTGTAAATTTCCCTTTAGTTGGATAAGGAGGTATGTATAATATTTACTAATTCATATAATGGTAAGATTGTTCTTAAGGAAGTTAGGAGTTTTATTAGGTATTCTTATTCTAAATCTTTACTTTATTCAGCCATTTGGCTTAATGTTATTCATGCTTCTAATTATATTTTAATGTGGGGATTTTTGCATAATTATATTTCTATTGATTTGATAAAAAAGGCTTCTACATGGTTTCTAAATGTCAATGTTGTTATCACATTAAAAGCCTCAAGCATGTTTTGTTCAACGTCCTACTTCTCTTAAAGTTTGGTTATACTTTGATAAGTTGTTTAATGCTCATTTTTGTACTAATTATACGTCCATCCTTGATATTTTACAAGCTTGGTTTAATCCTACTCATGGTCATATTCGTAATGTCTTACCTATTATTATTTGTTGGTATCTGTGGAAGAGCAGGAATGAGTCTAAGCATGACGATATTAGGTTGAATTCTTTGAATATTATCTCTAAAGTTAAGGATAAAGTGGTGTAGTTGATTGTTGATAATTTGATTAAAGTTAATTGTTTCACAGGCTTATATCATATTGTTATTGATTTTGGTATTATGTTTCACTCCTCTTCCCCTGTTATCAAAGATAGAATTATCATATGGCTTAAATCTATTCAAGGTTGTTTTTTAAATTTAACACTGATAGATCTTTGAAAAATTCTAATGCTGGTGGTGGGGGTCTTATTCATGATCCTAATTTCCATGTGAATGTTGTTTTTCTTGTCCTAGTGCTTCTACCACTGCTATTATGGCTGAGCTTCAAGCTCTTCAGTATGGCATGCAATTGTGTATTCTTCAGGGATTAATAATATTTGGGTTGAAGTTGATGTTATCCTTATTATTCATTATATTATGGGTAATATGAATTCCAATTCATTTAATTTTTTCCTAATCAGAGAAATTAAGCATTAGCTCTCTCTTATTTCTTTTGCCATTTCATATATTCTATGGTAATTTGGTTGCTAACTATATAGCTAATCGTGGGTGTAATTTAGTGGGTTTTACTAATTTTTTTTGGGCTTCTTTACTAGCCAAGATTAAGGGTTTGGTTAGGTTGGATTAGTCTAACCTTCCTTATATTAGATCCACTTAAATTTTGTTATTTATGGGGTTTTTTCTTCAGGTCATGTGCTTTAATTTTGGTGGATCATGTCACCTTATGCTAGCTCTATTTTTTTGGGATTATTTCTATTGGTTGGGTTGGAGGGGCCATTATTATCCTTTTTTCTCTATTATTGTTCGGTTATAATTCAATCTTGTTGGTTTTGATGTGGCCTAGGAGACAGGGTTTCTTTTTTTTTTTTCTTTTTTTTTTTTGCCTTGTAATTTGGTTGGGTTTTTTTATTATTATGTAGGCTTTGTTGTATTTCTCTATAGCTATTATCCATTGGATATGTTCTCCTCTTGTTTTCCTTTGGTTAGCCCTGTTAGTTGTTATTATTGAGGTTGTGGTGGTTGAAGGGGGGCCGATTTGTTTTATCTTATGGTCTCTACTAATTTATGTATTTCTTTTATATTCTTTGCCTATCTAATTGGGTTGTTGACATTTTTTGGGGTCTATTTTTATGGTCTCCTCTATCTGCTTATCAGCTATGCTTTTTTATTCTTGTTTCTCATTCTCTTTTTAGGTGGATTATTTCATGCATCTTAATTATTTCTATGGATCTAAAAGGTTGGAGTATAATTACTATTAGTTGTTTCTCTATACCAGCTGCTCATTTTACTTCTGAGGCTTTATGGTCTACACAGAGGAAACAAGTAGTTGACATGGATACTCCCATTCTTATTATCAGGTGTTTCTATCCTAATAACAACTTTAATTTTTATGATGAATGCTACTACATTTCTTTTAATTTTATATTTCAGTTGCTTTATAGTTCCCTTTTGTAGATTCTTGGAGTCTCTCTCTCTCTCTCTCTCTCTCTCTCTCTCTCTCTCTCTCTCTCTCTCTCTCTCTCTCTCTCTCTCTCTCTCTCTCTCTCTCTCTCTCTCTCTCTCTCTCTCTTGTGAGGTTAATTATTTTGGGTAGCAGGATGGATTCTAAATGGGTATATATGAATCTTCTGGATGTTTCTTTTTTGGGTACTGGCTCTGGCTAACCTAGCATATTATTAAGTTGTCTTGTACCTGTGCATAGTGGAGAACTCTAGCTCATAGATATTTTCTTAACTTTGTTTTTGTAGCTCATTCGAGCAGTAAAGAGCTAGAGTCCCCTTTAAGAACCTTGTACATTTTTCGGGTTATTAACGTGTAAGCCCGTTGGTGTGTTTTAACAAAAAAAAAAGGATTTTTATTAAAATAAATAAAATAAAATTTAAATCCAAAAAATTAAATATAAATTTCATTCAAGCATAAATCTTTAAATCATTAAAAGAAAAATAAAGTAACCTTGATAATACATAAAAATACAAAAAATTAAAGAAAATCTAACAACTAAATAATTAAAAATATAAATTAAATCTAAAATAACTCCAAAGTCTTGTAAACATCATTTTAGGGCATTCATGATATCCCATGATAATTTCAAGTTGATTGTATTTGATTTGGTTCCAAAATTAAAAATAGCCTTAATTCCATAATTAAACAATTCAATATTATTGGTTGATTCTCAATAAATCATAATTAAATAAAAAAAATCCTATAATGCATACTCAATTTTATTGAAGCCCAAATTAAGCATAGAATTAATAAAAAAATATAAACCTCTAAAATTTTCATTAATATATAAAGTTAAATCTTGGTCAACTCTTTTAATAAGCCTTAACAAGTGGATAACTAATATAAGATTAAATAAAATTTAAATTAAATAACTAAACATAAATCAAAATTAAATAGAAAAAGAAAGTAGTTAAAAATTAAGGTTAACCTAGAGATGATCACTATCGTCCTTGGGTCACTAAGGAGTGTACTAAGGATCTTAGGAAGTTTTTTTAGATTAATATAAAGGTTTATTGAACCATGGGTAGCCAATTTATCCCATGGGGTCCACCTATGGATTCAATTAAGTTTTAAATATTATATCAACTTCAACCTTTCATAAGTACGATTTTTCAAATGAAATTTTAAAGGTTGAAGGGAGTCTTTATTGTCTCATATGCCTCTTATGGCACAAAACTATGTTAGTTTAAACTAAGGGTCCTATAAAAAGACAAACTAGGATTGTTGGCCTCATTTTTAAATGAGGTTGAATTTATCCTCTTAGAGCTTAAAGTATATCTACATTTTTATACTATAATAATCTACACATATCTTATTCTTTATAATCTAGTGAGTGTGACTAGTCCGAATAAGTCCATATGAAATAATTCTTAGGGTTTAAAAATAGAAATTTGATTCCTAGATTTAAATGACATGGGAGTTTGCTTTCCTAATTAAAAAAAAAGAAAGAAAAATAAAATCCTTATAGAAATCTAGTAAGAGTGACACTATAGCTATGATTTACTTAGATAATATTGACCCAAAATGCATATTTACATGGAAAAAAAGCTTACACCGTAACCAACTGGCAACATAATTATTTTTAAGCACTTAATATTGTTAGACATCAATCACATTATGTTAAACTAGTAAATATAATTTTATCTATATATATCAAAATAGACTTCATCAAGCATCTTAACCAGGCTATAATAGGACAAGAATTGAACTTCATACCATTACCATAATGCTAGTTGTTGCTGATAAGATATGCTTTAAACTATCAACTACTATAAACTTCTTGATGCAGTAGGAGCCATATCTAATGTTAATGGAGCCGATTATCTTCCTATGCGTATTATCTTCTAATGATATAAAACCACCACACTTGGTTATAATATATTGAATAATGAATGATCTCTAATCATATTTCTTGAGTATTTAATGTCTAAATACCATCTAACTTAACTCTTGAAAGTATTCCTACACAAAAATTAATTTTTTTTGCTTTGGGAACCCTAGTTACTTTGGGTCCACCAATAGAGTGAGTACTATAGAAGGAACACAAATTACATATGTATAAGTGATCCTAGGAATCCAAATAAGATAGGGTGCATTAAGTATAAATTATGCACTATTTATTATATTAAAATTTAGTAAAACTTGTATTATTTTGGTTGTATTTGCACAGAAAATGCTCAGGACAAGGCAAAAATTTACAAGTATTGAATGAGTGCTGCAACACATTTAGATTAAGTGCCATAACATTGCCATCTACAATTCACTAGTGCATAAACTAGAATTTACAACACGGGCCACTTTAGAATTTTAGAAACATAAGCATCGTGGTGGAGCTAAGGTTAGCTTAATAGTAAATCAAAGTGCTACTAAGCTATAAATCAGTGCTAATGCACTGTAGTCTCGAGAAATTAAATGTTGGAGTGGCAAGCTTCACGATGCCATAATGTCAGCAAGCACATTCAAGCACTACCACATTGGACTTTTACAGTATCTTGGTGGAGTAGTTTCCAAAATGAGGAGTCACACCACCTAAGAAAAAAGACTTCTAAATTCAACCATTAAATGTGCTAGGTTAGTGCAACGCCATAGTGGAGAAAGACCAATAGTGCTGAGGCATTAGTTCATCTTATAACGCAGTAGTGCCAACACTTTGATCATCTTGTCCCTTGAAGCTATTCCTACACTATTATAAATAGATTTTTTTAGTTGTTTTGTTTAGAGTTATATCATATTTTAGTGGAGTCTAGTACTTTTAAGTGTATTGAAGTGTAAGGGAAGCTAGGGAAGTATAATATACTTTCATTTAGTTATCATTGCATGTATTATGTACACAATTCTATATTGGAGGAAGGAGTGTGGAGAATATCAATTGATCCTTTCAGGTGATATTTATCATTATTAATTCTCTTGTATCTTCTTCTTATATGAATCAAATAAATGAGTTTACTTTTTGTTTTTTTCCATGTCAAGGTAAATCTTTATATTTTAGGTTAATGATATAAATGCATAGTAAGTACTAATATAAACTCTTGTACCTTAAATTAGTTTATAAATCTTTTCAATATATCTCATTCTTAATTTAATACATATAATGGCTATGTGTGTAGTTAATATCTAGTGTGATATATTACCTTAATGGTGGAATATTATAACAAATAAGAGCATTAAAATGAAATATTGGCATACCTAGACATAGGATGTTAAACCTTCGAGGTTCTATAAAGACATTATAATTATAGTAAGGACACAAACCACTCTTTTCATTTCTACAAGCTTGATAGAGATGTAGGGATTCATTATCCATATATATATATATATATATATATATATATATATATATATATATATATATATATATATATATATATATATATTAGATAATACTAATTTAATTATAATTAAGCAGAACACTTTCTCATGGGATCGAACACTTCTCTATCACTTTATTACTTGATCGACACATATACTCACATATCTAGTCGGCATTCATTATTTTATATGAAAGTAAACTTAAGAATATATTAATATTAAAATCTAGCTCTATATGTAGCTTACACTGACTTTAGCCCTTGTAACATTCAAGTTTATTGCATTATTGTTATTGACCTCATTTTTGTTATGAGGTCACTAGGACCAATCAAGATCCCAGTTCTATCTAGACACTAAGATCACATCCAGACCCTTGATTATGATGTATTAAGCATTAAACTACATTTTTATGGACCCACTTTGACCTCCAATTAATCAAGGGTCAAATTGACCAAAATGCCCCTTGAGGGCAATTTTTGATGTTTTTAAAAACTTCAATATGACCTTTTCAAACCAAACATCAAATATATATATATAAAATTGGAGGTCAAAGTGGGTCCATAAAAATGGGTATGGAAATATAAAAGTTTTAAATATATATATATATATATATATATATATATATATATATATATATATATATATATATATATATATATATATATATATATATATATATATATATATATATATCTTTAAATATTGAGAGATCCCTTTGAAATATTAAGCATAGGTTGAGTATGTGAATGGAATTCATGAGTAAGGATTAGTGAATAATTGTACTCCAATTATTCACTAATCAAATCATTAGTCATGTTAATTAGTGTTTAATCCTTGCATGCTTAGGATGCACACACCACCCAGCTTAGGTTCTCCTAGGTTTAAGGACTTGAGTGTGATTGTGCATGTATACATATATGTATTTCAAGGGTTACCTAAACATTAAATTGATTCTACTTAACTTAGTGACATCGTTAAGGATAATAATTAAGGACACGTCTAAAAAATTTAGAAAATTTCTAGAAATTAGGATACACCTATTGACATGATACTTAAACCATTTAGACATAGTGACACATAAAGCACAAAAAGTTTTTCATTGATTTTTAATATTATTAAGTCCCTTAATTAATTTATTTAAGTTAATCCTTTAATTAAGCCCTTTAAAATTCCAAAACTTTCAATAAATCTAAATTAATTCCAAAAAAATACATATAATATCTTAAATTGACCAAAATTTAATTTCCAACATAACAAGAATAAAGCCCCTTTGATTTGATTCTAGATTTATGTTTAATTTAATTTAAGTGAAATTTAATATTTACTTAATTTTATTAATTAAAAAAAATAAAAAATTCTTAAAAATTCCCAAAAACTTGAGAATCTCTCTTTGGGTCATTCCTGACCCTTGGAATTGATTTTAAGGAGTTGAGGGTTCATTTAAAGAAAACTTAATAAATGTCCCTTTATTAAACTAATTAAATAATTCAATAAATATCCAAATTTCTAAAAATCAAAATTAATTTTAAAAAACTCCAAATTAAGTAAACTAAAAGGCATTCAACTTCATTATAAATCTAATGTTTTATAAAATATTAAACACTTAGAAGTCATTCTAATTTAAAAGGTCAATAATTGGGTCAACCTTAAGTCAAAATTGAAGTCAAAGCTATAAAAATTCATGATTATTTATAGAGAACTCCAAATTTAGCAAAATCAAAGCCAAATTACTCACTAAAATTTCTAATATTAAAAAAAATATCAAACCTTCAGAAATCTTTTGGAATATAAAAGTCTATTTTGACCCCTTAATTTAATCATTATAATAATAAAAAAATCTAAAATTTTGATAATTGATTTTAAATTACATAAATTATCAATCAACATTAAAACTATTTAACCAACCCTTTAATACATAATAACCACTTCAAAGATGAAGTTTTTAGGATGGACTATTCTGGGCTGCGGGGCTAAGTGTCCTAAGGAAGCCTGGTTTCTCCAGCCTAGTGGTACAATGCCACAAACGAGTTTAGTGGAGTATTAGACCTTAAAATTAATTAATTATGAATGATTTAACCAAGTTTATATTCCTTAATTCAATTATGTTAATTAGGTTTTCAGGCTAGACTACCTCGGGATGTGGGATGTGTGTCCTAAGAAGGTTTCGTTCCTCGAGCCTGTGAAATAATGCCACCAATTGGTTAATGAAAAATTCAATAAATTTAAGCTTTAAAAATCAACAAAAAATTAAGATCAATTAAAATTCATTAACCTTCAAACCTTAATCAATCTAATTCACTTAAGTATACTAGTTACCACTGGGTAACAAGGCCTGCGAGGCTATTAAGTTAGCACTAAGGAAGGTGAAATAAACTTCACAACCTTAGAAAGTAAAAAAGGTGGTAGCCATTTAAAATTAAAATAATATATGTTAAAATTGATTTTAAATCATTAATTCTTAAGCCTTAGTTAAATATTCCCCTTAAGCCTTTCAATCAATTAGAACATTAAGTAACTTCAATCTTATATCCTATATATGACATATCCAAACTACATAACCTACCTCACACACTTTAGATGGTTTTCTAGGACAGCCAACTCTAGTAATAGGCTAGGCTGATGTTTACTTTTCCACTATGTGTCAGGTTTTCTAAATTGAATTGCATGCTGGTTGATAATATGTTGTTGTGATTATTTATTTAATTTTTTCTCTCAATGATGTGATTAATTATATGTTAGGTTTACCCCTAGGTTAGGTGAAAGTGCTCATATGGGACATGAAAGTTTGTTAGGGATGTTAAGCTCTATAGAACTGGCCCAAAGCTAATTAGAAGAGAGAGGTGAATTGGAAAACTTTAAAACCAAAGATAGAACTCCAACAAAAATCACCACAAACACAGTGCGGATGAAAAATAAATACGGAAGCGATAATAAGAAAAGAACACCCCGGATTGCACTAAACCATAATTATAGTGGTTGTTTTGATTGAAAAAAATATATATTTAATTATATATATAATTTTTGAAATATATTTAATTATTTTTGGGAAGATTGAATTTTGAATTCTAGTTTCGAAATCTAACACAATATTAGGAACGATATATCATCCCAAACGGAGAAAATATCATTCACTAATTGGTTCAAATTTTAAAGCTTTAAAGTTACCCAAATTGTCGTAGTCAAACTCAAAATTATTTGACTATGCTAATTTGGATGAAAAACCATTAATTTCATAATACAAATCACGATAGTAATTGATATATCAATCCGAGGAAAGAAATTATTAATCACTATTGATCGTTTGAAAATGATGAAAATGATCATTGAATTTAAATTTCCCAAAGAGAATTAATTAGAGTTTTTTTAAAAAAATTGATTTTGAAAATCAGGTCTGGGTTTCTAAATCTCCTACGAGCGCAAGCCCTCGTAGTTAATTATATCGTAGGAAAATTAGAATTTTTCCTACGAACACTCTCGATTAAAATAGCGGTATAAATTTTATTTAAGAGTTTAAAGTTTGATATCAAAGGAGGTAAGGGTTTCAATTTTCAAAATGGGATTGGATCAAGGTTGAACACGTATTTCTGGAGTCAAAGGAAGAAAGGTAGGAGGTGTTTTGGGATTCTAAATTACTTCAGAAACACCTCAGTCTATCCTAAGTGTTGGGATCGAATTTGATTGAAAGAGGTTTTTAATTTGAATGATCAATTTTATTAGAAAGTTGGGACTTATATCCTCGATCACCAGATCGGGAGAATGCCCAGGAGGCAAGGGTGCAGACTAACCTACCAAGTGGGTATGACGTCCCTGGTCAAGATCCCATGGTTTTCCATCATCCCAGGATCGTCGATATCCTTAACCTACTTAGTCGAGTGCCGACTAGAGGATCCTTGTTAGCAACCATGGATTACCTCATTCAAGGGGACGTCGTAGGCCAAGGGGTTGGGGACCTAATCCTAGGCTGAAAAATAGGAAGTGCACAGGTCTGTGGACAGTGAACCTATGTCTATGTTATCTAACTTAGGATGCCACTCTCATTTTGTATGCATATCAATCTATCACAAAAATAGAAAGAAACACCGGCCTAACCTAAAGCTAGAGTCCGTGTCCTAATGGGTCAATCTAGGTGTGTGTAGCAAACTGTGTAGTTTGGATATATCCTAAATCGGGTAATTGGTTAAAGTTGCTTAATGTTCTGGTTGGTTGAAAGGCTCAAGGGAAGATTTTGGTTAAAGTTTAAGTCTTAATGATTCAAAATTGTTTTTAAGATTTATTCTCAATTATTTGTTGGATACCACCTTTGTTGCTCACCGAGGCCGTGAAGTTTATTTCATCTTCCTTGGGGCTAATTTAATAGCCTCGTAGGCCTGGGTTACCTAGTGGTACCCGGTATGATTAAATGAATTATATTTGATTTATGGTTTGACGTTTGATAATCTAAGTTATGCTTGATTGATTGTTGATTTTAAAGTTAGATTTAAAATTTTTTAATTTTTAAATCAAGTATTTAATGTTCTAAAATTATTTGAATCATTTAATGTTTTTAATCAAAGGGTTAAAATTTGAATTTTAGATTAAGAACGTTTTCCAAAAAAATTGTATTTTATTAAAATATTAGATCTTGAGATGAGTTGAATGCCTTTAAGTTTGATTGATTTAGAGTTTGTTTGAATTAGTTATGAATTTTCAAAGTTTTGATCATTATTTAAATTATTTAATTGTCTTAATTAGAGAGGTTTTGATGTTTTGAATTCAATTGAGTTCCAAACTCCTTGTAATCAACTCTAAAGGTCATGAATGACCCAAGGATAGATTCCCAAGTGTTTAGGAATTTTCTGATATTTTAAATTATTATTAATTAATTAATTTAATTAAATATCAGATTTTAATGATTATTAAATTATTCTCAAATTTGAAGTCAAATCTGGTTGATTTTAATTTTAATGTGTTAAAGATTCAAATCTTGTCAGTTAGAGGTGTTATTTATAGTTTTTGGATTTAAATGTGATTTATTAAAATTTCTGAAAGGTTTTGAGGTTCAATTAAGGTTTAAACTCAAGGATTTTGATTAAGGAGTTTAAAGGGTTCAAATTTTAGTGATAATTTTCCCTAGAGCAGGGAAGATCACTAAACTTAAGGGGTTTGAATTTTGAAGTCAATTGGGTTTAAATTTGATCACTTAATAATTGTATGTGTTGATTGAGAAAGATTTGATATTTTGGTAAATTTTATTTGAGTTATTATCAAATATTTAAGTTTTTAGGTTTTAAGGAAGAGATTGATAATTGATTGTTGTTTGAGATTAAATCGATTATGTAGATGTTTATCTTAAGGTGTAATGTCGCTAAGTTAACTATGTTTAATGTTTCATCCCTAAAGGACGCATGTGTGAACCCTAGAGTTTGTCTAAGTTCTCTAAGACTCGTCCTTAATTATTGTCCTTAAAAGATGTCACTAGGTTCAATGGGTTTGAATCAATGTCACTAACCCTTTGGACATACCTACGAATGTAAACAAGCTATGTCGATGGGTTTTGAATTTGTAAAAAAAAGAAAACAAATATTAAATAAATACATGAGTTGCTGCAAGGATTTAAGGATGGGGAAATAACTCAACAAGTAAATCTAGAAGCCCTATGCTCTTCTAAGCTTTAAGAAAACTTATTTGATCACCGGAGCTAGTCAACGGTGACCCCGGCCATAACACTTCCATTTGGAAGAGATGGGGTAGATTGAAGCTCCTTGGCTCTATTCTCCAATTAGCTCCATCAGTACCTCACAAAAAGGCGAAGAGAGAAGCCGGTGTCAGAATATCATGTTTGAAAATATAAGAGATACTATGAATTGACATGTGAGTAAATGGAGCGTTGAAATTGAAACATCTAAAGTCTACCCATTGAACCATCTATTCAAAATCTATGAATCATGGAAAATATTATTAGCCCAAAAGCAACATTCGCAATCAATGATAACTTAAGGCAATTAACTTAAAAGAATAGTTTATATAACATTCAAATACAAGAAACAACATCCTGTAAGAGGATCAATGGTATTGCATGCATCTATTAACTTGCTTGAATTGGCCACTTTTTCAAATGACTTAATATTCTTTACGGGACAAGAACCATCAATGAGATTTGATGGCTTTACTGAGCAAAGTACAGGTATTGTTCTGTTTACTCCTCTGCTTGTCAATATACTAATGATATCTGACAATCAATCATCAACATCAGTTTGGTGTAGCACAAGCATATCATTCTCGCTACCGTAAACGCCTTGGAAAATGTGCAAAAGATTATACACATGTGGACAACAAATAAAATTCCCAACTAGTGCTGCTAAAGGTGCAGAACAATCAGATGTAGTCTTGTCTATAGTATTTAAAATAGATTAGAAGTTTACAGGGCACTTTTCCAGTTAAGACAGGTTCATACGTTCTAGGTAAGGAAGGATACACTGGTGATAGGGGTTCGACAGGATATAGATTTCTTGGAACCACAGAAGGTGAAATTTCAATAGGACCAAAAAGACCAATTGGAGGATCAGACAAAACAAACTTGTCAGTTATATATGATTCAGGTTGAAGTACAATTTTCTAAGATTCTGTTTCTTGGAAACCACAAAACAAAAATATAGAATTCAGAAAATAATTGTACAGAGAACCCTACATAACAGGAAGATGCTCCATACCCTTTAACACATAGAACACATTGGTACCCAATGTATGAAATGCTCCAAGTAATTCAGATGGTTGCAAAAGAATTGGACAGAGTTGGACACAAAAGCACCCGTATTGAAGATCATCCAGTAGGATGATACTCTTTAGCCATTGACATGGCCGCAATTCTCATAGGTTGTGTGCATATGAAACGAGCTTTAACCAAAAAGGGCAAGAGCTTAACATTAATATAAGACCCCATAAAATATCCAAATAACACTTCAGAATAACAAGAACTGGTTACAATATCTACATAAACGTGAGAAGTACATGTAGAGAAATAACCACAAGTTTAGATATAAGCTTCCTCCATGCAAGCTTTTCAATCAGAAAAGCAGCAATAAGAACAGCAGGTAAAGTAAGCCAACTCACGACTAGGGGCAAATTTTTCCAAGACTTTGAACTAAACCAAAATCCAGATCTTATCAGTAAGCCATACTTCATCAAGTTCTCAATAGTTAGCCTGCTATTTACTGCAATAAGAACAACTATGCAAAGATTGAAAAGACCTGCATGGCTCTGCTTAAAAGATGTAGCAGGAGAACTCAACGGACTATCCTTCACTCTATTATGCGCCAGAGCCAAAGCCCTATAGACGTATTTAGCCGGCAAAGGTCCATCCCCTTTCCAAAACTAATACATCTTATTTATGAATATTCAAGACATGAGCATATATGTTGAATTTCAGAATCCTTAAACTTCATGTCGGTTCGAATTGCGACTGTAAACCATAAAATACAAAGCTCATGCCACAAACCTCTAACAGAAGGACATAAATATCATCATCTACCTTTAAAGAAAAAAATATCTTGCAAACTTCTATAAAAGAGAATTTTCAACAACCTTTATTGTCAAACATCAAGTGTAGTATCAAAACACAATCATACGTATAATCCTTCCAGCATTCACATGTGAAGCGGTATATATAATCTTGTCTAGGAACCAGAACATGGGTAATACATACAATAATATACCAGGTTTTCTCATATTGAATGAACATCTACAAAAGATATCACAAGTAAAAACAACCTTCAAGTTTCATGCTCAATTTCCACTTAGTACTCACTCTACCCCAAAGTAGAGACAAATGGAGAAAGATCCTCATCAAAAATTATGGGAAAAGCATAAGAGCAACTATGTCTTCTCGAAACCAGCAAATTTATTTAAGAAAATTATAACTGAAAATGTTTTAAAGAATGAGGGCCCACCACTCTTTGCTTTCTTCCAAAAAGAAAACATAAGGATCTTGTATTCTCTCAAATTTTGTGAAAGTAAAGCAAAAAGAAGGAGAGAATGATATACTAAATCATGTAATCCTCAATACTCAGAGGTATTTCATAAAACTCAATTGAATGAAATCAAATAGGAAATTCTCATCAATATAAAGGAACCTTATGTTTGCACAAATGAATTCTTATTCATGACAATAGTGTTAATCAAACTCCTCCAAAACACACCAGACATTCTTATTATTCAATAAGAAATAGATGGGATAATGATCTCAACTTCACATTTGTGCTTCAATAGAGTAATCTTTGAAATTACATCAATAATATTTTTTTAAAGAATGAAATTCCCATTGTTTCTTTTACTATCGTGTTCAAATAAAGGGTAACAAATCACTCTTCTAACTCCAAGAAGGATAGATAAACAAAAACAACCATCAAAGGAGTAGAATGCAACCACCATCAATTTTTGTAGGGAGAAAATAAGCGAGGATTAATGCTCTTCAAATTTCTATTGGAAAACATATCATAAGATGCCAATCATTACTTACTTTCCATAAGAAATTCATTCGATCGAATCCACCATCGCAATATATATGTTTGTATAGCTAACAAAAAAAACAATTTGATAGAATATAAGAAGCATTATTCTCGAAGACTTCATTACGAATGATAGTGACTAGATCATTGGCTTTCAGACAATAAAAAAACAAAAAAAATTGATATCAACCATAGGATTTCTAATTAGCGAATAAATGAGAGTTGAGTTGGCATGGCAATCTTATAAGCAATAAAAGTAAATTTTCTTAATATTGATAATCCTCATGCCATAAATTCATTCTCAGAACAATGAACTCATACGCTTCATCCAATATTAATTTCTAAAAAATTAACAAGAGTCAAATGTTTGAAATCAATATATTGAACAAGAACAGGACTATTAACATTTCAACAAATTTTACACAATGTTAAACCACCATTCTTTGTGTATTTACATGAAAAATATTTACCTTTACTAGTTTGATTGTGACCGAAGGACTTCATTAACTTCTGGAAGGAAGAGAGTAAGAGCAACCAACCATTCTCTTTCTTTGCTCGTCCTTGTTTAGTGGCTGAAATCTGTAGCTGATTTTCTCCATATAGTGTGTGTGGAGCTGGATGAGCATTCTCAGTGCATTCAATACATGTCCAGTGCCTCTTGGGGCTGAGACTCAAAGAGAAACAGGCATCAAGTAGAGAGATGAGAGTTGTAGCCGATCCACTCTTCTCTATCTCTCAAAAATAGTTGTTAATCATATACAAAGAAGTAAGGAAACTGGTTGCTCTTGCTTAGACGGGTGGAGAAAAGGGAGGAACATCTCTTCCTTGGCCGAATCTTTGAGTTTCTCCTCCACTTTTGATGCTATAATCTCAAAGGACCGTCCCCTTCTTCTTCTTCCAATGGCAATGGCAAACAAATGGCTTAGAACTCCTCTCCTTCAAGCAACCGATCCTAGGAGTAATCAAGAGGGAGGCGTATGAGCTGCTGTTATGGTCAATAGAATAAAAAAAATTTGTGAAAATCAAGCAGCTCTCCCGTCTTGGTCAGCCCCAAGCAGCTTCAAAGTGTCGAAAGTCAGGATCTCCAAGAAGGGGGCGGCTAGAGGCGTGAGAGAGAGATCGTGTCTCTTCAGCCAGCCCTAACAGCTCCAAAAAAAGGTAGGAGAGATCAAGCGGGAATCTGATCGTGAGTCCCCCAACCCTAACTCTATTAGAATGAATTAAAAAAAATCAAACCTTTTAATCTTAATCGGATGGTTGGTATTTAAAAGTTGAAATTAATATGATTTAGAGCTTCAATAGCAATGAAGTAAAAGCTAAAATTAAAAACCCAATTAATTATGCAAAAATCCTTATTTGAAAAGGTCACATTAGTTTACATTAATCAAAATCAATTTGACTCGAGAGAAGTTAAATCGAGGCATTTAATATTTATCAAGTTAATATGCACTTGAGTCGAGTCGGGGTAATTTAAGTTAAATTGATCAAAGCCACCGAGGTGAGTAAAATTCGAGTTGATTCAAACAAATTCGACGTCATCAAATCTAGATTGTAAGATTAAATTGACTTTAATTAATTTGTATGCGATTCAATTTTGATTTTAATGAAGATTGACGAGGTCGATCAAAAGTTGTATCGTAGGCGATAATGATTGTAAAGGTCGATTGATCGAACTGTAGATCAGAAGCTAGATTACAGTATGATCGAAATTTGATTTAAAAGTAATTGAAAATTGATTTGAAATTAATAAAGAGTTGGATTTGGGTTTGATTTGGATTTTGAGTTTAATTGATTAGGGTTGGGGTTAGTCCAAGTGACCTCATACAAAAATGTGGTCAACAGTGGTTCGGTCAAACCTAGACCTACATCCACTCCTTGGAGGCAACCTCCAAGTATTGCACTAAAATTGTGACTCTCCTTTAGCCCCCACAGCTAGGCGGAGAAGCCCTTACAAAAACACTTCCACCTTCCCCGGTGCGGCGGAGTCGTCGGGTCCTTTGACACCAAGGAGATCTTCTTCTTTGGAGAACTTACCTCGAGACAAGCCATGAATCTGATGGTACTAAGGTGCGAGTTAGCCGGAGAAACCGTGTGGAATCCCCTCCACACTCCCTTGAGTTCCCCCCCTCATAGGATCTTCTCCCTCTCAAACTCCACCCTTTCCTCTCTCCCTTTCAAGCTCTCTCTTCAAGTTTCCCCCACAAGAACGAAGCTACTATGGCTGCCAAAGACACTTACAAAGTGTCTTGTCATAGCTTAAATAGAAGAGCTAAAAATGAGCTCATTAATGCAAGTTGCCGACATTATCATCCAGGACTATAGGCATATCGTCCTGGCCGATTAATTAAAATTCAGCTCAACGGCCTGGGATGATTTGGGACGATCAGAAGAAAATTGGTTATATCATCCTTGCCGATCTAACGATCATCACGGCTGATTAGTTTAAAACTAATTTTAATCATCCTGATCATCACTCTGGTTTGGTGCTGGCCGAAGTCAATCGTCCAGGCCATCGTCCTGGCCGATCATAAGATCATCCCGGACGATGTGATTGTATCAATGAACCATTAATGATTTCCAAATAATACCAGATCAATTTAGGTATGATTGAGTTATATCGTCCTGGACGATATAAATACCGTCCTGGCTGATTTCCTAAAATAAAGAATACCTAAACTGATTATGGTGGCTGATTCTTTCTGAATTGAGAATATCGTCCAGGCCGATATGTTTATGACAGCTGCCTTAATGAGGATGCCCTAATTAAGGTTTCTAATTTCGGACATATCATCCAGGACAATAAAAATATCATCCCGGCCGATATTACCAAAAATAAAATTTTTTAGGTTACACCAGAGGCTACACCAAATACAAGAGACTCAAGAAAGGAAAAAGATTACAAACTAACACAGACCTAGTCTACCCAATCTTGAGCTGGTTCAAAATTGCAGTCTGATCGTGTGGACCTGAAACATTAGCATATAAGGCAATCGTAGAGAAATAAGGAATGTTTGCTATCATCAAAATCATAGATCTGCAACAATCTCCCCCTTTTTGATGATGGCAAAAAATTTCAATTTGAATTTTCAAAAGAATATTTTCTCTTAATCTCCCCCTTACTAGAATAACATACTTTAAAAAAAAATAGGGGAGATAAAAGTATTTTTGTTGTTTTAAATTTTTTGAAAAGAAGGATACAAATTCAATAGAATATTCTCCCCCTTTGACATTATCAAAAAGAGAGGAGGAACGAAAAACAAAACACAAAAAAATATTTTCTAATCTAGTGAGAAATCAAAATATTCTTAAAATGATAAAGTTACCTCTTGGTTTTAATCAAAAACTTAGTAGAATTGGATTGACAACTCATAGCCCAGAAAAGGTTAGAAACTCAGAAATTTATAATCCAAACTCAAGTTCTTTAAAAAGGCAAAAAAACTTTTTAATTCAAGATCTAAATCAAGGAATAAATTAGAGAAAGAAAACAAAATTTTTCAAAAACTCCTTCCATAAAATATATCTAATAGAAGATCAATGCATAAGTTTTTGAATCAAGAATCAAGATTTTCAAACTCAAGTATCGAAAGTATCAAGGGTTTTCTTAAGCCTTTTAAGAAGTACAAGAATGGTAAGCATTAACTTTGTGGGCTCATTTTATGCCTCTTGACAATTGGTTGGCGCACTGCGCATCTTTTGATACACTTTGTGTATTCTTTATTTTCAATTTGGCATCTTTGCACATCTTTTATTTTTGGCATCATTGGCCAATTTTTTGAATATGCTTCCTTTCTATAATCTTAAAAATAAAGGAAAACCCATCTTAGTGACAAAGTGAATTGCTTGATTAAGAAAATTATGAGTTAGATTCAAAAACTTGTAAAAGATTCCTATGCGATAAATAAAACGTAGGAAGATAAAAAATTTTGTTTCAAAAACCAATTTAAAAGATGAAAAATATTTTAAATCAAAAGTAGGATAACTACTTTTAGAAAATAGAGATTGAGAGTTAAAAATAAATGAGTTTCCTTCCTTTGACTGTTTTAGAGAAGTCGAACACAACTTATCAAAGATTTCAAGAAAATTCAGGAAGTATATTTTTCTTTTTTAGAAAAGTAAATGTGTGTGTTGATGAGAGAAAAAAAATTAATGAAAACAAAACACAAAAAAAAAAAAAAATGATAAAAAAATGAAAAAAAAAGAAAGACACAAATAAGATATTTAATCATTATCTCTTTCCTGGTCTGATGCTTCTGAGACTAGATCTGCCCATGAGATTTTTTGCCTTTCATTATTTCCCCAGTTCAAAGTTTGTTTCGCCTTGTCCTTTTCTTTTGCAGGAAGAATTCTTAAATTAGGGCACTCATTTTTCATATGTCCAGGTTTCTTGCATCAAAAACAAATAACGTCAGAGAAAATATTAACATCCTTACCATTTTTACCTTTTTTCCACTTTTGCTTATGCTTTCGTGAGCTTTGTGATTTGCTTGATAGGTCATTGCTATCGTCAC
This sequence comes from Dendrobium huoshanense, assembly GCA_016618105.1. Classification (NCBI taxonomy): domain Eukaryota; kingdom Viridiplantae; phylum Streptophyta; class Magnoliopsida; order Asparagales; family Orchidaceae; genus Dendrobium; species Dendrobium huoshanense. The sequence goes on from CM028353.1 coordinate 63,845,964, forward strand.
CAACTAAGCTTCCTCTTTCCATATCTTCAGCTTTTAGAACGATCGTTTCACCTGCATCCAAACGTCTTTGACCCAAACCTTGCTCGTAGGCAATGAGTGAGCCAATCAAATTATCAATAGAATATACATTCAAATATTTTGATTCACAAATAGCAACAACTTTAGAATCAAATTTATCCAGTAGACAACGGAGAATTTTGGGATGATTTATACTAATTCAATCTTATATAGATGATCATGCTCATTCGAGGCATTAATTAAAGGGGGAATAAAATTAAGCTATAAGTTAATAAATTTTTTGCTAGTGCTTCAAAAATTGCCAAGTCCCCATTTATAAATTAAAAAAGTATAGATAAGTGTGGTTGTGAATTTGAGCATTTAAATTTTTAATACATATAACTACTGAAAGTTTATTAGGGATGTTAAGCCCTTATAAACTAGCCTAAGGCTAACCAATATGGAGGGTGAATTGGTATTTTAAAAAATTATTTCAATCAAAACTCAAACCAAAATTCACCATAACGACAATCAAAGTGCAAAAAAAAAAAAAAAAAAAAAAAAATAAACGCGGAAGAAAATAAAAGAACATAAAGATTTATAGTGGTTTGGTCAATAAAACCTACATCCACTCCCCTGAGGTGCCCTCTGACTATTACACTAAACTAAGTGACTCTCCTTTTGCTCTCACAGCAAGGCGAAGAAGCCCTTACAAAACCTCCTTTCCACAAACACTGGTGAGGCAGAGAACCCGAATCCTTTTGCTTCCTCCTGAAGTAGGCAGAGAACCTTGATCATTTGCTGAAGTAGACCTCCCTTGAACCCCCAAGAACAAGAGACGCCGTTTGGAGAAGACAACTTGGAACCTTACTTGGAGCAACCTTTGTGAACCCTCTCACAAACTCCCCCTCAGAAGTTCTTCTCTCTCTCTCTCCCTTTCCTCTAGGCTCTCTCAGGTCAAACAACAACAAAAGATGCTTATGCTTGAGAAAACACGAGTCATTTAAATAGATTTTCAAGAACCAACTTTATCATCCAGGATGATATTGTTATCATCCTATACGATTAGTACAAATTAAGCGCAATCAACTCGGATGACTTCAAAAGATTAGAAGATTTTTTGTTCCTATCATCCAAGATGATGATATATCATCCTATATTATTTATATAAATCAGGGAATATCATCTAGAACATGGCTCTAGATGGGAGTCTAGACGAAAACAAAATGACTTGATCGTCCAGGATGATCTTGCGATCGTCCTGGCCGATTAGTTTAAATCTATGTATAATCTTTTAGAACATTGCTCTGAACAAATATTATATGATTTTTTGTCATCCAGGAGCAATCAAGGTTTTTGAACTGATCGTCCAGGCCGATCCTACGATCATCCAGGATGATATGATCGAATCAATCAACCTTTATTAATTTCCTTAATCACCAGATCAATTTAGGCATAAATGAACCCCATCGTCTAGGCCAATGTCCTGGATGATGATTAAAAAATAAGACTACCTGAATAAATCTGGCAGCTGATTCTTTCTAATTTGAGCATATCGTCCTAGCCGACATAAAAATTTTCTAGGATAACATTCTTAATGATAGTTTCCTTAACTAGGATGCCCTAATTAGGGTTTATATTTTGACTGATCGTCTAGGACAAATTTGGGATCATCCCGGACGATGTTAGCAAAATCAGAGAAACTCTAAGTCAGATAGAAAAAATTCTCCCAAATGTGTGTGTGTAGGGTTACTTAGCATCAAGCACCACAAAGATTACAATTGACTCAAGGAAGGGAAAGAATATATTACAAACTAACTCAGACCTAATCTACCCTATCTTGAGCTGACTTGAGTTGCACTTGATCTTGTTGACCTAAAATGTTAGTAGGCAAGGAAGTCATAGAAAAAATAGGAATGTTTGTTATCATACAAATTCTAATTCATAAAACCATATTTTCAACAATCTTTCCTTTTTTGATGATGGAAAACTAAACCTAATCAAGCAATTCAAGATAGTGAACTAGAAGTAGTGGAATCATAAAAATATATTATATATTCAAATTTCAGAATAGAACATTACAAGTACAACACATTACTCCCCCTTTTGACATCTAAATTATTAAAGTAGAAGGAAGGCTGGAAGTTTGGAGGAGCAAAATATTGGAGGTTATATTTAGATTCTAAAACATAAGCAATGAGGGCTAGTTTTGACTTCCTTCTATGTCTTGGGTCATGAATAGTGGTCATATGTTTAATGTAATGAAAGATCAAATTAGTAGCATTAAATTTGCGATGGGATAAAATATAAAAGGTGGTGATCAAAAAAAGAGGAGTAATGTGGACGCGATCACTAGGTTTAAGAATAACAGAGGTGCGAAGGACATACTAGATCGTCCTAGCATCTTTAAGTAAATAGCTAGTCTCTCTAACATGAAAGTGGGCATTAGTGTTGCGAAAAAAGTGGTTGGCCAGAGCCCAATCATAATCAGGGTTAGAACACAGGGTGTGAAGCTTATCCCCTATGGTGGAGAGTTGTAAGAATTTTGTACAGTCCTAGTATGTGATCTCGACGGTGCGTCTATTCACATACGATCTAAGAGAAATAAAGGCTTAATTTATTCTAAGGCTTGAGAATAATTCAAATAAAAGCTCAGAATTAAAGGGGATTGCGAGAGTGAGAATGAAACAAAAAGAGGTGTGAGTGAATAAGTCAAGTACTGGATAGGAAAGGTGGTTTGGGTTGATTGATCAGGAAACAGTAATGCCAGCCATTTTATAGTATTGGTAGGCAGCTTGATCATCCGCCTCCATGAATTGGAGGTCCAAAGTGGCCCTCAAGGAACAGCTTGATACCTGGCGAGATCGCTTGCCTCTTGCCATGATCATAAATAACAAGAAAAGAAGAAGTAGAAAGCTAGTAGAAGAAGATGATGTGAGAAAAATGGCTGGAGGAGCTCTAAATTTAAAGAATCAGTCAGATCATCAAGGATGATCGCAGAATCATCCAGGATGATTCGGTGCAATAATTGCAGCTGGATAATTGGTCAAAAAGGTGGTCATATCATCTAGAATGATCATATATTATCCAAGATGATTATACACAGGCAATCGTGCTGAGGTGACAATTCGGACGACCATTGAAAAAGCATATCATCTAGGATGATGAGGTGGATCGTCCAAGATGATGATCAATAATGGATCATACCAGTCAAATTTAAAACATTTAAATGCACTGCAACCTGTATCGTCCAGGATGAATAGGTGGATCATCCGGGACGATTCTCAATAATTGAGCAAAGAGTAAAGGCATCATCCAGGATAAAAGAGGATCGTCTAGGATGATCAAAGATGATTGAAGCAGCAGACGATCAAATTATCCAGGATGATAATGCATCGTCTTTGATGATAAAGAGCAAAAAGGTCAGAACAGCCAGTAGATGAATTTTTAGAAGTTAATTGAACCAATCTTTCAGGATGATATTACTATCATCCATGATGATGTGTCAAAAAAAATTAAAATATATGATGGATGGAGATGTTTAAACAAGGCCCAAAAACATTAAAATCAAGTGAAAATGATAAAAATAAAATACGACATAGACATAAAAATAAAAAAAAATAAAGATTTTTTTTTTATCAAGGCATGAATATGACATAGTTTCCTTGTGATTGATTTTAAAGATTTGTAATTAAATGAATTAACATCATCGAAATCCGAAAAATTGGTAACACAACCGATCTTGTTATCCATACTTGAACTTCTCCTTGGGCAAGACTTTTTTTTTTTTTTTTAAAACAAAGATCTAAAACAAAAAAAATAGATTGGATAAGAAAAAGAAATCCATTCAAAACTTGGTTTCAAACAAATACACTACAAGAAAACCCCATATTACCGGCGGAGGAAATCCGCCGGAAAACATAGATATTCCGACGGAACTATAAGTTTCCGGCGCATGTTGCGGCGGAAATCCATACGCCGGTTTTAATCGCGTCGATAAATTATTTCCGGTGCCAATCTTGCGTCGAAAATTTCTCCGGTGCAGTTTTCGACGTACTACCGGCGAAAAAATGGATCGTTATCGACGTTGAAAAAAGTCCTAATTCCACTGGTAATTAGCGTCGCATTATGCGCCGGCCATTATCGATGGATAAAATGACACAAAGTGTGCTTAGAAAGCCCACAAACTCGCTTGTGACGCAAAGTATACGCCGGTAATTAGCTGCGGACATTGCGCCGGTAAATGCACCGGTAAGTTCCGACAGAAAAAAGACGACGGTACCTACGATACGATTCGTTGTATCGTCTGCTTCGGCGAACTTCCGGCACAAAATCCGCTGGAAACCTGGAGCATTGACAAAAAAAAATTTTCTTCCCAGCCAACAATTAAATTTCCATACCTGCAAACCTATACAAATATCAATTCTATAATATTTCAATTGTAACATTACAACATATCAATAATTTCACCACAGTTTCACAATAGTTTATAACATTAAAAGAAACAGTTTAGTACTAACAATCAACTAAAAACATCACATTAAAAGAAATTGTTCAATAAAACATGTTCACAGAAATAAGCAAGTTCATATAAACTAAATTAAATAACTCATACTACGTGGACTCCTCCTCAGGTGGAGCTACGTCTTTTCCACTCAGCTGCTCTCTCATCTTGCGCATTTCATCCAACAACTGATTATGTTGATGAATACTTGTTTGAACCTATGCTTGTAGCTGAGCTTGAACCTGTGCTTGCAGCTGAGCTTGCCAATCAGCTTGTGATTTCCTTACTTGTTCTAGCTCAGCTTGAAGGGCACTTATTTGTTGAGCTTGTAAGGAATCATGCGAACTGGATGCGAAGCTGGATGCGGTAGAGGATATTATCCCCTCATATGCATGAGCTTGCACACCTAAGCCATATAATCTACCATGCTGCATTCCTCTAACGGCCTGCGACCAGATGCGATACTCAGAATACTCCACAGAGCTGCCAGAAGAGCTCTCACCTGATGCGGCATGAGTCTCTCGAAGCCGTGTACAATCCTCCTGTGAAAGTATAATATAAATATATATAGTTAAACTAAAACTTAGAAAATATTAAACATATATAAAAATATACTTACATAGGCTTTTCTTGATCTCTTATCAATCCACTGTTGATCCTCCTGTCACTTATGAGTGCGACTATGCAATTCAACAGGAGTTGGTTCTCTACCAAGCATCTCTTTCTATTTGAATTAAGAGAATTTTATTAATATAGATTAAAGAACAATTTTAAAAAATATTTAAAATTCATTACCAAACGACGCCTGTGCTCAGTATGTGGAACAGAGCCGCCTGTATGAAGTGAACTTCCCAACCCACAAACATCAGAAGCTCTGTTCTGCCGATTTTGATCCCTCTTCCTACTGTACTCTTCGCTGCCCCAAGCTGCATTTAACTCAGCCCATATTACCTCTCCAATCCACAGTGGTCACTTCCCATACTTTCTAATATCAGTGAACATGTCGCGCATCCGAGTAGACCCACACTTCTCAAAATTCTTTCTAATCCTGTCATTATGTTGGGGTAGCCAACAAAACTCTTTCTGCAATCAAATACATATGATATATAATATATAAGATTATAAGCTTAACTAAGAAAGAATAAATCATTTAACATAAAAATTTTAAAACCCAAAAATACCTCAAACTCTCTGAACCACATCTCCCGGACTTCTTTCGGGACTTTCTTCCAAGAAATAGAAGGAGCGTCAAACCTGCTCCGTATGATGTCCCGTATTTTATGTGTCGGTTGTTTTGATGGATATAAACCTACAAAAATAAAGTTATATAAAATAAATATAAAATATAAAATAAAAATATTTGTTAGTTTAAAAAAATAAAAGAGAATGTACATACGTGTCACCCTCAGGTGCTATCAACATTCTACCATCTGTCTCCTGCTCTACTGCAACTGTCGATGGTCCCGCTGCTGTCAAAGATCCAGCTGCTGTCGAAGGTCCAACTGCTGTCAAAGGACCAGCTATAGCGGGCTGATGGGGTGGTGGGGGATAGTATGGTGGAGCATATGGTGGAAATAGATAAGTAGGAGGGTCACCAGCATACAGTGGGGGTGTGTAGTATGGGTAGAAAGGAGTACTCTGCCCAGGATCTGGTTAAGGAAATCGGGGGTCTGGTGAGTAAAATTGTGGGCTACCGCTTCCATGAGTGGGTAAAGGCTGTGTATCAGGCTGAGGCTGTATAGTAGGAAGAGGCTATGTAGTAGGCTGAGGCTGTGTAGCAGGCTGAGCCGAGGTGGTCCCCTCAGTACGTACTAGCCTAGGTGGTCCAGCTGTACTGATCTTCTAAGTGCGCCTGTTAAAAATATTTTTTATCAATCCTCTACTAGGCTCCTCACCTGAAGCCATCTACACATAAATAAAAAAAAATATTAGAAATATGAGTTATAAAAAAAATTTAATAAAAAATAATGCGGTGCAGTAGCTAAAAAAATACAGTCAAGTAAAATGCAGGGGAGTAAAAAAAAAAGCAGTGCAATAGCTAAAATAAATGCAGTAAAGTAAAACGCAGGGAAGTAAAATAAAATGCAGTGCAAAAGCTAAAAAAATTTTAAGTTACCTTATGTTGTTAACTCATCATTTGTTGATTCACTTGCATAAGATGATACACTCCCATTACTATCAGATTCATCATTACTTTCCTCTATGGTTAGATCTACCTCCTCTAACTGCAACTCGCTCTCATTAATTCTGATTTGGTCATCTACATTGATTGAGAGATTTTTTAAATTAGACATAAACTATTCTTGATGTGCTGATGGTATTAAGGTGGTTTTCTCAATTACTCCCCTTGGTTTTGTCTTCATAACTACCAGCCAATCTTGTTTGCCTCGTATTCCACTTAGATAGTTAGCATAATAGACTTGAGTTGCCTGACTAGCAATGATGAAAGGATCAAACTTTGCATATCTCCTAGCCCGCTTTACTTCTGTTATACCGTAAATTGGATGAACTTTCGTGCCTCTATTTGGTACTGGATCAAACCATTCACAATTGAAGAGATACACAGTGTTCCTCTGACCGGGATATTCAAGCTCTAATATTTCTTGTAATACCCCGTAGTATTCAGAATCATCCCCTGTATGGGTGTTCCCTCTTACACATACGCCTGAATTTTCTGTCTTCTTTTCTTCACATCAATTTTTTGTCTGGAATTTATAACCATTGACCTCAAATATTTGATAATATTTTACTAATCTATTTGGTCCCCAAGCTAACTCAGATAACCTTCAATACTGCAAACTGTCTTCAGTGTGTACCTTCAAATGTATAAGATGTTATGGTTACTATTATTAATTGAAATAATTAACTCATTAAGTAAGAATAATTATTCAAAACATACCGTATTTTTAAACCAAATAGTGAATTCTTTTTCCACTATCTTCTGGACTTCTCCTTCTTCTGATGTATTAAGACCATCAATAAACCTCCTATAAATTTTTTTATTGAGTTTAGAACAAAGTCTAAAAGAAAATCGAAAATATAAACAACTTAACTATACTTACTCGAGATATGGCTCCACTTCATCACAGTTAAGCAAGATGTACAATGTGATAACTGCCATCTCCTTATCGGTCAAATAGCGCACAGTGCTAGCGCCTAAAGGTTCCCCAATTCTGCTGAACACAGATATATTGGAGGATTTACCAATATTTTGAGATGCTTAACTTTCACCTGATTGAGATATTGTTTCAAAATAATACGAGCAAAACTGAGTTGTCTCGTATGTTAAATATGCTTCACAGATAGAGCCTTCGGGTCGTGATTTGTTCTTAGCAATCTTCTTAAGTTTATTTAAATATCTCTCAAAAGGATACATCCACCTATACTGAAAGGGTCCACCATCCATAGCCTCATATGGTAAATGACAGGTAGATGCTCCATAGAGTCAAAAAAGCCTGGAGGAAATATTTTCTCAAGTTGACACAAAATGAATGGAATTTGCTGCTCCATAAGAATCAAATTCTCCACATTTATTTTAGAAGAGCATAAATCTTTGAAGAAGACACTTAGCTCGATCAGGGGCTTTAAAATCTGATCTGGAAGATAACTAAAAGCAGTTGATAGTAGACATTGCATGAAGATGTGACAATCATGACTTTTCAATCCGAATAATCTCCCTGATAAGTCAACACACCTGCTTAGATTGGAAGAATATCCATCAGGTACTCATAGAGTCTTCACCCATTAACAAATTTCTCATTTTTGCTCTAAAGTTAATGTGAATGGAGCTTTGGGTTTGAGAAATTTTTTGGCTCCACCATCCTTCAATTCGAAAGCTTTCCTTCTACAAATCTCCTTTAAGTCCATCCTTGCTTTTATATTATCTTTCGATTTCTCTTTGATGTCCATAACTGTAGAGAAAATATTATCAAAAACATTTTTCTCTATATGCATAACATCCAAGTAATGTCTAATCAAGTTTGTTCTCCAATATGGCAACGACCAAAAAATACTTTTCTTAGTCCAATTATGGTTGACACCATATTCTGTCAATCTGATCTCAGCTAATGTTGGAGATTCCATTATGGTGGGCAAGAAATCTACTCTTTCAAAAATTTCTTCACTATTGAATCTTAGAGGAGGTTGAAACATCACCATTTTATTTTTAGTAAACGCTTCTTTATTTCACCTGAAAGGATGACTTTGAGGCAAAAACATTCGATGACAATCGAACCAAGTGTTCTTTCTACCATACTTTAAAGTGAATGATTTTGTATTTTCCATACAATATGGACAAGCTAGACTTTACTAAGGACCACCTTTGTGATGCATGTTAATTAGGAAATCAAGTGAAGTCCTCATTTAAGTCCAATAAAGATCTTAGGACCAATAAACCTTTAGAAATTCTACACATGGATCTTTTTGGACCTGTAGGCACTATAAGTCTAGGAGGGAAGGTATACGGATTTATTATAGTAGATGATTTCTCAAGATTCACTTGGGTTAGATTTCTTTTTCATAAGAGTGAATCGTTTGAGGAATTCAGAAATTTTTCTACTTGGATTCAAAGGAAACTAGGGAGTGAAATAATTTCTATACAAAGTGATCATGGAGGAGAATTTAAAAATGAAAGATTTGAAAATTTCTGTAAAAAAAAGGGGATTGATCATAATTTTTCTGCACCTAGAACCCCTCAACAAAATGGGGTAGTTGAAAGAAAAAACAGAACATTAATAGAAGCCGCCCGAGCAATGTTCGCAGAATACTCGCTTCCTAGATATTTTTGGGCTGAGGCGATTAGCACTGCATGTTATGTTATGAATAGGGTGAATGTGAGATCAAATTTGAATAAAACACCCTATGAGTTGTTAAAAGGTATTACACCTAATTTGTCTTATTTGCATGTATTTGGGTGCAAGGTGTTCATACATAATAATGAAAAATCTGCCTTAGGAAAATTTGATCAAAAATCAGATGAAGGAATTTTTGTTGGATATTCAAGTGTTGGAAAATCTTATAGGGTATTCAACAAAAGAACTTTAGTCATTGAAGAAACCACACATGTTGTATTTGATGAATGTGGAAATTTGGAAGAGCCAAATGTTATTGAAGAAGAAATTGAAGAAAACTCCCAAAAGATTGATAGATTAAATTTGGAAGAAAATGTGGAAGAAAATTTAGAAAGAGAAAACCCTTTGCCTAGAGATTTGAGATTTTCTAAAAACCACCCAAAGGAATTGATTATAGGTGAACCAAATGAGGGTGTTAGAACTAGGCGTGAATTAAACAAGAAAGTCAATCATTCAGCCTTTATTTCAACTATTGAACCCACTAACATTGATCAAGCACTTTCTGATGAATTTTGGATATTAGCCATGCAAGAAGAGTTAAATCAATTTGTAAGAAATAAAGTTTGGGAATTAACTACAAGGCCAAAAGATCAAAGTGTTGTTGGAACCAAGTAGGTTTTCAAAAATAAAATGAATGACTCATGAGTAGTCATTAGAAATAAGGCTAGATTAGTTGCTAAAGGGTATAATCAAATTGAAGGAATTGATTTTGAGGAGACTTTTGCCCCTGTAGCTAGACTTGAAGCAATTAGGGTTTTACTTGCCTTTGCCTGTTTTAAAGGTTTTAAATTGTTTCAAATGGATGTAAAAAGTGCCTTTTTGAATGGGGTTATTGAAGAAGATGTTTTTGTAGAACAACCTCCAGGTTTTGAAAATTCTAAATTTCTAAATCATGTTTTCAAGTTAAAAAAGATATTATATGGATTGAAACAGGCACCTAGTGCTTGGTATGAGAGGTTGAGCACCTTCCTACTTGAAAGATCTTTTGAAAAAGGAAGTGTGGATACAACTCTCTTTTTAGGAAAATTGGAAAGGATATACTTATTGTTCAAATTTATGTGGATGACATCATCTTTGGATCTTCAAATAAAAATCTTTGTGATGATTTTTCTAAAACAATGAGTAGTGAATTTGAAATGAGTTTAATGGGAGATTTAAATTACTTTCTAGGATTTAGCATTAAGCAACTTGAGGAATGTACTTTTCTTAGTCAAACTAAATATATTAAGGATATCCTCAAAAAATATAAAATGGACAATGCTAAACATGTTAGTACACCAATGAGTTCCTCAGTTTAGTTGGATAAGGACCTTAAGGGAAAATCTGTTGATCAAAAGAAATTTAGAGGGATAATTGGATCTTTACTTTACTTGACTGCTAGCCAACCAGATATTATGTTCAATGTTTTCTTATGTGCTAGATTTCAATCAGATCCAAAAGAATCATATTTGATAGCAGTGAAAAGGATTTTAAGATATTTACTAGGAACTCAAAACTTAGGGATTTGGTATCCTAAGTTTAACTCTTCATTTGAAATTATTGGTTACTCAGATTCTGACTTTGCAGGCTGTAGAGTGGATAGGAAAAGCACTTCTGGAATATGTCAATTCATTGGAAATTCATTAGTTTCATGATCTAGTAGAAAACAAAATTTAGTGGCACTATCTACTGCAGAAGCAGAATACATTGCATTAGAAAGTTGTGTGGCACAAGTACTTTGGTTAAAACAACAGTTGATTGATTTAGGATTAACTATAGGCACTATTCCAATTTATTGTGACAATACTAGTGCTATTTTCATTTCCAAAAATCCTATTCAACATTCTAGAACCAAACACATTGATATAAGGCATCATTTCATAAGGGATCATGTATCCAAGGGAGAAATTGAACTCATATATATTTCAACTGAAAATCAACTTACAGATATTTTTACAAAACCTTTAGCCTTTGATACCTTCAGTACTTTAAGAACAAAGGCTTGGTGTTATTGATTTGAATGCCTAAACAAAATGTCTTTGCAACATTGATATTTGTTTTATTTTGTTTTTGATTTTGTGAAATTGTGTGTGTTTTGAATGAATTTGTTTTTAGGTCTATGGTTTTGTTTTATGTTTTCTATGTTTTTGAATGTTTAGTTTGATTTTCTTAAATTAAAAATCAAAATTCAAAAATTGGAGGAAATCGTCCGGGACAAATTTTGTTTCGTACTGGACGATGTGTGAGTTCAGAAGAGGAAGATGAAGGAGAGCAAACTTCTACACCTCAGTCAGATTATCAGAATCTGATTGAAAGATTTGATAGATTAGAGACTCATGTTGATCAAAGGTTTGAACAATTTGATGCTCAACTTAAGCAGCAACAACAAGCATTGGTAACATTAGAGATGAAGTACATGAAATTAATACCAATGTAATGTTGATGGCCTCCTACTTCAACATTTTTGGTGGCATTCCTCCTCCTCCAGAACAGTAGAGTTGAATTTCTTTGTGTTTTTGTACTCGTGTTTTATGTTTTGTTGTGTCAGTTTTTATGTTAAGTGTTTATTTTTATGTTTGTTTTTTCTTTTAAGTTCAGTGTATTTTCTTATTTGTTTTTAGATATTATAAAATGTGTAATCCTTTCATTAATATCAATGGATGTTGTACTTGTTTCAAATTTGATTTGTTTTTGGAAGGTGGTTAATTTTTATGAATTTCTTTAATATTATTTAATCTTCATAGTGCTTAAATTAGATTGTAATTTGAGATATCTATATTAGAAAATCTAGTCTTTCTAAATTTAAAAGTTGTTTATAACTTGATGTAATTAGAACTTTTAAATTTATGTCTATTCATTTAGACTACATAAAAGTTAATATTATTATTGCAATTTATATGTTTTCTTATTTTGTATTTCTATGCTCAAGTGATATTTATGCACCTAGAAATATTTGAAATTTTAGATTATTGATTTTGGAAAGAATTGGTCTCAATTACTCTTGAAAATTGTACAAAAAGTACAAAAATCAAAAGGAATGCACAAAGATTTGCAATGTGAAAAAGAGGCTCAAAATTAGCCCAATGTCAAAAAATACACAAAAATGTGCCCAAAAATTTGAAAAAGATGCGCAAAGCGCCACATGTGGTAATTCTCTTCTTTCCAAATTCTTTCAATCTCTTAATTCAAATTGATCTTATGTTCATTTATATTCCATTGAACTTTGAATTATAAAATTTTTTTTACATCTCTCTTGTAATGATTTTCTATATTCAAATGTCTAAATTGAATCATGTCCTTGAAAAATTCTTCTTACTTACAATGTTATATCACTTCTTAAATTTTATGAATTTCTATGATAGACCTAATGTTTTTAGTTTAAAATTACATACCTTATGTCAATCACCATTTAAATTAAATTTTCAAATGAATTTCATATAATTACTTACATTTCTCATCTACTTCTTCTTCACTTTTTGTTGTTGTCAAAAAGGGGGAGAAATTATTGTGTTCGGTTTGTTTTGTTTTGATTATTCTGTTTGTTTTTGTTTTGATTATTCTGTTTGCATTTTGCTTTTGTGTGTTTGACTTTGTGATTGTTTGTATGAAAAATTTTTGAAAAACAAAAATACTGTTCTTTGCTTCAAAATGCCTCCTTATTTTCATGTATTCATCAATTCAGGGGGAGTTTAGGAGATAGGAGATTTGTTTAAATTAAAACCATACAAACAATAATTTTTTTTCATCATCAAAAAGGGGGAGATTGTTAGAATAGTTGCTATTTGAATGCTTTACATTTTTACAACTTGTATAGTTTTGATGATTCCAAACATTATTGTTCAAATGTGTAGTTATCTCCTAACAATTTTAGAAGTTTTGTATTTCGTCTTGTGTGTACTAAAATTTCAGGAAAATCAGACTCCAGACTACAAAAACTTCAAATCAAATTCAACATGAGATACTTTGTTAATTTGAAACTTGCATTTTTCTTTGAATTATATTTGAAAGGGAGTGATTGTAATTGAGTGAATAAAAACATACACACACATATAAGGAGATCATAAAAATTTTATACTGATCGTACGGGACGATATCAGATCGTACGGGACGATCAGACAGTTATCTCCTATAGAGCACATGGAACGAATAGGAACTTGCTCAAAATTTTTTTTTTCTAAGTCCTATTCATCCAGGATGAAATTAATTATCGTCCACGACGATTGGTTCACTGTAAAATTTTCGTCCAGACAAATTTTATTATCGTCCGTGGCGACTGGTCCTCTGGAAAGATTTCATCCAAACGAAATTAAAAATCGTCCAGGACGATCGGGTCTCTGGAAAATTTTCATCCAGACGAAAATAAATTATCGTCCGTGGCGATTGGTCCTCTGGAAAATTTTCGTCCAGACGAAGTCAAGAATCGTCCAGGACGATCGGTTCTCTGTAAAAATTTCGTCCAGATGAACATATTTTCGACCAAACGATTAACCGACTTAGAAAAGTTTTCAGCAGTTTCTAGAACTGACCTTGTAATAACCGTTCGTACTGGACGAACCTAAATTCGTACAGGACGATCAGCTGTACGAAGACATTTCGTGCACATATTCAAATAGGGTCATTTCAGATCATTTAAGTAAAATCGTCCAGGACGATCCACTGCGTACAGAATTGAAAACTTGCAGTTTTTGGGCAGTTTTTCTTGTCTTTTATATAAATAGTCCAAATTAGACTACCACCCTATCTTTTTGTCATTTGATCTTTGTGCCTCTTGAGAGAATAGCTAAGGAGAGAGTGGAAGAGTGCATTCAAAGGAGAATTCTTACCATTAGAGCGTAAAGGCTTCACTTGAAATTTAAAGGTAAGAATCTCTACTTGTGAATTGGGATTACTTCACTCTTTTCTTTCTTCCTTCTAGATTTCTTGTGAGAGGATAAGTCAAGGAGATCCTATTCGCTGCCGACACTTGGAGAGTGTGAATAGCCGAAAGGATCTCTTCCTACACTTGGAGAGTGTGAACAGCCGGAAGGGTTCTCTGCCCATACTAGGAGAGTGTGAAAGGACGGACGGTTCTCTGCCAACACTGGGGATTGTGTAAAAGGACGATGGTTCTCTGCCAACACTGGGGATTGTGTAAAAGGATGACGGTTCTCTGCCAGCACTGGGGATTGTGTAAAAGGACGACGGTTCTCTGCCAGCACTGGGGATTATATAAAAGGACGACGGTTCTCTGCCGCACCGGGTAGTGGTGAAAAGAGTGTGTTGTAAAGGCTTCTCCGCCTTGCTGTGGGTGAAAAAGGAGAGTCACTATTAGTTTTAGTGCAATACTCAGAGGGTGCCTCTGAGGAGTTAATGTAGGTCTGGTTATAGACCGAACCACTATAAATCTGGTGTCATTTACAGTTTTTTTATTTCCACATTTTATTTTAATTTTTAACAACTCTGTGGTTGAAAAATATTTTCTAGAAAAACTTTAAAAGAAAAATTTTCATTTCGGTTGAACCTAATCTTAAAAAGGGTTTAAAATTTTTAAACTACCAATTCACCCCCCTCTTAGTAGCCTTGGGACATTAACTTAGGTTTAACAACCTAATTAATAGATTCAACAAACTTCATCTTTAGGATGGTTGTTGTATTTTAAAAGGTTTGTTGAATGTTTTAAACATTAAGCTAACATTTCTGGAGTTTTAAAGTAGTTTTGAGTTTTTATGAATTTTTGGAATATTTTAATCACTTAATTAAAGGTTCAAAATTTGACTTTTTGATTAAGGGTGTTTTCTGGAAAATTAGTATTTTATTAAAATACTAAACCTTAATACGATCAGTTAGACAGTAAGTATGTTGAAATCTGATTTTTCTACATTTTATTACGAAGGTTTGAAGTTTTGAACTAGATTTTAACTTAGATTTGACTGGTTTGTTGACTTTTTGAATTTGATGTTTTTCTGAACTTTTAATATTTTTAATAAATATAATGCATTAATAGAAGTTGAATGCAAGTGAGTTTGGGTGATTTGGATTTTTCTTGAATTAGTTATGAAGGTTTGAATTTTTGACTATTTAATGAATTTTAAAAAAGTTTAATTAGAGAGCCATTTTGTGGTTTTTCTCCAAATGAATCCCAAACCCTTTGAAATCAACTCCAAAGGTCAATAATAACCTAATAAGAGATTCCCAAGTGTTTTGGAAATTTTTGGAATTTAAAATTATTATTAATTAATTAAATGAATTAAATATTAGTTTTTACTTAAAATTAAATTAACTTTAGAATTTCTGTCAAATCAAGGGGCTTTTAATTTTCTTGAGTTAAGGATTGAATTCTGGTCAGTTAGAGGGGTTATACATATTTTTTTTTGGATTTAAACATGATTTATTACATTTTTTAGACATTTTGAGGCTTAATTGGGGGTTTAGACTTAGGAAATTTAATTAAGGGTCTTAATGATTTCCAAAGCTAATGAAATTTCTCCTAGTGGCTGTACATGTCCCTAAGTTCAAGTGTTTGAAGTTTTAACTCAAGGGGAAGTGAATCCTAATTATAGGAAATATTCTAAGTTCTCTAAAAATAGGTCCTTAATTATTGTCCTTAATGTCACTAAGTTATAGGTTTGCAAATCATTGTTTCGACTAACCTTTGGACAAGCATGAATAAGCATATACAATAACACAATCAAATCCTTAAAACTAGGAGAGCCTAGGCTAGGTGGTGTGTGCACCTTAAGCATGCAAGGACTAATTAACAAAATTAACTAAAGATAGGATTAGTGAATAATCAAGAAATAGTTATCCACTAATCATCCCCACTAATTCTATTCAAGCATATTTAATCTAGGTTTAGAACCTCAATAAATCTCTCAAGAGTTTAAGTATTTAAAATATATAAATAAATTCAAAGTATTTCTCAAAATAAATAAATATATATATAAACATACTTATATATCTATAACATAAATTTAAAATAAATAATTAAAAATATTGTTGAAATAAACTTTTAAGGACTTGAGAGATTTTCTGATTTTTAAAGTGATTTGAAAATAAAATTTTAATTTTAAAATAATTAATATAATACTTAATTAAATGTTAATTAAATATTAAGATATCCAAATAATTCAAATTATTAAAAAAAATTAAGTTTTGAATCTTGAAAATAACTTTAAATTAAAATTCTCAATTTTCTAAAAATTTTGATATATTACTTGAATTTTTCTGATTTAAAATGAATTTCTTTTGAATTTTTAAAGTTTTAAGATAATTAGGGTATTTAAATTAATCTCAATCTAATTAGTAATCAAATCAAATTTGAACCTTAAACATTCTGAAATTTTAAATTATTATTAATAGTTTGATTTGAATTTTCAAAGATATTGAATTTAATTTTAATTAATTGAAATTTAACTATTTAAAACATAACATATATCTTAAATTGATTTAATTTCAAATTAAAGTATATATATATATATATATATATATATATATATATATATATATATATATATATATATATATATATATATATATATATATATATATATATATATATATATATATATATATATATATATATATATATATATATATATATATATATAATCAATACTTTAATATTGTTTCTGAAATTTTAAAATATTTTTAAAATTAAAAAATATAATATTTAAATACCTCAAGAATATTTAATTATATTTTAAAAAAATTTTAATTTCAAAATACTTAATATTTAATACTTAACTAATTTTAAGATAAAATAATATTTTATATTGATATTAAATTTTAAAATATAATAATTAATTTTATGATAATTTTAATATATAAAATATTTTTTTATATTAATTAAAATTAATTTTCTATTATTTTTAAAAGAAATTTGAATTTAAAAATGATTTAAAACTAATTTAAATCATTTTTAAATAGCTGGCGGCGAAAATGCCACGTGGCATTCTCTGGTTCAGCCAAACCAGAGACAACGGCTGGTGGGACACGTGGCGCGTTCTGGTTCGCGGAGTCAAAAAATGCGGAGGCGGCGCGACGGTGCGACGGCAGTCAGCCACGCATTGGTCGCGGGGCGCTGGACGCGGTTTTACTTAACCACGTCAGCGAGCCCTCCACGTCGTCGGATCATTGCGGGTCTGATCCAATGGACGAGATCGAATCCCGCGTTCGATCTCAACGGGATGAGATCAGACGGTAGCAATTTTAACCCGTGGTTTGGAATAGAGGGTCCAGATGCCGCTGGACCGCTAACCGAGCAGCAAAACAAAATACACGGTCAGACGACCGGAGGGATCACGCAATCAAAACCGTTGATCAGCCTATCAACGACTCAAAAAATATACCCCTGAGCCATGATAACGGGACGACCCGAAACGTGTTTTTTGGCTCGTTCTCCCGATCGGGTCAATCAAATCATTTGAAATTTTAAACCTAGACCCTATGAATGAACAAAAATGATGGGGATATGCTCAAAATAATAAATAAGCGCTTAATACAATACTATTTAACACTAGGTGTCCTAGCTAGGGTTTATGTTTTAGAGAAATATCACCGATGGATTTTGGATTTTTTGATTCGGTTGCTGTTGTAGACTGTCCACGCTCCTATTTGTAAAAGACTCCGCAGCTCGAGAGCTCCTGGATTGAGTGTAACGGAAGCTTGAATGGAACGCCCTTGTCTCACAGAAAAGATGGTCGCCGACGACTTTGACTGATTGGATTTGAGTGAGGATGTGTGGAGGGACCTATGGGGAGCTCAATGGAATAGGGGGCTGGGTTTGAGAGAGCTTGAGTGGAGAGAGAGGCTAGGGTTTTGAATGAGGCTTCATTTGAGCCTTTTGCCCTATTCAATCCCTTCCAAATTGAATGGCGGGTTGGGATATACTGGATGGGCTTTCAGATGAGTGCCACCTGTCCAGGGAGTTGGTGGGAGCAACAGCCAAGGACATGGAGAGGACATCCTTGTTGGAAAGCCATTTTGGTCCCCACTTGGACACATGGATCAATAGGAGCTGTTTGATCAAGATCAAAGGGTTAAAATGAGCTCTAGGAATCTTCTAAAGCTATTTCTAACAGCTGGAGAGTGATTAAATTGGTTGGATTAGCTTAAGGAGTTTGTTTAATCACCCTTGGCTCATTTAAAACCTCATGTTGACTGTTTGACTGGTCAATCAGTCAAACATTGGTGAGGTGGCCGTAAAGAGGAGTTTTGGGTGCTGGTTAAATAGGTTGGAGGGGTTTATATGGGTTGGGTTAGCTCAAGCCAAGATATTTGGTCACTTAAGGGTTTGTTGACCATATGTTGACTGGTCAATTGGTCACTTTGAATGCTGAGGTGGCAGCCAAGTGTTCATTCTAGCAACTTGAAGTTGTTTGGAGGGAACATAAAGCCATGGGTTGAAACTTGAATGGATATGAAGGGTTTTCTATGGGCTTGATCAAGTCAAAATGGATTGACTTGGTCAAATTGACCATGGTTGGGCTCCAAACAATTTTGATTAAGCTTGAATCGTGAATTAGAGAGAGTTTGAGTGCTTGAATGGTTTTAAAAAGTTAAATGAGTTGGAATGACCCATTTAAACACTTAAGGGGTACTTGAGTCAACCTAGGTTGACTTGGTCAACTAGGTTAACCCAAGGGGTGGGTCAAAGCTCGATAGATTTGATTTGATGTTTTGAATCTCTTAGAGGTGGTCCCAAGGTCTAGAAATATCAAATTGATCAAAATGCCCATTTTGACCCTTAAGGGCCTATTTGGTCAACTTAGGTTGACTTGGTCAACCAGGTTGACCCAGGGTTTGGGTTTGGGTTGAACAGGTTTGGTTTGAAATGTGAAACTTGCTGGAGGTGGTTCCAAGCAATTCGGAGGTCGTTTGGTTTGAAATCAATGTTTGAGTCTTTAAGGGGTATTTTGGTCATTTTGACCCCTGGTCAACTAGGAGTCAAAATGGGTCAACCAACATGCAGTTTAATGTTCAATGAGTTATAATTAAGGGTCTGGAAGTAATTAGAGGCTTTGGTGAAGGCTCTAAGGTCAGAATCTTCTTAATGGCAAGTCCAGTGGCATAGGTTATAAATATTTGAAGGTTTTACAGCCTTTGGATTTCGATTTAGATTATGAGGTTAGAGACCTCAGAATGAGCTCAAATTTGGAGGATAGCCTTCAGAGAAATGTCCCATCAGTATGCAACTGATAGACCCTGAATCAAAGGCCACTTGACTGAGTTTTGAAAATTTTGAAAGATCCTTGGAAAAGACCTTTAGGACAAGGCCTTTGGACTTAGGATTTTGGTCTGGATTCTGGATTTGAACTATATTTTGAGTTTGAAAGTGTAGATTTGATCATAGGGTCTGGATTAGATCCTAAGTTCAGGGTTTATCTAAGGTCTGGAGAGATTTTAGGGTCTGGGGTCTAGAAGAGTCCTAGAGTCTAGATTGGTCTGGAGATTGAATTGATTCAGGGTCAGGATTGATTTGGATGGGTCCCTAATGACCTCATACAAAAATGAGGTCAACAATTAAGAGTGCCTTTTTAATTGGGGTATAAAAGAGGATGTGTTTGTAGAACATCTCTTATGTTTTGAGAGTTTCCAATTTCCAAATCATGTTTTCAAATTAAAAAGTGCCTTATATGGATTGAAGTAGGCACCCAGAGCTTGGTATGAGAGGCTTAGCACATTCTTACTAGGAAGGGAGTTTGTTAAGGGGAGCGTAGACACCACCCTTTTTCTGAAAAAAGTAGGAGATGATTTACTCATTGTTGAGATCTATATCGATGATATACTGTTTGGATCTTTTGATAAGAGGCTATGTGATGATTTTTCTAAAATAATAAGTAAGGAATTTGAGATGAGTATGATGGGAGAGTTGTCCTACTTCTTGGGGTTTAGCATAAGACAATTGGATGATATAACCTTTCTAAATCAATCGAAATACATAAAGGACATCTTGAAGAAATATGAAATGGATAAAGACAAGCCAATTAATACTCCCATAACCTCTAGTGTTCAGTTGGATAAAGACCCAAATGAAAAGTCTATTGATCAAAAGAAGTACATAGGGATGATTGGATATCTACTTTACCTGGCTGCTAGTCGACCTGATATAATGTTTAGTGTTTATCTCTGTGCTAGATTTCAAGATGATCCTAAGGAATCCAACCTTACTGTAGTTAAGAGAATTCTTAGATACCTTTTAGGGATCCAAAATTAGGAATCTGGTACCCTAGACACAACACTTCTTTTGAGATCATTAGATATTTTGATTCTGATTTTGCAGGATGTAGGGTGGATAGAAAGAGCACTTATGAGACTTGCCAATTCATAGGACTGTCTTTAGTCTCCTGGTCCAGTTGAAAACAAAACTCTGTTGCACTTTCCACTACTGAAACATAGTACATTGCCTTAAAGAATTGTGTGGCCCAAGTCCTTTAGTTGAAGCACCAAATTCTGGATTTAGGATTACCTGTAGGCACAATATTAATCCTTTGTGATAACACTAGTGCCATTTGCATTTCAAAAAATCCTATACCTGTAGGCACAAAATCAAGGACTAAGCACATTGACATAAGGCAACACTTTATTAGAGACCATGTGACTAAGAGAGATATTGAGCTACACCACATGGCAACTGAGAATCAAATGGCTGACATCTTTACTAAACCACTAGCCTTCAACACTTTCAACACTTTAAGGACCAGATTGAGTGTGATTAACATAAATGCATGAACTTGATTCCTAATGATTTTTTATTTATTATCTGTTGATTATTTTTTTTACTTCTATTTATTTTTGTTATTATTTTTATTTTTATTACTTTATTTTTTATATGCTTTAATTTTTCTTATAATTGGTGGGAAAAAAATTGTGTCTCACCACGCAGATTTTGATTTTCTCCTATTTTATAATCGAATACTGCATTGAGAATAAAGTACAGTCTCGAGAGGCCGACACAATATTCTATAATGGATTCAATATCAAAATAGGGTTTTGAAAATTGATATTTCTATAATAAAATAGTTCAAAGAATAACATATCATCTTAAAAGATGAACATGAAATTCTATAGAATATGTTTAAAGATAGAAATACGATTTTTATTTTTAAAAAGTTTATTCATTCTTTTATTTAGATATGGAAAGAAGAATATTATATCATCTTAAAAGACGAACATAATATTCTTCAAGATATCCAAAAGCGAGAATGAGTTTTATAAAATTCATTATTTCTAAAGTTGAATATAACAAGTATAATATTATATTATCTGAAAAGATAATAATAACATTCTACAAGTCTATTCAAAATTAAAAATAAGGTTTTAAAAATATCTACGTTCCCAAAGATTCTTCCCTTATTTTATACGAATAAAACAAGGTTTATTTTAGTCTGGGGGTTCTCAAATCCCTATAAGAGCAAGCTCCTATAGTTAATTACATCCTAGGAGGAATGCTCCTAAGAAAACTCTCGATTAAAGCAGTGATTTCATACTCTTTGACTACAAAGTAAAAGACAAGAAACAGAAGTAGGAATTTTCCAAGGTGAAAGCTCAATGTTGAACATTTATTAGCGAGTCAATGGAGGAAAAGTAGGAGGTGTCGGATTCTGAGAAGCTCAGAGACAATCTCAGTCTATCCTATGTTAGGCTTTACATTTTAAGAGAAAATTTTATGTTTAAGTTGACATTTTATTAGAAAGTTGGGATTATATTCCCGGAGGGCGAGGACTTAAGATCTAAAAAGAATCTGCCTCAGAACCTAAATCTAATTTGGGTACTACAAAGTAGCGACCCGAACCTAACTAATGAAGTGCAAATCTGGACTTACCCCGGCCTGGATTGGGGAGCCAGCTAACCACCTAGGCGCTTTAAAACCATGTGTCCAGTCTCTTATGAAAGATGGGTAGGGATGTTGTTTAAGTTTTAAGGAATTGGGGCTGACATCTAAGCCAATTCCTAATTAGCCCCTCAACTTATGTAGGGTGATAAATGTCTAGAAATACAATTAATATTTTAGACTCTTTTTAGTTTGTATCTAATGCAATGCATGCTAATTGACTCGAATGCATAAAATGATAATGAAGCAGTTTAAAAATTTAGGCTTAGAAAATAGATTTTTCCCTAGAGATTGCACAACTTCCCCTTGACAGAACTGCACCCTCATAGGTCAAGTGGTCTGCCAGAACCCGCAGGCGGGGAGGTGCCTAAGAAGAAAGAGAAAGTATTAATATGCTTATGCTGACTCTCGGCGGTCCCGAGCTTACTTCTTAGATCGTTAGAGTTATTATGTGAGCCTAAAATTTTTATTTAAAATTACAAGTATAAGAATTTTAAGCGTACCCTTACGAAAACAAATCTCTCCATTTCAAATCCAGGCTAAAACAAAACACGACATGCAAGGTCCTAAAAAAATCTACTGCACAAACAATGTAAACAATCAATTTTAATAATCCAAATATAATGTCCAATGTCCAATGTCCATATTACACCCAGAATTTGCAGAAAAGTAAAGTGGCCAGGCACCACTGACAACAAATCCAGATTCTAATCCTAAGAATGACGCAAGTGATTTTTTGAAATAGGATATACTGTTCCTTAAATCTTCATTTCTTCCTCTTCTTTCTTCAATCTTCTTGTTATGTCTTTTCTTCTTCTACGAACTTCTCGGGTCCGTCGGGTTCTGGATATCCAAATGAAAAGAAACTCATCCCTAAGAGGGGTATTTTCTTTTCTGTTCGGATATTGAATCATCCTAATTTGGCTTTCCAAATAAAAGAGAATAATCCTTTAAGGTATATTCTCCTTTCTTTGGATTCTAATTTGGTTGTAATATTCCACTTTCAAAAAATCACTTTCACATTTATTGACTCTTGATATATTATATTTACATTACATTTCATTTCACAGAAAAGGAAGGAAAATCTAGTCCACCTGCAAGGTTATCCTAAGCAATTTATAACAAAAATCATCCCACGCAGATATATATATATATATGCAATTGAATTTAAATTATTAAGCCACACTTGGCTACACTCTTCTTCATTTGGGGGAGGCAGTTTTGTCTGAAATAAATGGGAGAGAGGAGCGGTTCTGCTGAAATGCTGAGAGCAGGGAGTGAGAGAGGGTGTTCGGGAGTTAAGAGTGGGGGAGGCAGTTCGCAAACTGCAGGGAGGATGGGGTGGTTTAGGAATTTTGGAACTGTAGAGAGAAGAACTAATGGGCTGGACCGATCGGTTGACATTTGAAGACCTTAATGATTTTGGAATTTGGTGATCTTGGGCTCATTGGATTTGTCTCGTCGAGCCGTTCGATTCGAGTATAAGCTCGTCAAAATCGGAGACCGTTTGGTCACTCAAATTGCGGTTTGAACCTTCCAACAGCAATTTGAGCCCTTGATTTGGACTCATTTGGGCTCGGATTGGGTTGATCTTGGTGTCGTTGGGTTTGTATTCCTGAGACGCTCAGTTCGACTGTAAGTTTGCTGAAATCGGAGTTCGGATGGTCTCCAAATTAATTTTTAAAGTTTCAAAACTTGATTTTGCATCGAGATTCGTGCCCGATTAAGATAATTTTTGACGACGTATCAATTATTATTATATATATACTTGTGATGAGTCAAAACGGGTTAATCGGAGCCATTGAAATCGAATTCAATTTGAGTTAATTTGATTTGATTTTGATTTGATTGGTGAGTTGTTTTAAGTCTAATGATATATCAATTTGATCGAAACCGAATTAGATTGAGTCGATCGACATCGACGAATCATAAATCGAGCTTGATTTGAGTTCGTTTGGAGTTGAATAAAAATTGGATTGAATGGATTTCGATTCGAGTTGAGTGATAGGTTTGAGTCCGTGCTACGTCATTAGGTGTCCACCTAAGGAAAATCCTGCGGGTGCGACATCTACACTAGGCTACGAAAACCTAGGTACTAGAGTCGATTCTGGGAAAAATTGACCTCGAATAATGAGGTCAACAAATGGACCCCCAATAGGCATGATAAACTTGCCAAAGTTTATCGTGCGTATTGGTGTTGACCGAAACAATCAACTAGATCCAAAATTTAAGTTGAAGATTTGAGTTTATGAATTTAAAAGATTTTGAAGTTTGATAGAAAATCAGAATGAAAAGTTGATGGAGTTTTGAGTTGATTGTTTGAAGGATTTGGATCGATTATTTGATTTAAATTTGATATTGACAATAATGACTTTAGCAAATAATTACTAATGAAATTAGCATTATTAAATAAATCCAAGATATAGAAAAGTTGAATGCAATGATTAGAATATAGTTTGGAAAGAATGGAGAGTTTGATTTTGATTTTGATAAAAGTCATAAATCAATAGGATGCCGTAAGAGCGAGCTTAGACCTAAAGATGAATTTAAGATTTAACATTTAACGAAGAGAAGATGCCGCTAGGGATTCTTATACTTCTCCTCAGGACGAAGATTAGGATGCCACTAGGGATGCTTACTCCTAACTTCAAAGATGTCAATAGGATGCCGTAAAAGCGGACTTAGACCTAAAGACGGATTTAAACTGGATGGCTGCCGTAAAAGCGGACTTAAGCCAGAAGTCATTAGGATGCCGTAAAAGCGGACTTAGACCTAAAGACGGATTTAAACTGGATGGCTGCCGTAAAAGCGGACTTAAGCCAGAAGTCAATAGGATGCCGTAAAAGCGGACTTAGACCTAAAGACTGATTTAAACTGGATTGACTGCCGTAAGAGCGGACTTAAGCCAGAAAGTCAGTAGGATGCCGTAAAAGCGGACTTAGACCTAAAGACAGATTTACTCAGGTTTGGCTGCCGTAAGAGCGGACTTAAGCCAGAAAGTCAGTAGGATGCCGTAAAAGCGGACTTAGACCTAAAGACGGATTTACTCAGGTTTGGCTGCCGTAAGAGCGGACTTAAGCCAGAAAGCCAATAGGATGCCGTAAAACCGGACTTAGACCTAAAGACTGATTTAAACTGGATTGGCTGCCGTAAAAGCGGACTTAAGCCAGAAAGCCAATAGGATGCCGTAAAAGCGGACTTAGACCTAAAGACTGATTTAAACTGGATTGGCTGCCGTAAAAGCGGACTTAAGCCAGAAAGCCAATAGGCTACCGTAAAAGCGGACTTAGACCTAAAGACTGATTTAATCAGGTTTGGCTGCCGTAAGAGCGGACTTAAGCCAGAAAGCCAATAGGATGCCGTAAAAGCGGACTTAGACCTAAAGACTGATTTAAACTGGATTGGCTGCCGTAAGAGCAGACTTAAGCCAGAAAGCCAATAGGCTGCCGTAAAAGCGAACTTAGACCTAAAGACTGATTTAATCAGGTTTGGCTGCCGTAAGAGCGGACTTAAGCCAGAAAGCCAATAGGATGCCGTAAAAGCGGACTTAGACCTAAAGACTGATTTAAACTGGATTGGCTGCCGTAAGAGCGGACTTAAGCCAGAAAGTTAGTAGGATGCCGTAAAAGCGGACTTAGACCTAAAGACTGATTTAAACTGGATTGGCTGTCGTAAAAGCGGACTTAAGCCAGAAAGCCAATAGGATGCCGTAAAAGCGGACTTAGACCTAATGACTGATTTAAACTGGATTGGCTGCCGTAAAAGCGGACTTAAGCCAGAAAGCCAATAGGATGCCGTAAAAGCGGACTTAGACCTAAAGACTGATTTAAACATGTTTGGCTGCCGTAAGAGCGGACTTAAGCCAGAAAGCCAATAGGATGCCGTAAAAGCGGACTTAGACCTAAAGACTGATTTAAACTGGATTGGCTGCCGTAAGAGCGGACTTAAGCCAGAAAGTCAGTAGGATGCCGTAAAAGCGGACTTAGACCTAAAGACTGATTTAAACTGGATTGGCTGCCGTAAAAGCGGACTTAAGCCAGAAAGCCAATAGGATGCCGTAAAAGCGGACTTAGACCTAAAGACTGATTTAAACTGGATTGGCTGCCGTAAAAGCGGACTTAAGCCAGAAAGCCAATAGGATGCCGTAAAAGCAGACTTAGACCTAAAGACTGATTTAAACAGGTTTGGCTGCCGTAAAAGTGGACTTAAGCCAGAAAGCCAATAGGATGCCGTAAAAGCGGACTTAGACCTAAAGACTGATTTAAATTGGATTGGCTGTCGTAAAAGAGGACTTAAGCCAGAAAGCCAATAGGATGCCGTAAAAGCGGACTTAGACCTAAAGACTGATTTAAACTGGATTGGCTGCCGTAAAAGTGAACTTAAGCCAAAAAGCCAATAGGATGCCGTAAAAGCGTACTTAGACCTAAAGACTGATTTAAACAGGTTTGGATGCCGTAAAAGCAGACTTAAGCCAGAAAGCCAATAGGATGCCGTAAAAGCGGACTTAGACCTAAAGACTGATTTAAACTGGATGGCTGCCGTAAAAGCGGACTTAAGCCATAATTTAGAATTTAGATTTATAGTTGATTTCTTTAAAGCCATGGATCATTTCCCTTTCATCACAAATGGCATTAACAAATTAAAAATATTATATTAGAGATTATTACATTTGTATATGTCATTTTCTAAAAAGGGAAAGAAAAATGTTTGGAAGAATAAAAATTTTGAAATTCATTGAATTGAAAAATTTGTTCTCTTTTTTAATATAGATGATCCTTATAACATACAAATATTCCACTAGGGATTTTGTTTTTTATAATGGATCATCATATGTGAAAAAGGGAAATGAGAGTAGTTTGATCATCTTTGATAAGTAAAGACTTAACAAAGCATCTCAACCACCAAAAGATAAATGCAAGATTTTGTTTAAAGATTGATTCTATGATTGAATTTGTTTCGATTAACTCGAAGAAAATCATATGAATTTTCTAGAGTCCTCATTTGCATGTTCTAGGAGAACTAAATGCAACATGATAAAATTTTCCTTAAAAAATTTTAACTTTTGCATGAGTTATTGAAGAACAAGGAGAATATTTGAGCATCCTTTATAGTGAAAGCACTAAGGAATATCAAATTCTCATAATGATTAAGAAAAGTTTGATTTTCATCAAAAAGTAAAAGCTTTATTTTTTTTATTTGATAATTTTCTTATAATATTTGACTGTAATCGCTTAAGTTTTAATTATCTTAACCCAATCAAAATGATATTGGAAAATATTTAAAAACTCAACGAAGGATTGGTTGACTCCCTCTAAATTAAATAATTTAAATATGACCAACATGAGTTTAATCAAAATATCCAAAACTTAACAACTTTCTTTAAAGAAAATTGTAGTTTCAAATATTTTAGATTTCAATGCTATGAAAATATTATTTAACAGGGATAGAGTTGGTTAGACTCTAACATCCGATTCTAATTTATGAAAAAGATATACTTTGAATTGAATTTTAATATCTATTTGACGACGTTACAATGAACTTTATCAGGAATAGAATCCCTCCAATTCTAACATCCAAGATTAGTAAATTATGAAACTTAGTCAAATTGTAGCTTGA